>OZ004709.1:2266207-2793707 GCA_963924515.1 Vespertilio murinus | reverse complement strand
ATATTTTTTTATTTAAAAAATGTCTAATCAATAATAATAAAAGCATAATGTGCTAATTTGACCAGACATCCTTCTGGAGGAAGTTGGGGGTGTGAGGGAAGCCCAGGTCCCAGGTGCAGAGCTCAGACAGAGGTGGTTAGGGGTGATTAGTCAGGCAGAGTGGTTAGGGGTGATTAGGCAGGCAGAGTGGTTAGGGGTGATAAGGCAGGCAGAGTGGTTAGGCGTGATCAGTGATCAGGCAGGCAGGCAGGCAGGCAGGCAGGCAGGAAGCAGTTAGGAGCCAGCAGTCCCAGATTGCGAGAGGCATGTCCAACTTCCAGTTTATCAGGCCTAAGCCAGCAGTGAGACATCCCCCGAGGGGCCCTGCATTGGAAAGGGTGCATGTGCACCAGGCCTCTAGTTACATGATAACTTTTTAAATTGGTAATGAGTGTTCATATTATGATTGAAAATATTATTCTCACTTGAGCAAGGTCGTATATTAAAATTATTTATAATTATTTTTCTACAATTTTCTGTTTTCACTAAAGTTCGTAAATACTTACTTGCTTTGTTTCCTCTTAAGTTCAAAATCTTTCATAGAATTTCTTCTTAACATGGAAGCTAATCATTTATATATGACTGATTGGAAATTGAGCCTGGATTTGCATTGCTCTAAATTTGTTGTACTTGTTCTCCGGGACTTTCTACTAACATTATCCTAAAATTATCTTCTCCTTTCTCTTATACTGAGTTCCCTGTTTCCTGGGCCCCATCCCCTCCCTCTATTTTTTTTTTTTTGTATGCTAATACAACGTATCACCAATGAGTTCCCAAGAATGAGAACATCGGAGGTAAAACTTCTGAGGCCGTGCATGGCTGAAAATATATTTTCTTTACCTCCAAACAGTTTGGGTAAAGAATTCAAAGTTAGAAACAATTTCAGTTAGAACATTGAGGCCAATAGGTCATTATCTTCTAACTGTAGATGTTACAGTTTCGGAATCCAATGCCTTCCTTAATGCCAGTTATTTGTATGGGATCAATTATTTTTGTCTCTGAAATCTTCTAAGACAACAGGTGTTTTGTTGGTTGTTTTTTTTTCTCTCAATACTTTGCTTGCATTGCTTCTGATAATATATCTGTCCTTGTTCATTTGTATATAGCAGTGGTTGGCAAACTGCGGCTCGCGAGCCACATGCGGCTCTTTGGCCCCTTGAGTGTAGGGCTCTTCCACCAAATACCACGGCCGGGGCAAGTCTGTTTTGAAGAAGTGGCATTAGAAGAAGTTCAAGTTTAAAAAGTTTGGCTCTCAAAAGAAATGTCAACCATTGTACTGTTGATATTTGGCTCTGTTGACTAATGAGTTTGCCAACCACTGGTATATAGCATGTCTTTGTACCCTGGATGTTTTATATTTTACGTTGTATCATTGGTTTTGAGAATGATAATGACAGAACTTGGTAATGATAGAACTATCATTTGATAATGATAGAACTTGGTCTAGTTTTTCTTTTTTCTTTTCATGTTTAGGGAAAAAAGACATATAAGGCTCTACATTCATTGAGGTTTGTGGGTCTAGGGGTTTGGGCAACTTTTCAGCTATTGTTTTCTTCAAACATTCGCAGTCCCCCGCTGCTTTCAGGAATTCCAATTACATGCCCATCGGTCCCCTTGAAGTTGTCTCACATCTCACAATTACTGTTCATTAAAAAAAATTCTCTTTTCTCCCTGTGCTTCCTTTTGGAACGTTTCTTTTGCTGAATCTTCAAGTCCTCTGATCTTTTCTTCTGCTGCTAATCTCAATGATCATATTTTTATCTTAGATATTTTAGTTTTCATTTTTTGAAGTTTGATCTTATTCTTTGTTATATCTTTTCTTTCTCTACTTAAACTCTTTAAACATGTGCAATGCAATTATAATAACTCTTTTAATGTCCTTGTTTGATAATTCTAACATCTGAGTTAGTTCTGGGTCACTTTTGATTAATTTTTCTCCACATCATGGGCCTTATTTTTCTACTTCTTTTCATGCCTGTTAATTTTTTATTGGATGCTTTCGAATGTGAGTTTTATCTGTTTGGATGTTACATGTGTTTGCATTATTATCACCATTCTTAGTCTTTGTTCTGGGATATAGTTTATGTATTCAGAAATATTTAGCACTCTCGGTCTTTTTTACATATATATTTTATTGATTTCAGAGAGGAAGGGAGAAGGAGAGAGAGATAGAAACATTGATGATGAGAGAGAATCTTGCACGCCCCATTCTGGGGAGTATAGCCCACAACCTGGCCATGTGCCCTGACCAGTAGTCCAACTGTGATCTCCTGATTCGTATTTTGACTCTCAACCACTGAGCCACACTGGCTGGGTGAGGACTGGCTGGAAACTGGATATCAATTCTTGGTACCACTCCGGGGTTCTCTCTCTCTCTGCTTCTCTCTTCTTCAGTACCCTGCCCTTGAACTCTATCTGGATTGCTCTCGCCAGACATTGTTCTCTTCTGGTCTTTTTCCAAAGTCAGGGGCTCTTCCAGGCTCTACCGAGTTCTTCCTCCCTGGGCCACAGCCTGAAAACTCCCTCCACGCAATCGCTGGGCTCATGATAAGGCTCCATTGATTAGTTTCTCAGTGTTCAGATCACGGCCCTTTGTGGTCCGATGTCCAATGTCCTAGGGCCATTGCTTCATATGTTTTGTCTGTTTGGGGCTGCTATGGGCAGAAGAGTAAATCTGTCCCTTGTCCCTCTGTCCTGAAAAGAAACAGAAGTCCCACCCGCGTTGTTAATTTCAGAGCATTTATTTAAAGATTTGGCACTATTTTTTAAATATATTTTATTGATTTTTCACAGAGAGGAAGAGAGAGGGATAGAGAGCTAGAAACATCGATGAGAGACACATCGACCAGCTGCCTCCTGCACCCCCCTCCCCACCGGGGATGTGCCTGCAACCAAGGTACATGCCCTTGACCGGAATCGAACCCGGGACCCTTCAGTCCGCAGGCCGATGCTCTATCCACTGAGCCAAACTGGTCTCGGCTGGCACTATTTTTTATCATTAAGAAAATAGAATCCATGCCTTGTCTGGTCTTTCTGAAGACTCACTTCCTGTTGGCTTTTGCAAGTTGCTTTCAGGCATTTTGTGGCAGTGTGAGGTGAGGTGGCTGGTGTGTGGGGTGTCCGGGCACAGAGACTGTCCTCTGTCTCTGTGTCCTTGTTCTGAGGAGACAGACCAGCATTGGGCTGGGGGCCCGGTATCTTCAGACGGGACCTCTGCATGACCTCCCAACTACCCACGGTGGACTTGGCATGAGTAAGAAGCACATGGTTGTAGGGTAAGCTTGAGAGTCGGAGGTTGTTTTCTACGTAGCAGAAGTCTAGTCTATCTTTTTTAAAATATATATTTTATTGATTTTTTTTTAGAGAGAGGAAGGGAGAAAGAGATAGAGAGCTAGAAACATCGATGAGAAAGAAACATCGACCAGCTGACTCCAGGACACCCCGCACTGGGGATGTGCCCTCAACCCATGTACATGCCCTTGACCAGAATCGAACCCGGGACCTTTCAGTCCACAGACCAAAGCTCTATCCACTGAGCCAAACCAGTTTCTGCAAGTCTAGTCTATCTTGACTAATACCCTAACTTCCCAAGAAAAGGTTGATCGCCCATGGAGTCCTATTCCCCTGACTTTTTGTGTTTTGCTTATTAATTTCTATTGTACAGTAGGTCTCCGGTTATGTGGGAAATCCGCTCCAGGGATGGACCGTGATTTCTGCCAGAAGTTGGAACCCACGTACATGACCACCTGAGTCCATCCCTCACGTGGAGCACAAACACAGCAGGAATGAAGTGAAACAATAAAAAAAAAAATTTAAAGGAAGGTAACAACTCCTGACCTTTACTTGTGGTAAATACATAATAAAATAAATAAAGCACACATGTACAGACGTGGAAATGACGGGACTGTTTTTTAAAAAATAAATAAATGGAGAACAACAAGATGGCGGCAGAGGTAAAAGCCTAACTGCAGCCGCACTCAACAATTTCAAAAAATACAACTAAAATATAGAGTGGACACTATCCAGAACTACAGGAAAGTTGACTGACTGGAAATTCTACAACTAGAAGGAAAGAGAAAACCAGAAGGAAAACCAGAGGAGCTGTAAAAGCCTGAGGTACGGCGGCATTGTGCGCGAGCGGGGAGAGGACGGAGCCGGAGAGGAGGGGCGGCTGAGTGCCTGGCTGGCGTTCCCTTGCGGGAAGGAGATAAAAGCTCCGGACCGTGCTGAACCCCAACTCCAACTGCACTGAACCCCAGTTCTGGGCGAGACCCCGGGGGTCCCAGGCTCATACAGAGGGAAACTGGGCTGTAAGGCGGAAGCTCAGCAGAGCGGCGAAAAGGCAGAGCCCCGGAGTCGCGCACATTGCACATTGCGCGCAGAGGACGGACTGTTTGCTGAGCTGCTGAATTGCCCCAGCGGGAAGGACTCAAAAGCTCAGGACTGTGCTGAGCCCCAGTTCTGACTGCACTGAACCCCAGTCCTGGGCAAGACCCTCGGGCCCCAGCCTCATACGGGGGGAATCTGGGCTGTAAGGCAGAAGCTCAGGGGAGCGAAAAGCAGAGCCCCTGAGTCGCACACATTGCATGCACAGAGGACAGACTGTTGTTTGGGCCGCGAGATTGCCCTAGCAGGAAGGAGACATAAGCTCCGGACTGCTCTTAACCCCACTTCCAACTGCTCTGAACCCCAGTTGTGGGTTTGTTGGGGGAGAGACTACACTGTCTGATAGCGGGCGAAGCTCTAGGGCGCCTTTCTCTCAGAGGTGCTTGCAGCGAATACCAAAGGACACTGAGGAACACTGAGACTCAGGAACCTCCGAGGGCGGGGCTAACTGGAAGCCAAGGCTGTAGGCTCCACCCTGAAACTCCGCCCCATCCAAGCTGAACTCAGAGAGGCTTTTGAAGGTTTCCAAGTCTAGTGGAATAAGGCTGTCTCCTGGCATAGACACAGCTGATCCTCCCAACCTACCAACTCAGGGAAGCAGCGAAAATGCCGAAACGAGGAAACAGATCACAAACGAAAGAAATGGAGGACAAAAAGCGACTGGATATAGAGTTCAAAGCCACGCTTATAAGGTTGTTCAACAATCTCTTAGAAAAGGCCGATAAAATAAATGAGACCTATGAGGATATGATAAGGGATCAACAAGAAATAATGAAGGGTCAACTAGAAATAAAGAATACAATCTCTGAAATAAATAATATTATACAGAGTCCTAAAAACAGATTGGAAGATTGCAAGAATCAAGTCCAAGATTTGGAACACAAAGAGCCAGAGGACACTCCTCCACAGAAGCAAGAAGACAAGAGAATCCAGAAAGTTGAAGATAATGTAAGAAACCTCTGGGACAACTTCAAGCGAACCAACATCAGAATTATGGGCATCCCAGAAGATGACAGAGAGCAAGATACCGAAAACATATTGAAAGAAATAGTGACAGAAAACTTCCCCCACCTGGTGAAAGAAATAGACTTACACGTCCAGGAAGCACACAGAACCCCAAACAAAAGGAATCCAAAAAGAACCACACCAAGACACATCATAATTAAAATTCCAAGAGCTAAAGACAAAGAGAGAATATTAAAAGCAGCAAGACAAAAGCAGGTAGTTACCTATAAAGGGGCACCCATACGACTGTCAGCTGATTTCTCAACAGAAACCATGCAGGCCAGACGGGAATGGCAAGAAATATTCAAGGTGATGAATAACAAGAACCTACAGCCAAAAATACTCTACCCAGCAAAGCTATCACTCAGAATCGAAGGCCAGATAAAGAGCTTCACAAATAAATTTAAGCTAAAGGAGTTCATCACTGCCAAGCCAGAATTATATGAGTTGCTAAAAGGGGTTCTTTAGGAAGAGGAAGAAAATAAATATAAAAATTATGAACAAACACGTAACTATCAACAAGTGAATCTAAAAACCAAGGGAAGTAAAAATCATGATGAACAATATTAACTGGTGAATATAATAGAATCAGAGGTATGGAAGGGGAGTGGACTGATGATTCTTGGGGAAATGGGGAGTGGAGCGGGGCGGGAAGAGTCTGAACATAAACTGCACCTATGGATGAGGACAATGGGGGGTGGGGAAAGGGCAGAGAATTTAATGGAAACTTGGTGTAGGGGAGCAATGGGGGGGGATGAGGAACATTTGTAATAATATGAACAATAAAGATGTATTAAAAAAAATAATAAAAAATAAATAAAAAATAAATAAATGGGAGATGAGATGGTGACGCCACCACGAAACGATGTAGGTGGAGTCCAGCATAACCCAGGACTGTCTGTCTGTGACGTGCTCTCTCCACTGACAGCTCTTTGGAGGGCAAGGGAGTGAGTGCCAAGGTTACTCAGAAAGTATCGTCTGAACAGAGGAATGGCAGTTCAGTTCTTTTACTGCAACGTACTGAGTGTAATTGATATTTATAATTATAGAAACCATATGGATTGAAACAATGTAGACCCATTAGTGGCAAAAGTGAAATATAATAATATAGTTGCCTTCATTTAAAATATTTGGGGAAACTTTCTAACTTTCCTTTTTTTCAGCTTTTCTAATTCTTTTAAGCAGTCTGGATTTATTGTACAGCTAGTAATCACATGCTGTGTTTCTTTCTGGGCTCTGGCCCTAGGAAGCAGGAGAGGACATTTGAATTGAATTCTAGGACTTACAACCTTATCTGGGATTCCAGAAGGAAAAAAAAGGGGGCATAATAGACTTTTTTTTATTATTATTAAACAAAAATGTATGACCATATCAGTTTAATACTTTCTGGAATGACCGTGAATACTATTTTCTATATTGGAAAGTTTATGTCAAAATATGAGAGCATTTGCCTATGATCTCGTTGTATGGGAAACTGAACAGAGACACAGTTCTAACTATCTTAGCTCTAAAACTGGGTGTGGTAGCCAGTTTTCTTTAATTCCTTCTTCCTCTTCTATTTTCCCTCTTCCATGGAAGTAAGCTTTCACGCTAATAAAATACCCATTTATTCCTCAACAGGAATTCATTATTATTGAATATTCATTCAATTTGTCTGGCTGACAAATTTTGACAATTGTATTTTGGTTCAGTTGTTTTCTTGTTTCATGCACAGAATGGCAGCTGGCTGGGGGCAGGTAACAGCCAAAGGGTATCTGTTGCCCTGAACACGATGTGGCTGTTCACATAGATAATCTACATGGAATTCTCTTAACTGCATGAGCCCAGAAAAGCCTTGATTAAACTCATCTCTCTCGGAATTTCTTATCTCCTACCAGCAATATTTTAAGTGAATATTATGTGCAAATCATGTTTCTAAGTGCAGGGATCTTTAAAAAAGGAAGAATAAAGGTAAACTTTCCTTTCCTGTGAAGTTTACAATTCTAATATATGAAGATCATATTGTGACAAGTGCTGTAGGCAAACATAAATCTGGGAAGGGACAAGAGAGCTGGAGAATAATATGGTGTTTTTCATAATTTGATACTTGAAGGTCTTACACTACAAATGAGTATCTAATAGACTCTGTAAAAGGTTTTACTTTTTTTTTTCCATCATAAAGGATTGCAGTATTGCTATGTGCCTTTTCTTTAAATAGATATTTTTATTGATTTCAGAGAGTAAGGGAGAGGGAGATATAGAAACATAATGATGGAAGAGAAAGTCATTGATCAGCTATCTACTGGGAACCAAGCCCGCAACCTGGGCATATGCCCGTGACCGGAATCGAACCTGGGGCCTTCAGTCTGTAGACCAACACTCTATCCACTGAGGGAAACCAGCTAGAGCTGCCTTTTCTTTTGAAATATGTCCTTAAAAGGATGGCAAACAATAAGTGACCCATAACAGTTCCTGGGTGGATCTTGTGAAATACAATCCATTTAATATATTTAAACTGCACTGATATAAAAGGGAAATGCATATATATTTTTCATTGTATGGACTGAGTATTTGAAATCTTGATCAAAGCAACATCAAATGAGTTAGTGTTAAACCTGGAAATAGAATTCAAATATTTTCATTTCAGTAAGTGTGCCAAGCATAACTTTCACATGACAAAGGAGGTGCTTTCTTAGTGCTAAATGCATTTAATATTAGAAAGTAAATATTTTTCAAATTATGTAAGTTTCTACGGAGCCTGCTATTTTATTTAACCTGACTGAAAGTCGTCAAAACCTCAAAGAATAAATTCACAGATATTTCTTTGCAGTTATTATATTCTGTACGACTTGGTAACATGTCTTTTTTGAACAATGTTTGGACCTCAGGAGATCTGATGTTTGTTTTCAACCTAACGGTTTTTTGACTGATCTTACCCAAGTCCTATAACCACCTGCTTGAATTTTCTCATCTGAAAAACGGAGATAAGAATAGTTTCTTGCTGTTCCTGCTAGGATGAAAATGTGAATAGCTCTAAAGCTTTGGTGCACAGAAGAATCCAGACAGTATAACAGAACACGGTAACTTTAGCCTGATTCCGCACACAGTAAATGCATCCACAAATCACAATGATTATTTCAAGCCTAACTTCTGCAAAGGTCAAATCTAACTCATCTGTCATGTTTCATTGGGATCCCACTTTCATCCATTCTCTGAAAATGCAAAGTCAACAATAAAAGAAATAAAGGAAAGGATGGCTGCATTGCTAATAATGGAACTAGCTGCAGGCTCTCTCTCTCTCAGGCTCTGTCCGCTTCCAGCATCTGTCTCCAGACTCAAATGGGCCATGAACTATGAGAGAGAGCTTTTCACAGTCACCACCTCCACTCCACAATGCACGTGGTTGAAATGCATGTTCTTTTACTCGAGGAGCTTAGGGTCAAATGGGGGAGGCAATGGTAACATGGAAAACAGCAACAAATTATTCAGAAATAGACACCAAGGCTCTTTGATGCAGATGATAACACATGTCAATTACCGGGTATATCTTGTGATTAGGTATATTAGGGCAAACTATATTTCTAACCATGTCTTGCCATCCCTTTGAGTCAATAACACAAATATTGTCCTTCTATTCATTCATTCATTAATTCATTCATTCATTTTTAACCCTCACTGGAGGATATGTTTTCCATTTATTCTAAAGAGAGAGAGGAAGAGAGAAGGAAAGAGATAGAAACATCAATGTGAGAGAGAAACATTTCATTGGTTGCCACCCTTGTGTGCCCTGAGCAGAGATTGATCCCACAACCTGGGTATGTGCTTCCACCAGGAGTCAAACTCATGATCTTTCTGTGCATGGGACGGGACAATGCTCCAACGAACTGAGCCACACTAGCCAGGGCCTCTGTACATTTAAAGTTTTTTCTTCATTGTCACCTCTTCCTATATCTAGAAACTAACGTCATTCTCAACTTCCCAATTTTGCATTGAATTAAAATAATTTAGAAATATACCTCAACCACCATCACATATTTTTTCACAGGTTTCTAAACTCTCTGAGACATAACACCTTGTATTACAAATATCAATTTTAAAGGATTTTTTTTGAATTTTGAGAGAAAAGAAGGGAGAAGGAGAAAGAGAGAGAAACATCTATGTGAGAGCAAAACACCCATCAGCTTCCTCCTGTATGCCCCCTATTGGGGATAGAGCCTACAATCAGGCATGGACCCTGACCAGGAATACAACCAGTAACCTTTTGGTGTATGGGATGATGCTCCAACCAGTGGAACCACTCGGCCAGCGCATGTTATATTACACTAGAAGTTTGGTGCACGGAATGTGTGCACTTGGGAAAGGGGGGTGGTAGTCCCTCAGCCGGGCCTGTGCCCTCTTGCAGTCTTGGAGCCCTTGGGGGATGTCTGACTGATGGCTTAGGCCCATTGACTGCTGCACTCGGCAGCTGTGAGTCCAGTTTCTGTCTGAGCGGCGCTTCCTCTGTGGGAACACACTGACCACCAGGAGGAAGCTCCTGGGTTGAGTGTCTGCCCCCTGGTGGTCAGTGCACATCATAGCGACCAGTTCTTCTGTCATTTGGTCATTTGCATATTAGCCTTTTATTATATAGGATATAATAAAATATATTATATATATATTTTTTTTAATTGAGTATAAAGCTCTAACAGTAATATAAAGAAAGGTGATAAAAGTTCCTCATAATTATATACATTTCAGTTTGAAAATGTTTGGACACAGCTACACATAGACGACATAGTGAATTAATAATATCACACCCAACGTTTGGCATGAACGGAAGGAAAGTAGTAACAATGGCTGTCATTCAGCTCTAGGTGACTGCTAGCAGGAGTTCTACCCTTGTATTGTTGAAGCTTATAATTTTCCACAAAAATCCAGAATTCTTATATATTAGGGATTTTGATATATAATCTCTTAATTTTTAAATACTTACAATTCAAATTTTCAAAGCATTAAAGAGCAAACCATATATCTCTTTTGAAAACTGACATAAATGGAGCCATTTTATTTTATTTTTAAAAAATATATATTTTATTGATTTTTTGCAGAGAGGAAGGGAGAGGATTAGAGAACTAGAAACATTAATAATAAATAGACATCGATCAGCTGTGCCTGAAAACAAGATACATGCCCTTGTCCAGAATTAAACCTGGGACCCCTGAGTCCACAGGCCGACGCTCTATCCACTGAGCAAAACTGGTTAGGGCAAATGGAGCCATTCTATTTTTTTTTTTAAATATATTTTATTGATATTTTACAGAGAGGAAGGGAGAGAGATAGAGAGCTAGAAATGTCAATGAGAGAGAAACATCGACCAGTTGCCTCTTGCACACCCCCCACCCGGGATGTGCCCTCAACCAATGTACATGCCCTTGACCGGAATCGAACCCGGGACCCTTCAGTCCGCAGACTGACGCTCTACCACTGAGCCAAACCGGTCTCGGCAAATGGAGCCATTCTAAAACAGGGCCAGGCCTAGCCGATGTGACTCAGTGCTTAAACCCATTAATTAAGGGGTCTCTGGTTAGATTGCAGTCAGGGCACATACCCAGGAAGGGGGTGTGGGCTCAGTCCCCAGGAGGGGATGTGCAGGAGGCAGCCAATGGATGTTTCTCTCTTGTTGATGTTTCTATCTCAGGATCCTCTCCCTTCCTCTCTCTCTCTCAAAACATATTAAAAAATAAAATAAGGCCAGAGAAGCCATTCTAGAAACACTGCCTTGCATGTCTCCTCCTTGAGCCTGGGAATGTTTGGAGTGGGTCAAGCACCCCTTGTCTCAGAGACTGTTGTTCGTAAGCCAGCAAGACAGTGGACACCTTGACCACAGGACTGGAGATTATGAACCCAGAAGCCAGAATCAGTAACCATCACCTATAGCCAAGAGTAGCTCAGCTTATCAGCATCTGTAGACGGTCCTCCTTCCTTTCATGTAAGTATCCCTTTCATTTTCTCATGAAAACCTCTGGCCTTTATTTCGTAATGGAGGCCCTATTTAGGCTTATGCCTGAAACTATGCTCCCAGATTCACAATTATTTGATCCTAAATACATGCTTTATTGCCTTTTATTTGGGATTTTTAAAATTTCAGGTTGGCAATCAATCACTGGAGTAGATACATCAAGATGACCCTCATGACATATGGGCCTTTTAATGGGCAAGTGGGAGGAAAGAAATGCCAAGGTTGTCTCGTGGATATTTCTTTTATAAATTTAATGGGCTGAATGAAAACTAAATGCAAAGCTTAAGGGATATGTAACAACTTGGAAAAATAAGGTGAGTTTTTGGCTAACGTTGACTCTGGTCTAAAACTTAGCATCATTTGCCAGCGTAAAGGACATCTTTATTTCTTCTAAATCAGGCCTCTGAGAATGATGGGAGAATCATTTCATTCCTCATTTACAAGGGAATTAGCATAACAAAGCCGTTTAATGTGAGAGCCGGAAAAGCTCTGATTAACGCATTAATCCCAACATTTTACAATGGGATTTATTTCTGCAAATAACTTCTATAGGAAACCTCCTCTGCTTTTATATGTTTTATTTCTTTTTCAAAGCATTAACTCTTGAGAACTGTCATTTATACACTGAGCAATCTGTGTTTCCACGCCGGGTGTGGCCTCTTCGGAGGAGCACAGGTGTGGGGAGGCTCAGGTCTGTTCCTGCCTGAAGGACCCGGATGTCGCTTCAATGCATTTTCAAAACTTACATTGCCTTTCATTTTCTAACGGACCCTGAACCAGCTTTTTCTTGCTTGACTCCTGCTGGGCCAGTTCTGAAACTCTCTTTTTTAAAATACCTATACCTATACCTATACCTATACCTATACCTATACCTATACCTATACCTATACATATATCTATTGATTTTAGAGAGGATAGGAGAGGGGGAGAGATATACAAACATCAATGATGAGAGAGAATCATTGATTGGCTGCCATCTGCAAGCCCCGCACAGGGGATTGAGCCCAGAACCGGTCATGTGCCCTGTTCAGGAATGGAACTGTGACCTCCTGGTTCATAGGTCGATGCCCAACCCCTGAGCCATGCCGGCTGTACTGAAACTCTATAATAGTTCCTGTTAGTTGTTGCTACAAAGCGCTCCAAGAATCCAACTCGGCTTCATTCGCCAAGTGTGCACACATAAAATACTCAACATCTTTAAATTCAGGAAGGTTAACTTGTGGTTCTGGATTCAGGCTTTTCTTTTTGCAATTTCCTCGGGGAAAGGGCTTGGCTGGGAGTCTAAGAACCGAACCCACGCTGATGCCTTTACTCCAGGCGGCCACTCGCAAACACTCACTTATTGGATGTCCGTTCTGGCACTTCGTTTCCTACCACGTTCAAAACTATGAAATCGAGGAAGCAAACATGAAAAAAAATTTCTTTTAATTTCATTTAAATGGGACTATGAGATCTTACTGGCCTTACTTGCTGAGAAATTTCATCTCCTTTGGTAGGGTCACTCTCTGCTTTTCCTGGGGGTCATAAAAAGAATTGAGGAAACTTGTCTGCCTGTGGAAGAACTAGAGAAGAGCTTCTAATCATTGACCTTCAATAATGTCCTTTTCTTTAAGCTTACATGGTCACGAACATGTGGGTCACTTAAAAGCACACCAACATGGATGAGAGGTGTCTCCTGTGCCTTCATTCTTACAGCTGGCCTCTCATAGTCCGAGCCATTTCCCTGGGTTCAGCCCCAAGCAGGACCCGCCAGGCCCTGTCTCCCCCTGCCCCCATGTACCATGCCTCCACCCAGCCCCCTTCAGCATTAGCCCATGCAGCGGTCCGCTATTCAGAAAACAAAGCCCAGAAAAGGGATTGCCCGAGAGCACCTTGTGTTCTAGCCCATCACACAGATCCTTTCAGCCAGTTCTGCACAGAAACCTGGACTCCTTACTGGAAGCAAGTACAACTGGAGGTTACTATCTCCAAAATCCTCCTATAACATTATTCCATCTAAAAAGAGTATACTTTTTTGTTTTGTTTTGTTAATCGCCATCCGAGAAAATGTTTCCATTGATTTTTAGAGAGAATGAAGGGGAGGGGGACACATGAGCCAAGAGGTCACCAGTTCGATTCCCGGTCAGGGCACATACCAGGGTTTCAGGCTCCAGCCCTGATGGGCGCAGTGGGAGGCAGCAGATCAATGTTTCCTCTCTCATCAGTGTTTCCATCTCGCTCTCCTTCTCCCTTCCTCTCTCAGTAAAAGTCAATTAAAAAAAATCTGTTGTTATTAGTAAAATTTAAACTTATTTAAAAATATTAATCCATGAATAATATCTTTCTACATTATGGATTTTAAAAATCAATGGATGATGAAAGCAAAAGTATTATCCTTTTGAGAGGGAATACGGTCTAGAATTCTTTTGGCATTAAAAATTGGTGGTAAAGGAATTCAGTTAAAGCCAGTGCTTCTATGGCATCGACTTGAGAAAAAGCCAGAACATTACTAAATGAAATTCCATCTTAAAGGCATCAAAGACCTGTGAGAGCAATGGAGGCCAGGTATACCGCAGTCACAGAGAAAAGAGAACCGCTCCAAGGGAGATGATGATGGCAGGTGGGTTTAGGTCTGGGGACCTTTGTCGCTTCTGGGGGCGGACTGAGGACCCTGTCAGCCAGGCAGAGGACTCTGCTGTGGGGAAAGAGAACCTGGAAGAGCCCTTTGTTCTCACGGACGAGGACTGAGAACTTTGGCAGTTGAACAAAAGCAAATGTGCAGGCACTTGCTGAGTTCTGGGGCAGGGTGGTGGTACGGAGAACTCAGCTGAACTCTCCTGGAAGGCAGAGTGAATGTCCCTCAGTCTTTCAATGACCTGAATACAAAAGCACTCTACATAGAAGGGGTGTATACCTCAACATGGGACTGTCCACCCTTACAAGACATTGCACAAAATCCGAAGCTGCACCCACACTAACGTCAGAACACCTATCTTTGTCTTAGAAACCCAACCTCGCAGCCTCTCTTCCAGCGCTGACCTTTGCTGAACCCACCATAGTCTCTTGTAAATAAAAAGGGCAGTGTTCTGTAACCCCACCAACTCAGCAAATGTGAAAGTGCAAATGTCAAGTGAGAACGAGGGTGATCTAAAGTTAGGGATGGAGGGGAGAGAGCACCAAGCAACAGATTGAAAACAAAAGGGAAAATTCTTAGAAGTAGTCAACTCTAATTTTTTTAGAATTAGTTGATTCACTGTCACAGTAAGTGGTGGAAAATAAGACAGAATAGCATTAGTTCTTTTTTAAAAAATAACACCCAAATTTTATTGATTTTTTTTTTTACAGAGAAGGAGAGAGATAGTTAGAAACATCAATGAGAGAGAAACATCGATCAGCTGCCTCCTGCACACCCCCCACTGGGGATGTGCCCGCAACCAAGGTATGTGCCCTTGACTGGAATCGAACCTGGGACCCTTCAGTCCGCAGGCTGATGCTCTATCCACTGAGCCAAACCGGTTTCGGCTAGCATTAGTTCTTAAAGTGTTTTTCAGAGTAATGATGCAAAATTCTTAATTCCTGTAGATCTCTTACTATTTAATATCTTCTAATAGAATAGTAAACTTCATCTGGAATATAATTTTCTTGCTTTATTTTTCTTAAGAAATTGTGCCTCCTGTTTCTGTTAATTTAAATTTATGTTATAAAGATTTAGTTTTTCTTTTAAAATCTAATAGTTTAGGTTGCTGACCTCATTATGTAAGAAAATTTCACAGAATCTCCTTGGTTTCTGAAGAAAATTGTTACCAATTCTGCTTTTTGTCTGTTTGTATTAGTGACTATTTATGAAATTGATGCATATCATAAGCCATATTTTATACTTGTTATTTTTAATCCAAAAATTAACTCCTCTTGAATTTACATTTTATAAGTAAAAAGAAGCTAGTTGTCTTTCTAAGAGATTGCATAACTTGCTCAAATTCATAAAACCAGGTAGTAACAGCTTTAGAATTAAAAACCAGGTCTCCCTCCAAAAGTCATATTCTTTCGACTATTCTGTCCTACGTTTACACAATCAAGTGCGGCCAAAGCAGAGGGCAGTGTGCGGCCAGTGGCACTACAACGGCGAGGTCTTCTCATGCCATTTAAGAAAGTCTCCATTTGGCTCCATAAAGACCAAGAGGAAATCTGAACAGCTTATACTACGACCCTTGGCACCGGAAACAGTACCTATAAATTCATCATCACCAGCAACATCTTTCCCCTTCCCCCTAATCTAGTGATAGAGGCATCCAGTTAGCCGGAAATGCTACCGTTACAAGATACCGAATTCCATTCTGTACATATAAGGAGTCACTTACAATTATACCCTAAGAGAATTTGGGTGGGGGGGGGGTAATAAAAGAGGCATACATGGTTGAATATAGGTAGTTTTCTAGAGTAAAATATTAAATTGTGTCTATTTTAAATATATTTTTTATTGATTTTCCACAGAGTGAAAGGGAGAGGGATAGAAAGCTAGAAACATCGATGAGAAAGAAACATCAATCAGCTGCCTCCTGCACACAACCAAGGTACATGCCCTTGACTGGAATCGAACCTGGGACCTTTCAGTCCGCAGACCACTGAGCCA
The DNA here is from genome assembly GCA_963924515.1 of Vespertilio murinus. NCBI lineage: Eukaryota > Metazoa > Chordata > Mammalia > Chiroptera > Vespertilionidae > Vespertilio > Vespertilio murinus. The sequence continues at coordinate 2,777,691 of OZ004709.1, read as the reverse complement.
AACCGGTTTCAGCAGAAATTGTGTCTTTTTATAGCAGGTTGATTTTTCTTTCTTTTTTATTTTTATTTTTTGTATATCATTGGCCTTTCCAGGCCATTAAAAATGAGAGCTGTGCCATGCTTTCCTATGTGGGCTGTACAATATCAGCATATAACCTTTCATTACCGTCTTACTGACGTTGGTTTTCTAATCCCTAGAGACCAGCTTTCTTCAGTAGATGACTGACGGTTAAACATGAAGCATTCCCTCAATGACCCTACTCTTCACGAGTGGGAACTCATACAACAAAACATGGAAACTGAGAAAAGGACATTGATTTTCTGCACATGAAGCAATACAGCACACGGTGCTGGGCAGGACGGGTCATTTCTGTGGAACGGGGGTTAGCAAAGCATAACCCAGAGGCAGACGCATCAATCTCAGAAAGCATACGTTGACATCTTGATCTTTACTACCCCATTCAGAAGATGAAACCCACCACAGTTGTATCATTTCTTTGCTACTTTCACTGACCATTTGCAAAGCTAGACCCTCTCTCCCTCTCTGTCCTCCTCCATGAATAACCTCTTCAGGCGATTTTGTGTAATCGTGAGCAGGACAGGTCAACCTGGGAGCACTGGTGAGCAGCTGTGCGTGTTTCCAAGAGGACTCCTCTGACACGGCTAATCCAGGGTCTGGTCCACGGGCTGAGCGGCATGGGGAGCCGGTTTGGGGAGAACAGAAGTTCTTGCTGAAAAGCTGCTTAAAATTACAGTGCTCGGCTGGTGGTTGAAGGAAGAGTGTTGGCTCTTTTTATTCCTAAACAAAGTATTTTTTTCTTAGGTGACAAACTTGTGTGTGTGTGTGTGTGTGTGTGTGTGTGTTTGTAATTATTATTGAAGCACATGAACTGCCTTCCTATGTTGTTGAACTTTGTGTAGTAACCAAATAAACGGACTGACGTAGTCATATTAGCCTAGCTATGGACGAGGCAATCTATAAAGCTTCAGCAGTGAGCAAGACCACAGCCACCAATCATGTAGAGTTCACTAAAACAATGTGTCTGGGAAAACACAAAAACTGTATCTGGGATTCATACTCCCCTATGTATACCAAGAGGCAGAGCATGTAAACACAGATATCAAAAGACAGAGGAGGAAAGAGAAGATCCAATCTTCTTCTAATTCCTGAGTGGTTCGGCTTCCTAGCCATGTCCTGGGACCCAATTACATTGGATCACTTGCCAATGTGATTATGAACCATGCTGATAGCGCTCTTATCTACGACTGATAAATATTAGCTCTGCTTGTAAGCATCATTATCCCAGGTTGTAAGAAACTATAATAATTGTCCTAGTTCCAGTGACAAATTCAATTATGAGTGGGAGAAATCAAATATTCAGGGGATTTTTGTTTGTTTAATGCTTGTGACATTTGTTTGCTCTTATGGCTCTCACATTAGGATGCCAGTCCTCCCTGGAAAACTTCTCCATCGCTCCTGGGAAGAATGCTTGTAGTTCGTACATCTGTCACTGAAAGGAAGAATGAACCCCGGTGCTGTGAGCCCACATCACCTGGCTAGGCTTCCTTCCACTGAGGAAAGTAAGAGAGAAAAGGAATGTTACTTATGCTAGCAACACTTCTGGATCTTAGGTCAGAATGCATGTGTACAAACAGGACCTGTTCGAAAAATGCTCTAAATGCGCTACGTATCTATAATCTATAAAAACAAAAGTGTTATATGCTAATTAGACCAGAAGTCCTTCCAGATGACCTTCCAGGCGAAGCCAGGGCTGCGAGGGAAGCCCAGGTCCCAGCTCCCAGAGGGAAGGAAGACCTGCTCTTCCATGGATTCCATGCACTAGGCCTCTAGAATATTATATCATCCCATCTAAGCAATGTGACCTTTTCTTACCAAAACAGTTTTACTGGCAAACACCACAGCCTGGGGTGATTAGGAACCTTCACGATTCAGACCAAGATTCCCATCCTTTGGCCCCATGTGGACTCAGGGAGAAGTCCCGGATGTGGACCAGCAGGGGGCCTTCCCCGGAGTCAGCCACCCGACCTTGGACCTCCAGGCTCCAAACTACAAGTTCAGACAGGAAACCTCCGCATTCCAATTCCTGAGCTGACAGTATCAAGAGGGCAACGCTCCCCTTACAAGAAGACCAACTAACAACTCTCCATACAATTGTGAGACCCCTACAGTCCCCAGGGAAGGCCGAAACACCCCGGTTAGGCCACAGAGCCCGAGAGGAGCTCACTGGAAGGCTGAGGCAGGGTTCACTCTGAGTGATCTGCCCTCCCCGAGGCCAGCACAGAACCCACAGAGAGGAGTCCCTGCACCTATGGTTTCTCCAGCGGAAAAGAGAGCCCAGGTGAGCATCCAGCCTCCTCAACAACAGGTGTTTCCAGGAGGCCCACATGGTCTCCTCCTGGGGGTCAATGGGGGAATCTGTGGGGCTTGACAGATGGGGATCAGATAGAAACAGAGACGTGAGCAGGGCTCACAGGAGCCAGGGACCTGATCTGGCGGATTGCAGTCTTGCCAGGGGCAGCATCTGAGCAGAGGTACTAACTAGCCAGAGGCTCTGCCATCCCCAGAACCCAGCGGTCCCCGAATGCACTGACTGAAGAAGTTAGTTTAGTTCACTCTCACATCACAGTTCCGAGGTTCACAGGCACGGCCATTGGGAGAGACCTCCCGCCTCCCTCTGTCTCTGAGCCACAGGAACAGAGAAAGGGACTAAGGGAGTAGGGGGCCAATTTTTGTTTCTAAGAGTGAAACAGCGAGTGTCAAGTATAATTTCTGTTCACGTCCCATTGACGAAATAGGTACAAAAGGCACTAGAAAATGCAGTCTTTTCCAAGGTAGCCTTTGGCAAGGCGGATAGAACCCTCACCATGAAGTGAAGGCACAAGGGACCTTCGGCCGCACCACCCTCCGTGTTCCGCGGGCATGCGATCAGGAATGCCTCCCGGGAAAGGTACTGCCCCGGGCCCATCAAAGTCTATGAGATGTTTCCGCAACAAACTGTTGTGGATGCTGCTTTTCTTGGCAGGAACTCCACTTTCAACAGGAAGAAGTCAATGCCATCTTGGCTCGCTTTCAACTAATAGTAAAGAGTCACTTGAAAAGCGCAAGACGTATTCCATGAATCGCATTAGGTAAATGTCGCGTGTTCTCTGCCGGAAATGGTCATTGTCTCACTAGTAGAGAGATGTGGACAGGAAACCCGGAAAGCTGGTCAACAGCCTTAGTTGCTCTCACCACTCACCTTTTAGTTGAGGCATTGTGAGCTGAGGCAGCCTCCACCTCTGTTCATCTTATGCAGATTTCTCTTATTTCCCGCCTCAGGGCTGTGGGTGTTTCCATAGTATCTCAATAAAAGGGATGGCTGGGCCAGAGCAGCTTGTAGTCCTCCCACTAGAGGTGGCCTACGGCCTGGCCCCCAAAATTCCCAAATTAATACTTTTCTAGTCTCTTTTCATTTATGTGAGGCCTTCTGCAGAACCCGAACCCTGAACCGGAACCCTGAACCATGCGGGACGTGAAAGGGGTTCCCACAGTTCTCCTCAGTGACCTGCAGCTCCTAAGGGGTGGTGAGAGTTCAGGGAGACGCCAAGGTCTTCTGGAACGGATTAACGGCGTTCAGCATAGCTCTGGGTTGTGTTCAGTAGGACTACTCCCCTCACATACTCCGAGAGCTATGCGGAGCCACGCACTTGTCAGCGGGGTGCGGGGGTGCTCCCCGGCTGGGGCCTTAGCACCCGCAGGTCTGCCTGTGGGTCTCATCACATCACCCCCGCGGCTCCTCACCACCTGTTTGCCAATCTCCGAGCTAGAGAGCTCATTTCTAGAAGTGTGGTCTCTGCAGGGGGCAGGAACCTGAGAGACTGTAATTTTATAGAGTTTATGTCAATTTATAGGTCATGTTATGCTGGGGAGAATGTTAGAATACATTATAATATTTATTCGCGTTTGAAAGAAGTCAGAGTGCCATTTCCACCGCTCAGTGCAAAATAGTATGTTCTGGCCTCATTGTGTCCCAGACCCAAATGAACGCCATGATTACAGCACTGGGCTTCTTTTAAACGTCTAAGTTAAAAAGGCAACAGACGAGTTTAGAACGTGTCTTTGGCTTCATTTAGAACATTATCCTTATCCTCTCTCTCACGTCTTCCCGGGTATTTGTTCTTCGCACTGGAAACTTAGGCAAATGTTTAATTGTTACTTTCCTTCTAATCAGCAGGCTTTGTTAAAATATTTGAATGCGGAAATTCTTTGTTGGGATTAACAATACAATGTGGCAATATACGGCTATTAAATAAATTAGATATTTGTCCCATATATTGAAACTAAATTACTGATTAAAAATCGCCTTAAATAATGTATATTTACTGGCTTTAATTGTATGATAAATATGCACTGTGCTAATAATACAGTTTAAATTATTTAATTAAAATAATACAGTTTAGAGATGCAAATCAAAACAACAATGCGGTACCATCTCACACCTGTCAGAATGGCCAACATCAACAAAACAACAAACAACAAATGTTGGCGAGGTTGTGGAGAAAAAGGAACCCTCGTGCACTGCTGGTGGGATTGTAGGTTGGTGCAACCACTGTGGAAAACAGTATGGAGCTTCCTCAAAAAACTGAAAATGGAACTCCCATTTGACCCAGTAATCCCACTACTAGGAATATACCCCAAGAAACTAGAAAGACCAATCAGAAAGGATATATGCACCCCTATGTTCATAGCAGCACAATTTACAATAGCTAGGATTTGGAAACAGCCTAGGTGCCCGTCAGCAGATGAATGGATCAGAAAACTATGGCACATCTACACCATGGAATACTATGCTGCCATAAAAAGGAAGGAATTCTCATCATTTGCAGTAACTTGGATGGAATTGGAGAGCATCATGCTGAGTGAAATAAGCCAGTCAATGAAAGAGAAACACTACATGACCTCACTCATTTATGGATATTAAAGATCATTATAAACAAATGAACAGAAAGATTGATATAGTGACAGTAAAACAACAGGCAGTCTGTCAAATGACAGCGGGGGGGGGGGGAGGGTAGGGAGATCTGGGGGAGATAAGAGATCAACCAAAGGACTGGTATGCTTGCATATAAGAATAACCAATGGACACAAAACTCTGGGGAGGGAGGGCATCTATGGGGGGGAGGGGGCAATGATAAGCTATGTATACAGATAATACCTTAATAAAAAAATAATTTTGAAAAAATAAATAAAATAAAATAATACAGTTTAAATTTTTAGATTTTCAAGTGTCTTTGCTATATTGACCAAAGCATGTTCCAAAAGTCTCAAGTTTGATGCCTGTGAATACCTATTATTGGGAAAAAAGGTTACAGGCTCAAATAAGTTTGGAAAAACCTTATTAAATCATGTTAAACAAGTTCCATTAAGTCAGTTTCCCTAGACTTTTTAACATATTAATGTGGCTTGGGAGTCTCCAAGGTAACATAAGAGTAATTTTTCCTTTTTATTCAAAGGTATCTCAGCACTATTGTTCTTCAGATCAAACTTCAGTAAAATTTTGTTTTATCATGAACGCAAGCTAATTTACGCAAAACTTAATGCATTCTGGGAGAATCTTAGGTGGAAGTGAATTGAGGGTAAGAATTAAATGCCTATACCCTTCAATATAATCCAATACAGTATTTACTGTCGTAATTTAAATGTATGTGTGTGTTTTTTTCTATTTTCAAGACTGATTTTTGAAATTATCTCCTTCATTTTCTGAAGTACTTTCTTGTACTTCCCTTTTCTCGGGCAGTTTTCCTATTGAGGATTCAAAACTATAAGTGCACCTTTTGAGAAATTAATATTTCACTTCCTTATCACCAATTCTCCAACCTCCTTCCAAAAATAAAGAGAGGGATAAGCAGGAGAAGCAGAGGAAAGCATGCATCATCATCCGGATGTAAAAGTTGTATAACTTATAGCCGTAAAAAACCGGGATCCTGAGGACCTCCAGAAAAAGCACAGAGCCATGTGTTCTTTGGCCACAGGTTCAGTTCCCTTAGGGGAAGACGCAATGGGAAGCAGGGGAAGTCTACACGCATGCTCTATGCGGGCTGTGCCCTTCAACATCCCGCCGAGGTCAGGGTGTGCACCTGGGGAAGGCGCTGGAGCTGAGGCAGCGCGGACCCGCGAGGGGCCTGTCTCTGCCCGGGCTGACAGACACGGAGACCATGGGCTCAGTGAATAAAACTCGCAGCAAGGACGTACAAGCTGGTCCAGCCGCGGCTATTGTGTGTTCCAGAACGAGACAGGGATAATCTCCACCAGATCACACAGAAAGCCATCTAACAATTTGCGCTGAATGCCAAAGGAACTTCCCACAGCATCTTATAAGCTGGCCCTCACTGCTCAGGTGCTGTCACCACAAAGGCGGTGGGAGGAATGTGTGTGTTCACTCTGTCAAACCCTCTTCTCTGCCGCAAAGGTTAGGAGGGAGGGACAGATGCAGTGACCCTGCTTCCTGACAGAATGCTTCCGAATTCCCCTTCTCCATCGGCCCCACGTCCCCACAGTGCCTCCGCCTGCAGCCACGGATCACATTAGTGCCTTGATAATGGGCAAAGCAAACAGCTACTTGACAATGCTTACCTGTGTTAACCTTTCACGGCATTTGCTACTGTTCAACTTCTGCCCGTTTGGTGGAACATCCTTCTCTCTAACCTTCCCTACATTTTTCAAAATTCTTTTTATTTTTCTCCCTTTAGCACTGTTGCCTATTTCCATTGTTGATTCTTCAGTACAGAGGACTGAGCTAATTGCATCCCTTTATGAGTGTCCACCTCTGAAATATTTCTCTTATCTGGAAGGAGTGATGGAAGCCATGTGGGGGTTCTGCCCATTGCAGAGTGGATCCAATCCAGTTATTTGTGGTGGAACTGGGGACACAACTACAGGAAGTGGTTGGGGACCCCCGGAGCACACCATGAAGCTAAAACATCATCGCCCACCTGACCATCAGAAGCCCCTCCCCCTTGATTGGCAAATCACCATGACATGGAATTCGTGGCCCTTCAGAGCCAGTGTCCGGACCTTCCTGAAAGGCCTGATGATTTCCTCTCCCCAGGGCACAGTGTTACTCTTGCAAGAGGACAGAGTCCTTCTGGGGAAGGTGGGGAGGACAATGACAAGGATGCATCTTTGTCAGCGTTGCACGGACTTTCTCCAGGGGAGCTGGTCCCCGGCAGTCAGGTGTTCCAGGTCCACAAGCTGGCTCATGGCTAAGGATGGGTGGACAGGGCCCGGCTCTCCCTTCTCATAATTCAGGTTAGACTTTTAACACCTTAACCTAGAGCTTTTCCTATGTAGAGGTCAAGTGCACATGCAATAGATGTTCTATCTATCTCGCTTCAGGAACAACCTGACCAACCCGCCAGCACCGCAGGCTTAACCGAGGCATGGACTATGCTGCTTTGACTCAGCTGCCCATTCAGATAATGACATCCATGTTGACTCTGGCGGCTGAGGGCTGTGGCCTGGCCCCTGATACCTGGGCCCCATTACTGCTCCCATAGCATTTGAGTTTCTCAATTCAGTGCCCTCAGCTCTCCCTGTAAGATCCAGCCCATTGCGGAATTCTGTACAAATGATTAAGTTTATTTCTTACAGTCCTGGTGAAAGCTGAGCCTTCTGAATTCTCTCAGGTGGGTCTTAAGTGATGAATCTATTCTGAGATTCCCATCTCCCTATGTCTTTTTTAAAAATATGTTTTTATTGATTTCACAGAGGAAGGGAGAGGGAGAGAGAAATCATTGATCAGCTGCCTCCTGCAAGCCCCTTACTGGGGATCGAGCCCACAATCCGGACATGTGCCCTGACCGGGAATTAAACCATGACCTCTTGGTTCATAGGTCAACGCTCAACCACTGAGCCATGCCAGCCTGGCCTCCCTACGTCTCTGTATCTCTTTCTCTATAGTATGCCAAAGCAGGTCTGGCATTCTAACTGGTTTTACTGAGAGCTACCTTCAGCCACCCAACCCTTTCTAATTCCCTGAGCTACAACATTCAGGCAGAATCTCTGATTAGTGGGCCCGTATCAATAAGCTTAGGCTGATCTATCTTTATATTTCTGTCTCCGTCATTTTGCTCCCTGGATATCTATTCCCATGCACAGTCTCCGAACTCCTGTTGATTTGAATTAGGAAATTCAGGTCATTATTGTGGGGAGGAGCCACACTCCCTCACGGGCCACGCTCTGTACTTCACCCGGGGGCTTGCTGGGACCTGAATGTGGTTATAGCCACGGCATCAAGAAGGGGTAGACAGGTCCTAAGACCAATCCGTGATGTCCTACAAGGCAGCTGCTTAAGGGGACGCGTTAGAGTTTTTAGGACCACAAGGTTAATTCCCTCAGAGCGGGTGGCGGGGCTGTGTCTGTTGGCACAACAGAATGTAGGGGTGTGGTGTCCCCAGCTTCATCATGTTCTTCTCCCACGCCCCAATGCCGATGCTGAGGACCTCGGTTCTTCTGAGGGCTCAGTGCTCTTCCCGGAGAAAAGGAGGTGCCCTGGGAATGGGGGAATTCAGCTTGCATTGTAAGCGGCCACTGACGGGGGAGACTTTGGATTTGTTGTTCTGTAAGCTTAGCCCTCTGGCTCTCAGGGGGAAGGTCCCTTTAAGGGCTCCTTCATGTGGGGCTTGAGCCAGGCATTCTGGTTCCTGAGTTCATCATTTTTGTGCAGAAGTATGGAATGCACTGCATCCCAGATCCTTGCTTCCTGTGGGTGTCTGACTAGGAGCATACACTGGTGATGTTTTGCTCGTTTTTATTTGACAGATCATGCCATGGACTATCACTGCTCTACTTACTAATGGGAATAGAGCCATTAGTACCTTTAAATCTAACCAGAGTAGACTGCCATTCTAGAAATCCTAGAATCTAGGAATTTTTGAAAATCTAAAATTATTCTAAATTCTAAAATTATCAGATGAACTGACTCAGCATAAATACAAAAATCTGGAACTCCTTATATCAAATAAAATGAAATGCTAATTTAAAAACATCCCACTACAAAAGCTCTAAGCCAATATGACAGAACTGGCCATTTATATCAAATGTTTAAAGAAAAAATGATGTCTAACACACCTTCCAGTAAATAGAGGAAGAGGAAAATAGCACTTTTTGACTGATTTTATGAGGAAAGAATTAGCATGGTACCAAATTGGACAAAGACAATACAAAAATATGAATAAATCACTTATGAATATTTAAACACTTCTTTTTGATTTAGAAAATTAAAACCAACAACATATAAAAAAAAAAGGAAGATAACAGAGAGAGATAAAGTTTGGCTTATCCCATAAATGTAGGGTTTAATATTTTAAAAAATAATAACAAAACTGGTAAACATGTCACAGAATAGTGGAGGAAAATATGTAATCATTTCACTAGATGCAGAAAAGTATTTGCCACCATTTAAACTGCAGCTATGGTAAAGCCCTCCACTAGCCAAAAATAGAAGGAAATTTTTTCAACCTGATCAATGTTATCTAGAATTTATAAGGAATTGCGAAGAGATAATAGAGAACCTGCTGTATGAATTCATTTTCAGGAAGTTGTTAACCAGAAAAACACTATCTATGGAAATAAAAGTCAGCAGAGTAGTACCTTATGGGGTTATGGGAACTTATTCGATGAGATTTTGGTTTGGAGGAGACGGTCTATATCTTGTAGGAGCTGTTTTTCACAAGATGTAGACATCTGTGTCAAAACATATTGAGTTTTTCATTTCAGACCCTTCACCGCACGTGAACTTCCCATCAGTACTTAAAACTTTATAATTCTCTGAAGGATGTGTCTAAGCAGAACTTTGTGGGGCGTTTGGTTTGTAGGTAAAGCTGAGGTAAACACAGGGAGCAGGAGAAATTAGTGAGAAACATCAACTAAGCACAAGGGTCACCAGGATGACAGCGAGGTTCTGTCACTGCATCAGCTCCGGGGCCTGCTGATTCAGACATTTAGGAAACGCTTGGGAGAGGTTTGCATCTTGTCGATGTCCCCTGCCATGCTCTGAGGAGGCCTGGTGGCCCGGTGGCCTCACCTCACTCAGCTCTGCCTCCTGAGCAGCACAGTGTCTGCAGGGCGTGGGTGGTAGGCACAAAGGGCTGGCTGATGACACACCTCTTCTCCTGACAGAGCTGCCAGCCTCCTTGGTTTTGAGGGGCCCAGTGGGAGAGGACAGGGGTGGGGTTCAGCAGCACTTTGCATTTAAATGAGCCCTTTATTCCAAGAGATTTACAAGGGTTGTGTCATGAAACAATGTTCCCGCTGAGGCACACTGGAAGTCAATACAAAGCCGTGATGCCCTTTTCACAGAGGGACACTATCTGCGGCTCAGGAATCCACATGCGACCATCAAACATCTCACATCGGTTCCGTTCTGCCTCTCACCAGCCCTAGCATTTTCTAATAACTACTTGCCTCTATCTCATAAAGGAGATGAATAGTAACTTCCTTTCTAATTTATAAGATATGGGCGTCCAATAAGACCATATGTATGGAAAAGGCTGGATAAAAAGCATCCATGTGTCAGAATGAGTGAAGGAAAATACAATTTCTTAGCTCTGTCCTACTGGCACAGTCCCGTGTAGAGAGCAGGCCTTCAGTACATGTTGTATTGCCCGGCCGGCATGCGTGGCTCAGTGGTTAAGTGTGGATCTATGAACCAGGAGGTCACGGTTCGATTCTCGATGAGGGCACATGCCCAGATTGCAGGCTCGATCCCCAGTAGGGGGCGAGGGTGCAGGAGGTAGCCAATCAATTATTCTTCTCATCATTGACATTTCCATCTCTCTCTACCCTTCCTCCTTCTAAAATCAATAAAAATATACTTTTAAAGAGTATTGTATTATTGTTGCTAGCCAGGGACTTCAAGGCACATAACATTAAGCTTTCTGAACTGTATAGCTTTTAATACTTAAAGATATTTTAAGGTCATTCCCATTTATTTTAACAATAAAGACACCAAGTACTAGTGTATTTGAATGGATTGCTGAATGATACATAGATAGTTCATAACAGGTTGAAATTAGACTCCAGATGATCTAGGGCTTTACACTTAGTGGTTTTAAAGTGATAGTTATAAAGGATTCTGATTTAGTGTAAGGCAAGCTTTATAAATATTTGAATCACGTAAAAAATTTTAAAAGGAAGTATCAGAACAGTTTAATATCAAGCCTCAAAAATAAAATCACATAACAAAATGAGTAGACAAATATTCTCATTTGGGAGAAAATAAAGAAGAAAAAATATTTATATATACATATGAAAAGATAGTTATTACTTTTAAACCAGAGAAAATAAATGTAGTCTCAGAAATCGAGACAAGACTTGTGGAGACATTTAAAAATCAGAGACAGCCAAATTATAGAAACAAGGCAACCTTATTCAGTAAAAATATTTTTGGTTAGACCCAACTAATTTGGAATTTTGATAATGCATGCAATGCTTAAGAAAAGTACAACTTCATACACCTGTTTAAAAAAGGAGTGTTGTATTAAAAAAATACATGAGGGTAGTGGCACATGTTTACACATAATGTATTTAGAGGTGCCATTGTTTAAAAGAGCCTTCAAAGCACTAATTTATTTTTTATTAAATTTATTAGGGTGGCATTGGTTAGTATGACCATACAGGTTTCTGGCGTGGGTTTCTATGTTACAAGATATGTGTACTGCACTTGAGTGCCCACCACCCAGAGTCAAATCTCCCCGCACCACATCCTATGTAATAAAAGGGTAATATGCAAGTAGACCAAAAGGCAGAACTGAACAACCAATTAAAGTATAATATGCCAATGATACGCTAAGGCTGCTCAACCACTCTCTATGACATGCACTGACCACCAGGGAGCAGTGGACTTGTCTACCAGTTGCTATGACGTGCACTGACCACCAGGAGGCAGATGCTCCAATAGGTAGGTTAGTTTGCTGCTGGGGTCTGGCAGACTGGGACTGAGCGGGTTGGGCCAGACATGCCCTGGAGCCCTCCCACGGCCCCTCCTTGGCCCGATCATGTACCCGTGGGGTCCCTCAGCCTGGCCCACATCCTCTTGCAATCTGGGATCCCTCGGGGGATGTTGGAGAGGCGGTTTCAGCCCAGTCCCACAGGCCAGCCCACTTGGGAGGGCGCCAGATACAGGGCTCATGGTTGGCAAGTGCTGCTGCAGCAGCAAGAGCCTCTCCGGGTTGGGACTGATGGGGTGTGAGCTCCCAGCAGGCACAGCGGGGCCAGGGTGAGCGGGAGCAGCAGGTAGGAGCTGCGGGCAGCGTTGGGCTTCAGGTTTCAGACCGATCTCTGCAGGCCACCCAGAGGGACCAACCCATGCACACATGTGTGCACCAGGCCTCTAGCATGTTAATAAAGCACTAGTTTAAATGCTTCACTCATGTTCCTTGCTCATTACCTTTTGCTGATGAAAGTACAATTTTGGTTATGTATTTCAATCTAAGCGCTATGACTGAAAGTCATGAATGTTCACTCATTTGGAAAAGCCTAGAATTCAATTTTTTAACATTTTCAAATTGGTCAACTTGTGCTTACAAATTACTGAGAATCAGTCACTCAGCTAGCGGCACAAAGGATAAAGAAGATGAAGGAGAAGCCACATCTTACAGGTGTGGTGGCGAAATGAGTGTCCATCATATTCAGTTAGAACCCTGAGCACAGGTTCGGAGGGGGAAGGGAGGAAGGCTTACGGCCGTCAGAGTTGGAGATGTGCAGAGCACCCCTGAGGGATGGTACATTCGGTTTGAAACCCCTGATGAAAAGGCACCATAGGAAACATAATTATTAGCACAGTGTTTGATGTTTTAATTGCATGTGTTTTGCTGTGCCGTGCCAAAGTAATGTTTGAAGTCGATTGCATTTTTCCTGCCTCCCTGGTTTTTTGAAGCTCAGTCAACCTTAGCAAGAGAGAAAAAAGAGGTAGCTTACATAAATGAAGGAAAAAAGCGAATGCTTTAAGAATGTGTGGCTTTCCCTCACAGGACTATCACTCTTAAGGTTCTCATTTGGGGGCAACATCCATTCTTTCACAGCGAGAAGAATATTGTGTGAGTCATGATGGCACGGGGAAGCTGAGAAATTTAGTCTGTTGCATTAAATCATCCTGGCATCTGTTCTGTGCAATACTCTCCTGGCTTCGATTACAAAGGCTTTTAGTCATTGGTAGCATTTATTTGTTAAGTGTAGTTTTGTGTTTATATAAGCCCACCTGTTGGTTATTTCTTTAAAAATAAAAATTACAATATCAATCAATTTTAATTTATTATAATTTAATATTTAAAGATATTGTCAATGGTCATGATTGCTGATAAAATATCAACCAATTTTCATTTATGATTTAATATTTATAGGTATGCAGAGTGTAGAATATTTCCTTAAAGAACAACATATTTAGACGTATATTGTTTTAGTTGGCTTAGTAATTTTTTTAACGCATTAAGCCAAAATATAGTCATTAAAGACTTCCCACTTTCCTTTCTGCTGTGGGCATTATTCTTTTCAAATCACTCAGGGAGAGAAGACGTGGCTTCAGTGCACGTGGAGGGTCCTTGATTCTCACGTAAATAAACAGACTGCCTTCCTCTCAGAGGATTCCTTCTGAATGTGATTTCTTTCATCAGGCAGTTTATCTCATCTCACTGGACATCAAGGTAGTTTGCCTCAGAACTTCAAACAAGCACTTCCTACACGTCTGTAGGAAATACATTAAACACTATGAACCGCAAACTTCCTCTCAACTTCCCAGCAAGACAGAGCAGGAGACATTTTATGTTGCACCCCAACTGGTAGAAGGCACATCCTAGACTGTAGTCATAATATTCTAGGCAAACACCAAGCATTCCCTTCCTGGAAGGCAGAAACTGAAACTTTAAAAAAAAAAGCGGGGGGGGGGGGGGGTTGTATGCTAGTAGAGTGAGCTGGCTGGACAGAACATGGGGAACCCATCAGGACAGATGATTGAACGTTTTAGGACTGAATGTTTGTTACAATAAGAAACTTTACAATGGGAAGTTCAGTGAAATGGGTCCAAGTGGTAGACCCATTAGTTTAGCTGGAGAGGATCAATGAGGATTTGATCTGCTCTTAATCTACTAAACCAGCTCAAATGTGCCTGAATTCTTTAACCCCTACTTGGCTCAGCAACTTCAGGATTCCTGACACTGGATGATATGCATTTCAATGTCTTTGAAAGTTGACCATATTTCTTTCTGAGTGAACCAGTCAGGCAGCTAGCTGTGAAGCCAATTTTCCTAGCTTTAGAAATTAAAATTCATTTAATTGACTCTATACTAGGATCTAAACTGAAGCATGACATTGTGATGACATGATATGTAGATTAAGTTGATAACCTTTTTGAGGAAGTTTTCTTCAGAAAACATTTTTTTTAATTAAGGACAAAAGGAAATAGCATAGACTATATTAAGGAGTAAATACTATATATATATTCAATATATATATATATATATATATCTATTCAATACTATATATATTCAATATATATACATATATATATATATATATATATATATATATAGAATTTCAGGAACACTTAAGCTCATCAATAATCATGGAAATTGACAATATCTTTAAATATTAAATTATAATAAATTAAAATTGATTGATATTATAATTTTTATTTTTAAAGAACCAACACTTATATAAACACAAAGAAAACTATACTTAACAAATAAATGCTATCAATGATTAAAAGCCTTTGTAATCAAAGCCAGTAGAGTATTGTAGAGAACAGATGCCAGGATGATTTAATGCCACAAACTAAATTTCTTAGCTTAGTTTGACTTGCTGCCTCACACAATATTCTTCTCCATTGGATGAAAAAGATGCCTAAGAACACTTGTGCATGACAAAAGTAAAAAGTTATATAGCCACTACGAAAAACAGTACAGAGGTTCCTCAAAAATTAAAACTAGAGCTACCGTATGATCGAGCAATCCCTCGTATAGGTACATTCAAAGGAAATGAAATCAGTGTCTCAAAGAGATATTTGCACTCCTATGTTCACTGTATGATTAGTCACAATAGTAAAGATATGGAAATAACCTAAATGTTGTGAACAGGTAA
Organism: Vespertilio murinus; assembly: GCA_963924515.1. Classification (NCBI taxonomy): domain Eukaryota; kingdom Metazoa; phylum Chordata; class Mammalia; order Chiroptera; family Vespertilionidae; genus Vespertilio; species Vespertilio murinus. The sequence goes on along the minus strand of OZ004709.1, from coordinate 2,762,559 downwards.
ATGGATAAAGAAATTATGACATATATACATATATATGTGTATGTGTGTATATGCACACACATATATACATATACTATATGTGTGTGTGTGTGTGTGTGTGTGTGTGTGTGTGTGTGTGTGAGTGTGTGTATGAAATTCACACATAGAGGCCCGGTGCATGAAATTCATGCAAGGGGCTTGGCCCTTGAAGCAGCAGTGGCTTGCCTTGGCCCTTGCAGCCCTGGCTTCATCTAGAAGGTTGTCTGGAAGGTCATTCGGCTATTAGGTCTAATTAGCATATTATGCTTTTATCATTATAGATACAGATAAATATGATAATATATATGTAAAAAGTATGCATAAGACAAACACTAAAGATCTCACTGTCGTGTGGCATCTGAAATATCACGCTTTTATAAGCAGAGAGTGGATGGCGGTTGCCAGGGTCTGGGAGGAGTGGGGAATGGGGATGTTAGTCAAAAAGGGCAAATTTTCAGAGAGATGGGATAAAAAACTTTTACAGATCCAATGGACAGCTTTGTGACAATAGCTAATAATACGGTATTATATACTTGGATTTACTTAAAGACTAGATCGTAAGTGTTCTTACCACACATACAAGGATGTGGCTAAATGAGTTGATAAATATGTCAAGTAGCTTGACTGTAGTAATCATTTCACAGTGCATATGCATATCAAAACTTCATATTGTGCACCTTACATATATGCAACTTTTGTCAATTGTTCCTCAGTGAAAATGGGAAAAAAATAAGGCAACCACACTTTTCCTGACCACTAGGCAATCACACTCGTATTAGACAGATGATAGGTATCTGTCTAAAATCTCCCATTCAGAGGAGACACTGCCATCATTATGGTGGGTTATTTTAAAAAAGTGTTATTAGATAAAGGAGATGTTTTTTTTAATTCATGAACTAGAATTGCCTATGAGACTGTGTTTGACATAAGTCTTGAATGATGAATAGACTTTTTCTCTATATATAGATATTAGAGATGGAGGTAATATAAACATTTTAAGTACAAAACTGAGTATCTCAGTCACATGTGAGTATCTGTGGTGAAGGAAGGATGGCCGACCTGAGCACAGGTATTTTGAAGGAACATTTTCACTCATATTTTTTGGCTGCAGAGAAGCAGAGCAGCGTCGTGGTGAAGACCTCAGGGCCTGATATCAGTGGCCCTGTTCCAAGTCTTTGTTCAGCACCACAAATAGCACAGCCTTGGGCCAGTTACCTACCTTGGCAAGCTTCGGTTTCCATGGTTACAAAATAGTGGGCATAATAAAACTTGGTTATTATTCAAAAATAGATTAAATAATGCAGTAAAGACTTTTTTTCATGACATCCAGAACATAAAACAAATTTAATCATTTTTATGCAGTTAATTACCTGAAAATTACTATGACAGAATGTTCTCTGTATTCTTTTTGCATTTTTTAAGCCTATGAGCTGTAAATAGCAAAATGTCATTATAATTACCTGGTGCAATATGATCTAGAGCTCACATCTCCTAGCTTTTTAATCTATATATGCTTCCACTATAATAATGTGTTGCTGTGTAATATTGTATTTTCTGTCTTCACAATCATGAATAATTATGATGCCTACAGTCTTGATTCAAACCAACCCATCTACTTGAAATATCTGCCTCTACAAAAGGTCCTGACTTTCCTCTCTTACGCAGAAAGACCATATGCAGAAGAAGCATTCATACTTTTGCTTGTTCTTTTACTTTATTTTTAATCCTCACCCTAGGATATTTTTCCATTGAGTTTTAGAGAGAGTGGAAGAGAAAGGGAAAGAGAGAGATATACCAATGTGAGAAAACACATTGGTTGCCTCCTGCATGCTCCCTGCCCTGGGCCTGGGTAGGGGAGGAGCCTGCAACTGAGGTACATGCCCTTGACAGGAATCAAACCCAGGAACCTTTGGTTCACAGGCCGATGCTCTACCCACTTAGACATACTGGCTTGAGATTTTGTTCTTTCTTTTAAAACTTTAAACCTTAGCAATGAAGGGACCTAGTTAGAATGTGAAGAACAAGCATATATACGCTTTTATATCTTTCTGAAAGTAATATATTTTATTAGTTCATTTTTCAAGTGCCATCGGAGATAGTCAAACATCCTCACATTTATTTATTGATTTAATTAAAAATGTATACTAAGCATCTAAAATATTCACAGAAGGACATCACAGTCCAGTGTGAGAGACATAAGTAAGCATCTATATGTACAAAAGCCCAGCAACCTTTATGGTGGAACCAGAACGACTGTTGGCTATGATCTGCACTGACCACCAGGGGGTCAGATGCTCAATGCAGGAGCTTCCCCCTGGTTAGGGGTGAGGGGTTCTGGATTATGAGAGGGCGCAGGCCGGACTGAGAGACCTCCCCTCCCCCCAACGCCCATGCACAAATTTCGTAACTAGTAACTATAATAAGATATACTAGGTTCCATTTGTTAAATAAATATAAATATTCCCTTTTATTGAGCATCAAGAAAAGATGTAGTTATTCATTTACTCTTTCATTCATCAAACCTTTCTTAAGGGCCTACTAGCTGCTAGGCACACACTGACATACTGGGATACATTGGGGATTAAAACACACAGGTTACTGCCTCTGCGAGTTTATATTCTAATAGCTGGTGGTGAACAGTAGGTAGTAGTCATCATAACTAAGGGAATTATTTTGAATATTAAAATATGCTCAGTTCTGTAGAGAAAAGACAGGGGGTCAGAGTGAGGGGAATCAGAAAGGTACAAGGTGCAGTAGGTTCTGGTGACAATTACAAAATGGCCGTGTTGAATGGCTCATTGAGAAGGTAGCTCGGAAACAAAACTAGAAGGAGATGGGCCTTCACCACACAGAGTCCTGGCTGAGGACCCTTCTGGACAGAAGGGGCAGCGGCAGGGTCTCAATGGAAGGCTTGCCTGGGGCTCAAGGAACAGAGAGGGGCCCACATACGAGAGAGCTGTGAGCGAGGAGAAGTGCAGCGGTGATGCTTTGAGAAGAACAGGCCCACATCAGGTGAAACTCTCTTAGGGGCGTCTGTGCATGGGCTAGTGCTTTTAGTGCAGTGGGAAGCCTTTGCCACGCTGGGAGTGGGGGAGTGAAATAATCCTTATCTTCAAAATGACACCTCAGCCTGTCCTGCTGAGACAGAGACCACAGGGCTCCTGACATCAAGGCAGGGAGAAGTTAAGTCATCCCAGGAACCGATGAGACACGGGGACCTGGAATAGCATACCGCTCTAACTGTGGAGGGAAAGTGTTTTGCTTTTGTTTTTAATACACTTTTGTGGATGTCAGAGAGGAAGGGAGAGGGAGAGAGAGAGAGAACTATCAATGATGAGAGAGAACCACTGATCGGCTGCCTCCTGCATGTTCTCTACTAGGGATGGAGCCCACAACCCGGGCATGTGCCCTGACCAGAAATCGAACCGTGACCTCCTGGTTCATAGGTCGATGCTCAACCCCTGAGCCACGCTGGCCAGGTGAAACAGTGTTTGCTTCATCTACCAACATTTTGACCTTCAATTGATATTCATGCCTTGAGAGTCTTATCACATCCTATATGTTAGATCTCTGGCCACCAGGGAAGGACTTCCGGGAGCAAGAACCGCATGACTTACACACCATACTGGACCCAGGTCACTCAGCAGGCTGGGAGGAGCCCCCAGCACTTACTTCAGTTGGAGCCACATCGCCATAGGATGAGGAGAGATGGGCGTTAGCGTTCCTGTTGGGCTTGAGCAGGCCATTCCTAAATACAACAAACATGTGCTTCAGGTAACACAGTCACATCCTCGCCTTCATTTTCAGTTTCAAAGCCACTCTTTCTAGTGCTTTGTAATTAGCAAGCACTTCTGTACAATGCAGAGTGCCAAGAAAACAAAAGAAAATTCCCATTATCCAGCCCTACACTTGCTACGGTCAACATCAATATTGATGAATTTGCTTTACATTCTTTTTTCAGGTTTGAATTTTTTTGAAAAAAATCTTTATTGTTGGAAGTATGACATTGGTTCTCCTTCCCCTCCTTCCCATTAACCTCTTCCAGCCCATTCCTGCCCCCCTTCCCAGACCTCAGCACCCCATTGTCCCTATCCCCAGGTTATGCATATGTGCAGACAAGCTCATTGCTTGATCTCTTCCCACCCACCCTCCCCTGCCTTCCCTCTGAGGTTCCACAGTCTGTCCGTGCTTCTGTGGCTCTGGGTCTGTTTTTTTAAAGATATATTTTATTGATTTTTACAGAGAGGAAGAGAGAGGGATAGAGAGTTACATCGATGAGAGAGAAACATTGATCAGCTGCCTCCTGCACACTCCCTACTGGTGATGTGCCCACAACCAAGGTACATGCTCTTGACAGGAATCAAACCCGGGACCCTTTAGTCCACAGGCCGACGCTCTATTCACTGAGCCAAACCAGCTCAGGCTCTGGGTCTATTTTTGTCCATCAGTTTATTTAGTTCATTACATCCCACATGTGAGTGAGATCATGTAATACTAGTCTACATTTTTAAAATTATATATCTATGTACTTACAAAAGTACCCTAAACTTACACACATTATTTTTATTTAATTTATATTATGAACCTGATACCATTTGCAATGCATATGCTTCAAATACAGACTTAGCATATTAATAAAAATTATTACCTGCTACAATTTATTTAACTACCGTTTTGTGGTTGAAAATCATTTTTATTAACATAAGTATACTTAATATGACTATATTTCTTTAAAGGTCTGCTCATTTGCTTAGGAATAATATGAAAGGACTGGACCCAGGAGCATAAACAACTCATTAGTCAACTTCATATGCAATCGAAATTTGCACAGGATCCAAACTTCCTGGTTCTTGGACACCTTGTAGCTTGCAATTCAGGTTTCCAATCCACAACTCGATTCCCGACATGAGCCATGCTGCTGAGTCACACGGAATACACAGTAGAGTATTTCCAGTGTAGAGTTCAGTGACGTCCTTGTGCCCCTGACCCCAACCACACACATTCATGATAGCCTGCACTTGACTCCGATTGTCTTTTTTGGAAATAATCGCAGCCCACCCATCCCAGCGGTCTTCGCCCAATCCTCTCGTTGTTCTAGTGACTCTGCTTTCTCAGGACTCAGCTCCGTTCTGGATTCCTCTCTGATTCTTCTCTCCCTCCTGTCTCTCCATGGCTATCCATTTTGTTTCTGGTACTACCTCTATTTCAATATTATTTTTTATCCACTGATAACACGTTACTTGAGAGAGAATAATGCGTTAGCTCTCAGGCATAGTAAAACATTGTTAAGAGTTTATTTGGGCAAACACTGATTCAAACCTAGCAGCAGCCAATCTCCAATTGGGCAGGTAAGCGGTGCTGCAAAGAGCTGTACAAAGGAACACCTGAGCGACCAGAGCGAGCAGGAGCGGGAGGGAGAGGGGGCGGAAGGTCAGGCTGTTTTTTGCTGGGTTCCTCTCCGGCAGGCCGGCAGGGTCTGGCAGACGGATAACTAGCCAGTGCTGCTCAGACTTCCGGCTGGCTGGCCTAGGATTCCAGTTCTGGGAGGGCAGAACCTACAGTCACGTCTTGGTATAGTGATGTGGGCTTCGCATAAGGGACTCCACTGGGGCTGTTGTCTTGTGTTGCTGTTGTTTTTAACATAAAATGAACGATGCAACCTCTACTATTTATTTCCTTGTTCAGCTGTTCTTCCAATCCCCAGCGGCTCCTTCCTTCATGAATTATACGCTCTTCTAAACATGTATTTCAATATCGGCTCCTTCTCTTATCTTCTGTCTCTCTACACTACCCTCAGCCCATTCCCTGCAATTCTAAGGCCTCCTAGAAACCTGTCATAGGACTTAAGACATTATATTTTTCAATTGCTCCTGTAGGCACTGGTCAATGGATTCATGAGGGCTAGAGATTTTGTCCTGTGTGTGTGTCTCTCTTAGAGCCTGGGATGTTGCTCAATCATGTCTGTTGAATAAAATTTTAAAGAATTAGAGCAAAAAAAAAAGGTGCATCTTAGTTTCAAACACTGTGACAGTGACTGGCTATGTCTATTTCCATGTGCCTTTTACATAAAGTTCTAGCACGGATGTGACATAACAATGCAACCAGACTTTGCAGGATCCCTAGCAATGCCTTTCAGGTTTGCAGTCTTCATAAAAAACCGAACACCGGTGCTTAATAGTGTCTGAAAGTAGCAGGAAGCTTTGAACTTCAGTTTGTTTAAAATGTTGGTAACAGTTTGTAAATATTATGACTATATTAAGCATGCCTCTTGGGGGGAAAAAGTATCCTATTTATTTTAACTTACATTCCACACAGGCATTTAATTGTAACCTGGATGTATTTCCTCGTTTTTCTGTGTGTGTTTGTACAAGAATAGTTCGTTTCTTTCCTACTCGGTGTTTAAATAAACACTATCATCCTTCTTTGAGAAAACAACATGACATTGTTAATGCCATATGAGTTTTGGTTTAGAGGTAGTCTCTAATACTTAGTATGCTACTAATTAGTTTATATTTGTAAATTTGGGTTAAAATGTATTGGTGCCATCGAATAAATTAAAAAAAAAAAGTATTGCCGAAACCTGTTTGGCTCAGTGAATAGAGCATCGGCCTGCGGACTCAAGGGTCCCGGGTTCGATTCTGGTCAAGGGCATGTATGTTGGTTGCGGGCACATCCTCAGCAGGAGGTGTGCAAGAGGCAGCTGGTCGATGATTCTCTCTCATCGACGTTTCTAACTCTCTATCCCTCTCTCTTCCTCTCTGTAAAAAATCAATAAAATATATATATATTTTTAAAAATATTTCTCCTTTGAGCCCCTAAAGAAAATAAATGCGTTTATACGTCATTTAAAGCTGCACGGAAGCCTGTCACAGATCATGTAAGTGCAGACTGACCTAATTTTAATTAAAAAAACAACTTTCCGGTGATTGGAAAGCTGTAGCACAAGCCAGGCCATCTTACCCTGCCACATTCACTCTTTGCAATACCGCCTACTGGCCACACTGCAACCTTGGATCCTCTTCAGCTCTCAGCGTTGTCAGACATGTGGAATGACAGGCTCCGAGGACAGAGGCAGACATCGCTCACAGAGACACGATGTTTTACATCCCCGGCCAGGCCGGATCAAAGCCGCATCTAATCGGACAGAAGCATGTGTTTCCACGAATTTGGATGCAGGAGCCACTGACAGGACAGCTCTGGACACGACTGCTCCCCGACGCCGCTGGCCCGGGCCTGGCTGGCCAGGCAGGTCTGCAAAGGTTGCACTAGGTTAATCCTCGGCCAAAACTTCACCAAAACAAAACAAAACAAAAAACAAATCACAAGAACGACCCAGGACTGGCCGGGAGGGCAGGTACCCAGGCCTGGCTTTGAGGCCTGAATTCTGGGGGCCATAGGAGCGGGAGGAACTAATCAGAAGGAGGTCAGCTCTGAGCTGGGGTGGAGGTGTCAGCCCAGGCGAAGGTGGGGTGTGGTCCTCAACCCCAAGAAGGCCGAGGAGGCCGAAAAGCTGAGCCCCTCCCCGCTTCCCGGGTCAGAAGAAAATGGCCACATTCCATGGCTGCCATCGCGTGCTGCTGCCACCCTGTCCTCGGAGATGAGACATCCCCTCAGGACACAGAGCATTCTGACATACCTGAGAGCGGGCAGCCCAACGTGGGGTGAGCCACAGGTGCTGGGGAGGGGGAAGGAGGGGACCTTTCTTTGGGGGAGCGGCGCCCCTCTCTGAGCTCTGGGTTGCCGCACTGCCAGGAAGGCATGAAGGGACCAGGGACCGCCAGGACCTCAGCACAGCCCTCAGCCAGGACAGAGGAGAGTGCTGGCTTCCATTTTCTATGATTAAAAATTGTGTATTTTACATAAAAGAACTAATTACTTTTAGGAGGAATGATAAATATGACAAATCTATGTCACTGTATAAATAATTCAGACTTAATATGTAGTAGTTATTTTTTACCAGATGCAGAATCCTTCTCTTAGGAAGCCCTTTCTTTATTATTATTTTTAAATATACTTTTTACTGGTTTTAGAGAGGAAGGGACAGAGAGGAACATCAATGATGAGAAAGAATCATGGATCGGCTGCCTCCTGCACGCCCCCTCTGGGGATGAGCCCACCACCTGGGCCTGGGCCCTGACTGGGAATCAAACCGGGACCTCCTGGTTCATAGGCCGATGCTCTACCATGGAGCCACACCAACAGAAAGCCTTTCTTTGCTCTCACTTAGCATGGACAGAACTTGGGAAACCTATGGATCATACATAGAGGGTTTTATGTGTTTTGCCTTCTTCCACATCTGATGATCTCCTTTGTAGACTCCCTACTAAGCCCTGGTCTCACTTCCCTCATTCAAATGAGCCACCACCCATCAGGCAGCCCGAGATCCACCCTCTCAGACAGCTTGCTTCTTCCTCACATCCTTCTCCCCACATCCCGCCCATTTTTTTTAAATTAAGGTATTATATGTGTACATATCTTACCATTGCCCCTTCACCCCACTCCCATGCATGCCCCACCCCCTCACTTCCTTCTACAGTGCAGCTGCAGGCTCCGTTCTGAGAACTAAAGACACCTGAGAGCGTCCTGGTGTCAGCTTCACATACTTTATTTATAGTTGTGTGAGTGTGAGTGAGTGTGAGTGTGTGTGTGTGTGTGTGTGTGTGTGTGAGTGTGTGTGGGGGGGTGAGTGTGAGTGTGTGAGTGTATAAGTGTGTGTGTGTGTGTGTGTGTGAGCGTGTATATGAGAGTGTGTGTGAGTGTGTGAGCATGTGAGTGTGTGTATATATATGTGAGTGTGTGTGTTAGAGCATGTATAAGTATTTGTATGTGTGAGTGTGTGCGTGCATTCACATGTGAGTACTTGTGAAAATTCATCTCACTATTGATCATCATAAAACTCTTTCACTCGTGATCACAGGAGAGCTGGCCAAAGGCGCGCCTGGTTTAATGGCAGATTGTCTCTCTTCTTTAACAACGTGTTCTGTCAACGGCATGGGTTTGTTATTAACAGAAACACCTTTTCTTGGAATGCCCAGCCCGAGCCTTACAGTCAGGGCAGCATTGTCTCAGCCCCTGGGACACAGGAGGTTTTGGGGCGGCCTTCCTCTCCTCTGATTCAGAACTCTGCTCACGCTGTTTGGGTATTTAGGAGAATTATTCTAGGAAGAGCCCACTGGCTTTTTCTCACGGACAAAAAGATGTATGGTTGAAAAACAACAAAAACAAAAGGCACGGAGCTCCTTTCCCCTTTAAGTTTGAGACTATTTTCTAAGCCGATGGCTCTGCTCCGCACTCCTTCCCTGGGGACGTTTACACAGAGAACTTCCAGGGGGGCTGCAGCGCCCTGGCCTGGATGCACAGAGAGGTGATGGAGCCGGAGAAGAGAGGTGATGGAGCTGGAGAAGAGAGGTGATGGAGCGGGAGACGGACACAGGAGTCTCCAGCCTGAACCGGCCTCTGCGAATAAGTCTGTGAGTCAGGACTGGGGGCTGGCCTGCTCCACTGCTCCACTGCGGGAGTGCGGTGCGGGGCAGGGGATGTCCAAGCATCCCTTGTCATGGGGCTGCTTGCTTAGTCAGTCCTCCTTGTGCTTTGAGAAAACCGGTTCTCCCTTCCCCACCCACACACACACACTGTCTCCACCAGATGCCTCCGTGTAGCTCCCTGGATATTTCTGTTCAAGGTAACAAACACCTAGTGTTTCCTTTCTCATGGTGCAACCGGAAGCCTTGAAAGATGAAATCCTAAGGCCCTAACCGGTTTGGCTCAGTGGGTAGAGCGTTGGCCTGCAGACCGAAGGGTCACAGGTTCGATTCCAGTCAAGGGCACATGCGTGGGTTGCAGGCTTGGTCCAATGTGTAGGAGGCAGCCAATCAGTGATTCCCTCTCATCATGGATGTTTCTATCCCTCTCTTCCTCTCTGAAATCAATAGAATATATTTACAAAAAAGATGAGATCCTAAGTGGTCACAGTTTACCCCCAAAGTTGTCAAATACCGAGATCTATCCCAGCTCTCTATTGCGCCCCCTCTGGCTTGTCCATCCCCAGAGGGGCAGGCGGCTCTGAGCCCCTGCAGGAAGGCAGGAAGGAGAGGACAAGGTTCCAGGGCATCACATTCGGAGCCTGAGTGCGCGCACCCCTAAACTCGCAGCGTAAGTATGTGCCCGACGGGGAATCGAACCGCTCACCTGCCGGTGCACGAGGCGATGCCACCACTGAGCCACACAGTCCAGGGCACATGCATTTCCCACGCAGAGGGGTTCTGTGGGGGAGCACTGGCTAGGTAAGCAAAGTGAGGCAGCCGGGGGAGGAGCACAAGCAAGCTTTCCCAAGTCAGACAGCTGGGGAGCGCAGGTTCATCCATCACATTACCTGGGACCCTGCACATGCTGCCGCAGGGCCCGCCGGGAGCTCAGGTCGACGCTTCCACGCATGTTTTGGTTGAAATGGATGGTTTTGAAAGTGTCTTCCGGTTCCATGACGTGCTCTACATTCAAGAAATGAATACACCGTGCATGTACACTGAGTGGCCAGATGATTACGCATTCAGAGATCATCATACTTTGGCCACTCAGTGTATAGTTTCTCGAATGTAGAACATGTTATAGAACTAGAAGATTTTTTTTTTAAAACCATCCATTTCAACCATATGAGGCCCGGTGCATGAATTCGTGCATGGGTGGGATCCGGCCAGCCTGGCCAGGGGAAGGGCCATGGGCGGTTGGCCGGCCTGCCTGCTGGTCGAACTCCTGGTCGAGGGGACAGTTGGCATATTGGCCTTTTATTATATAGGATATACACTGAGTGGCCAGATTGTTATGCATTTGGAGATCGTCATACTCTGGCCACTCAGTGCATGCATAGATCTACATCATGAGGCGGTTTCTATCATTGCCCGCCTTTTATAAATGAGGGCTGTGATCCCACAGATCAAACAGCCTGTCTAGCAAAACTGGGATCTGCGCCAAGGCATCCTGACCCCGAGTCTGCTTCCTGAGCCACCCTTCTTTCTGGAGGCACGCGGGCCTTGCTTGCGGTCACTTTCCGATTATATCGATCTGACCTTGAGCTCTCACAGTGTGTTTGGAGTTTTCTTGCTGAAAGAAGAGACAGATAATAATTCACGCTCCCACTTAGTAAAACATCGCTTTCACCGGATGGATTTTGCATAGAGCCTCAGGCCAACGGCGCTGGCAGCCAAGTGTGCCTCTGATCGTCCCAGGAGCAGGCTGGCCTGCCTTTCATCACCGTCCGAGCCCCCTTCCCAGGCGCTGTGCCCTCTGCTCTCCCCTCCTCGAGGCCCTCCACCTGCCCCTACTCACACCCTCCTGCGTACAGGACCACCACGCCCTGCCGTGTCCAGGACCACGCCCTGCCGTGGCCTCCTGGCTGCCCTCAGTCCCAGTGCCGCCCCCTCTGGGGGTCAAGAGCCAGAGCCACACGGATTGGAGGCTGCCGTGGAGGGAGAGCCGGGGCTCAGACACACTCCTCAAGGCCCCGAGGGAAGGGATAGCTTACAACCAATGACCCGCCACTTTGCACTGGCCTCTACCCATCAGGAGACTCCACCGGCCTCTGCTCTGGCCTCCACCCATCAGGAGAGCCCACGGACCCCTGACTCCGGACTTCCCCTGTAGAATCCACCTCTGCTGGCCACCTGGGGGCGAGGTGTCACTCCCCGGGTCTCCCTGGCCGGTGCCATTTCCTTAAATAAGCCTCCAGCTTCTGTGCTGCAAACTCCGGTTTGTATTTTATTGGGCTTTCCTCGGCCCAGGCAAACACCCTCCCTGCAGTTTGGGAACAGTAAGAGTGAAAAACTGCAATTACGGCTGCCTTCATATATATAAGTTGCTACCTATATGAATTTTGGTGTGTGTGTTTTTCCATTTCTTTTGCATGAATAGAAGACCACATGCTGCAATAGTAGCATGGGTAGTGATGTAATGCTAACTTGCTAGTCTTTTTTTTTTTAACTTTGTTCTCTACTTGTGGTTCAGAATTCCCTTAACTACTTAGTGGTTTCATGCTCACACATTAATTTCACTCCATTTCTAATTATAGTTTAAATCTTCACTTATTTAAGATAAAAAGCACTCTAGCAGGCAAGTGGAAACCTTTACTCTTTTATCTACATGAACACTTCACTTGAGAATATGATAAAAATAGGACGTGGGTATTACTTGATCTTGATACATATCCCGACCTATTTGTCTGGAACATCACATCCTGACCTATTTCTCCCCACACAGCCATCCACCCTCTGATTTCCTTTTGGCTTTTCGGACATCCCGTTGTACCGTTTCCAACAACATACCTCTCCATCAGAAAATGACAAGCCGCTTTGCACTTACATTCCTTCCAGTATGTCTGACTCATTAATTTATCAACTTATATACCCAGAAGCTACTATTTAGGTGCTGGAAACAAAAATTCCAGTCCTTCGGAAACATACATTTTAATGGAGGAAGAAAACAATAAACAAAGAAAATCATTGAATAATATCCAATATTGCTAAGTGCTATAAGCAACAACAGATACTTGGTACGTGGAATATATTGCGAGACAGAGAGTGACAGTTCGTCAGCATGTATTCCTCTTTTACAAATGCATTTTTAACTTTACATGCAAGCAATCACAACCTGACCTTGGATTTCTATAACGCTCATGAACTAAGCAATGTTTTCATATTAGTGCAAAGGACTGAATCTAAGACAGCGCAGGCCTCAGTAAAATCATGTTCACATTTACACCCACTTAAACATCTAATTATTAACAAAGCATGTGTATAACCAAGCCATTAATTTTAGACGGTATAATTAGTTCATGCTTTGGAAAGAAATGTAGATTCTTTTAAAAAAATGATTTCTAATGTTTAACAAAAATTTAAATTTCTCTAACATTGTTTTAATTCTTTTAAGATGAGAAGGAACTCAATTTTCAAAGTCTTAAGCTCCTAATTAAGTATTTCAAAGTCTAACTATCCAAATGTAAGTTGAAAATGAGTTCAATCTTTGTAGGATTCAGTTCAACCCTGATACATTTTTTGATGTACTTAATTATAATAATGAATGTCCTATAACATTTGCAGAGAGTGCTGTAGCATTTTTAACTAAATTACACCATTTGCTATGGACTCAATGTAGGATTTAGCATTTTTGTTTGTCTGTTTCTTGGTTGGTTGATTTATTTGCTGCAGGCTAGAGCAGAGATTGTCATTAGAATTTTGTTTAAAAGATGTTTGCCTTAAAAACATACCTAGTAACTGCTTTGGTTAATTTGGTTTCTAAATTCCATTACTTACCCAAACGAACCAGGGATCTTTGAAGGAATGGCTGATTGTAGGACCAACTCAGAGAAGGCCCAGGAACCAGAAAATAATAAAGTATTATAAGACATAGCTAAAGGTAAGGGGAAAGGACAGAGACATGAGTTTGATTACATTTGAGGAAATATGAATGCACACCAAAATAAATACAAGTAGTAATTGTTTACAATCTAATTCCCAAGGGGAGAATGGCAAATAATAAATATAAAAGAAACAAAGGTGTTAGAAAAATCATTTACTTTTTAAAAATATTTTATTAATTTTTTTACAGAGAGGAAGGGAGAGGGATAGAGAGTTAGAAACATTGACCAGAGAGAAACATCTATCAGCTGCCTCCCGCACACCCCCACTGGGGATGTGAACAAAAGTACACGCCCTCAACCAGAATTGAACCTGGGACCCCTCAGTCCGCAGGTCGACACTCTAGCCACTGAGCCGCACCGGTTAGGGCAGAAAAATCATCATAGAGAACCTATTTACTAAAAATTAATTCAGGCAGGAATTATTAATAGCTATCACATTTGGGGGAGAAGGGAGATGGAGCTGAAAATGAACCTCATAGCATCATAGTCTCAAAGAATTTCCTCTTAGAATTTCATCTGTCAAAACTCACCCATTCACTGATAGAAAGTATATTCCTTAGTCAAATTCCCCCAAGAATACAAGATTTCAGTTAGTCATGAAGTGTAAGCTAAATGTTTTCTGCATAGGTCTATTACTGTATCTAATATAGCAAAGAGTTAATAAATAATAAATACATGAAAAGAAACACATTTTACAATCAAGCAATGAAATATGTATATGATAATAAGGAAATATGCATATAACAATAGTCAAGGTTTGTGACACAATCAGTTCTGAGGTCTAAGGCCTATCATTATGTAAATTTTTATAAGCTCCTAGAGGCACAGCCTGCTCTTTTGTTGTTATTGTTGTTTTATTCTGAGTCATTTTAGCATTTAATCAGAGTTAACGAGAAATGGAGCAAATTTAATTTTGGAAACGAGGAATTAAGTTAGATATAGTTACGCTAACAAAAACTTGCCTTTAATGTCAAAGCTTTTAGTTATGTAAAAGGAATCACAGGTACCTCATTACATTTATCCAGGTTTTCTAAATAGTTGTAAATATAAGTCAAATGCACCCAATAGCTTGCTTACGTTATATAGAAACTTTCAACAGTGAACGTGCTATTTCTGTGTTAACTGGTTTCATAATCATTTGTCCAAACTTAATCAGAGATGGATTCACATGGCCATGTGACATGGAAAGGGAACTTCATAAGACTCTTGGCTTTCCTCATTATTCATTTTTATTCATATATATGACTTCAATTACCACCTACATGGCGATGACTTAGCCATGGTTTATCACCATCCCAGTCCTCCTTTCTGAGACCCAATTTTGTAGGTGCCTATTTCACAACTTTTAAAAAATATATACTTTTGTTTATTTTAGAGAGGAAGGAAAGAGAGAAACATTAATGATGAGAGATAATCATTGATTGGCTGCCTCCTGCACGCCCCTCACTGGGGATCGAGCCTGCAACCTAGCACCAGCAGTGACCTCCTGGTTCATAGGTTGACACTCAACCCTGAGCAACACTGGCTGGGCAGGATCTTCTAAAGGGGCCTCAATCTCTAATTCCCACAACTGGTACCATGTCTGTCTCCATCTTAGCCATTCATCAATCAGTTGCTGTCCCTGCTATCAAATAGCCTTCAAGGTGTCTTGCTCCTACCCACCTGGGCCCACTTCATTCAGTTCTGACAATCAAGCCAGAAAATGGAATCCTCCACTCCTGAGTAAAATGCTTCAACAGCTTTTACTGCTCTTGGGATAAAATGGTTCTTATTCTAACATCCCTGTCCTTGCCCTATCTCTCTTTTTGACTAGTTACTCTCTAAATTGCAGATAATTTGCTGGTAAATTCTGCGTAACTCCATGCCCCTTCCCTGGGTGATGAGGGGGCAGAATAGATGACCCCAATATTTGTAACTTTAGCATATGAAACATTTTGAGCTGAAACAATTAAGATCCAGCAGACATAATCCTCCCCCCTCCCCAATTTCTCCCTTAAATAACTAAGATGATTTAAATCAGGAGTCTGGCCCAGAAAGAGAGTTATTAACAGTGACATGCAGCTCTCTCTCTCTTTTACTAAAACTCCCTTTGTCTTTACCTAGCAAATTCCTAGTGAGTTTTCAAATCTCAGCTCAGAGTTACATCCTCAGCCTCCAGGAATCCCTCCTGGACATCCCCAATACAATGCCAACTCTTTTGTAGATTCTCCAAGCACTGTGTACCTTCCCTGCACAGACATCACAAGACCAACTTCACATTGGTGATGGTTTCATTGTCTTTCTCCAGCTTTAGATTCTAAGCTTCCTGAGAGCAGAGAAATGTTTGTGTTAAGTACAGTTGCATCTTCACACACTACAGGGTAGTTAGAGCTTCATAGGCACTCAGTAAATAGCTACAGAGTAAATGAATGATTCAATAGCCCACCTCTCCTTCCTGAGCAGTCAACCTCCTAGGCGTGTGTATGAGACTGTGGCCCAAACTGAGGACCAATATGGAATCAGGTGGGGTGCCTGGCAGAAACACTGCTGCAGGTGGCATTGAGCCACACGGAAATGGGGAAAAAAGCACAAAAAAGCAGCTATCACTTGACAAATTTAAGTACGTAATCAGTTATACAGACGGACTGAAGTTGAGATGCGCCACCCATTGAAGAGTTAAAATAATCTTGAAACTTAAAAATAATGAAGTAATATTAAGGATTTAATGACCTCTCACTTAAATATTTTCTGTTAGCCACAATGTTTTCCACATGTACTTATTTCTCACTTGATCTTAGCCAAAAAGCTGAGAAGCGATCCACAAGTCAAGGTTTGTGACACCATCACTTCTGAGACCTAAGGCCTATCATGATGTACCTTTTTATACACTCATGGAGACACAGTCTGATCTTTTGTTGTTATTGTTGAGGTTTATTCCGAGTCACTTTAGCATTTAATCAGAGTTACAGAGTAATGGAGCAGATTTGATTTTGAAAATGTTTCTTAACCTATATAAACAAGATAGCTTACTGTACATAGAAATATGAGTGTGTTCTTATTTCAATATTTTAAAAAACAAACAAAGAGGCCTAAACATATTCCAAGTTTGCTATATGGTCTCATTCCTTTTTCATTTCAAGAATAAATACTTCAAATCTGGTGATAACACCTACTGACATATGATTAACATGAACATATGATTGTTACATATTTTTACTTTGGTGGGCATTGGTCCCACGAACTATTTATAGATTGTGTCCATTCTCCCCTATAACTATTTTTGACACGAATACTCTGATACATGAATGAAATCTGAGTAACTCAGCCAGCCACACTGGTTCAGAATACACAAACGTGCTTCCCATTTTTATCAACTCAAACGAAATCATTTGCCCATAGTCTGGAAATTTTCCAAATTATACTAGAAGGACATATACATTTTAACTAAAGGAAGACAAACAATCCAATTAAAAATGGGTAAAGAACCAAAATAGACACTTCTTCAAATATATATATATGCATAACCCATGGACACAGGCAATAGTGTGGCAAAGCTATGGCAGGAGCAGGTGTGGGGCAGAGGGAATCAATGGGGGAAAAACAAAGCGGACATCTGTAATACTTTCATCAATAAAGATAAATATTTTAAAAAGTTTAAAACTACAGGGTTCACGTTGTGAAGAGTGACTATCAGTTAAGGGTGCTGAATTATTTAAGTTCGTCTCCTGAGAGGGTTCAGTTTCAGATGGCACCACCATTATTGACATCATCTATTCAACACACAGGGATTGAGCACTTTGTGTAATCCAATCAGTTTCAAATGCAGGAGAGACAAAGAGACACAACACACAGTCCCTGGCCTCCTACAGCTCCTAGTCTAGTCTCCGAGCTCTCACATCAAATCAAACTGCTAAGGACATTATAGTATAACCCGTGCTCTAAGACCACCAGATGCTAAGAGAACCCAGAGAAGGAACAGGCAGCCCAGCATTTAGGGAGGAGGACATGAGGCGAAGGGAGAAGGTGCTGAGTGGGAAGAATGACTAAATGCCTCAGGCCGCTGGGTGAGATGATGCAATCTGCTAGCAAAGTTCCAGGGTCAGCAGTAACTGGCAGCTCATCAGAACTGATAGCTGATCAAGGAATCTTGGGAATCACAATATAGTGAGACCTAATGGCGCTTCCTTTGACTCACTCCTCTCATCTGTGGATTGGAGTGTATAGCAGAGTGTGTATTGAGGAAGAGCTTTGCTATTGTGGCTGTGAGTTTCCTGATGATGGGGCCTGAGATTGTGCACTTTCTACAACCCTCCTCAACCCAGCAAGAAACCAAAGGAACAGGAGATATTCACCACATTTGAGTGCATCAAAGCATCATTGCCAGGAAGAACATTTTTTTTTAAGTTCCGACTAAACAAACTTATCTGAACACTTGGGCACAGAAATCTTCAAGATCTTAGCTGACAGTTTTGGGCCACTATGATAAACTGACTCACAGTAAGGGGAAATATTGTCTCCGCGGTGACTCGTCCTCCTGTCTCCTGATACAATATTTGACAATTCCTGCCTAAAATTATATCTGACTCAAAATATCTGTATTCAAGTGTCCATGGCATTAGCTCAGGGGAGTACATTCTATATGCCATTTATTTCTCTACAGAAAAAAAATATATATATATATCTTTTATCACCCACCAGCTAGTATTTAGATCCCACCACCCTTTTTGTATCTTGTTTTACCCAAGTTTTTATTTGTTTGTTTTCCATTCTCATTTCCAGGGCCAAAAATACACTCATTGATAATATATTTAAAAATATATACACTGATGATTTTAAAGGCTATAAAAATGTCACTTAATAAGATATTGGACTCAGAGCCTTTGGCCTAGATATAGTCATCCACAAATATAAAAATAGTTATCAGTTCTTCAAATCTTGTTTATAAGTTTTTTATGTGCTTAATAAGAATTCAGTTTTATTATGGAAATTAATTTTTTTTTGAAGAGAGTCATAATATTATTTGGCCATGTCCCTTATTTTACCTATGAGGAAGATAAGGCCATATAAATGTGATAATTAGCTCAGATTCCTAGTTAGAATATATTTGAGACCAGACAGATTCTAAGGCCTACTGTGCCTATGAGTGTATCATATATCCATATGTGTTTAAGCCCATTTAAATTTTATTTTCCTTAAAATATATGTGAGCATCTCTATTATAGTGATTGTTGTTGTTTTTAAAATATATTTTAATGATTTTTACAGAGAGGAAGAGAGAGGGATAGAGAGTTAGAAATAATGATGAGAGAGAATCATTGATCAGCTGCCTCTTGCACACCCCTTACTGGAGATGTGCCCGCAACCAAGGTACATGCCCTTGACCGGAATCAAACCTGGGACCTTTCAGTCTGCAGGATGATGCTCTATCCACTGAGCCAAACCGGTTTAGGCTATAGTGATTGTTTTGAAAACAGAAATTTGCAATTGACCTATGAATATGGGCATAACCCAAATTTCATTTTTGTGCATACATTATTTCATCCATAAGAAGTACTAGCTGACCACAGAAATTGGTACCCAGCTGAACTGACTCTTGTAGTAACACAGAAAATGGACACATTTCACACAGATGCCAGCTACCTCAGTCCACCAGGTATCTTAAAAACTCTACCCATTTTGGTAAACAGAATAGATTCCTATAGGTGCCATGCCCGAATCCTGAAAACTGTGACTATTTATTCCATGATAACAAGGTCGTTGCCAATGTAATTGAGGTTCCAAGTCACAGACCTTAGGAAGATTGTCCTGTATTCTCTAGGTGGGCTCCATCTAATCACCCGAGCCTTTGCATGCAGATAGTGTTATCTGTCTGGAGTGAGAGATACAAAGCAGAAGGAAGTATCAGAGAGATTACAAGCACTGGAAGGGTGTAAGGCCTGGTCACTCTTTCTGAGATGTAGGGGCCACATTCAAGGACTAAAGAGAGGCCTCTAGAAGCTGGGTTGAAATTAGCTCCCTCATTTGGCTTTGTAGCTCTTCCAACGTGGCTGTGATGATGCCTCAATTTATGAGCAATCCAGGCAGGAGAGCTTACTCAACCTGCAAAGTGCCTACAAAATATATGAAATGTTTATGACTCAAGTTGAAAATACTGCATGCACTAAAAATGTTCTGGGTCACATTCAAATGATTGAGTGGTCTTAAAAATCTATTGGCCTCGGAGTTTGTTGCAGGAGAGAAAAGTCAGATAAATTGTTTGGTATTTTGCAAATCGTTTTTGGTTTCCGTGTGACTAGAGGCTAGAAGACATGCAGAAAATCATGAAAGACAGAATAGTCCCCATAGTGTATTTCAACTATATTCTCATAGGATTTGTTTGTCTGAGAGTTAATATTTGGATTAGCTTTACCTTCAGTGAAGCACAAATTGAAAACGTCTCTGTAGCCAACAGCCAGAATGGAAGAGGAACAACAGAAGACAGGCCTTTCTTCTTAGAGGATTTATATTCTTGAGGGGACAGAAAGTGAGTCTGGGAAGGACAGCAGCCAAGGAAGAACAGGGCATGACTGGGAGCTGAACCGTGTGGCACAGACTCAGAAACGAGACAGGATTGGAGAGAAGAGAATGAGACACTCAGAAGGAAGGCTCTGCTAGCAGACCTCTTTGCTCAGATTAAACAAAACAAAACAAAAAAACTCATGGAGCCAATGGTTTGTGACTTGGGCAGCTGCTCGCTGGGAACCCACATAAGTTAGCTGACTTTGCATGCGCCAAGCCACCAGCGGCTCATTAAAAACCTGCCAGCCACACCTGACCTTGATTGGAATTAAGGCTGGAGCCAGGGGATGAAAAGTGGGGTTCCTGCTTCCCCATTCCCTACGCCACTCCTTCTCTCTAGATGCCAGATGTGGGGAGAGCTCTGCTTTCACTGCTGAGCCCCGGGGGATACACGTGATCTTTTAGGCATGCAATAGCGGCAACCATAGCTAAGGGCACACACATGTATACCTGCAGGGAGATTGAGTCGCCCAGATGGTGCGAGGGAACCTTTCTCCAGGTCTGGAGCCAGACCGCATGCCTCTCCGTTTCATCTAATGGCCCCGTGCAGTAACGTGGGCCATCGCAGGGCACAGATGGAAGAGAATCAGAGGGCCATGGAACGTGGGCATTTTCCCAGGGTGCCACAATTACGGAAACATCTGTGCTAAATATTTTCCAGCTGATGCACTCTAAAAATTGGCCATGTTCAATAGCACTCGATGTCGTCCCTGTCCCCTGGTGAGAAAGCACTTTCATGATTGCATCGGGGAGGGCAGCAGAAGGCTTGTACCTATGCTGATTGCTTGCTGTTTAAAGGGGCCTCATTTGCATGATGCTGTTTGTAATGTTCTTTCTGTATCCCTCCTCCTCCTCCTCCTCTCTCTCTCTCTTTTATTTTTGCTTGCAAATAGAAACTGAAAGGGAAATGAAACCACTTACTGCGCCTGTCATTGAAATGTGTCCCAGGGCTCAGCTAATGGGCTGGCCTGGGCTGGGGCAAGGAGAAGAGGAGCGGTAGAGTCTCTGGACAGTAATTGTGGGCTGTGCAGCCTGTTAATTCCGATGATATGGAACGGGATGACTGGCTGCCTCAGCATTTGCTCAACAAGCGTGCCGCCCCTTCGCTCCACCAAAGTGAAGTTCGCGGTATTTTTTCCTCAGATGACTTCAAGAAACTTTGAGCATGGGAGTGCTCTGCAATGCTAACGTGCATGAGCATTGCCTGGGAGTCTCACCAAGGACGGATTCTCATTCAGTGGGTGGACAACAGGACCAAGACTGGGCATTTCCGGCAAGCTCCCGGGTGGGGCTCCAACGGCTGGCATAGGACCATGCTTTCCATGGCCACGTGGCAGACTCTGCCATTGCAAGACCGACGTTTGCTATGGTCCCTGAACGGGAATTTCAAGTGTTCCTTGTAAATACTTTAAACCAAAAACACCAGGAGAGCCTCATCTTGCAAGAATGTCCATTTTCAATCTGTCACAAGTTTACTTTTGCTCATCAGACGCCATTTCACAAGCCTGTGTTGTGCACCCACTACATGTGAGCTGTCTTTTCTGGAACTGAAGTCAGTTGAAGATGACAGATAAGCACGCAGATCCTCGCAGTACACCTGGGAAAGCAATCAAAGAGGTAGCATGGAATAGAGGACAGAGAATGCACGTAGGAGTGAAGCAGAACTGGCGGCAAATCTGCCTGGCCAGCACGGCTAGGTGTTTGAGCATTGACCTATGAACCAGGAAGTCATGGCCAGCATGGCTAGGTGTTTGAGCATTGACCTATGAACCAGGAAGTCATGATTCAATTCCAGGTCTGAGCACATACCTAGATTGTGGGCTTGCTCCTCAGTGTGGGGCATCAATGATTCTCTCTCATCATGGATGTTTCTCTCTTTTCCTCTCCCTTCCTCCCTGAAATAATCAAAGTATATTTTAAAAAATAAAAGTATGTAACTCTGTGCTAATTTCTAATTACCCCAAATCAATAAAATGGATGAAATATTATTATTATTCTTTGAATGTTGAAAATATAAAGCATAGTATTTACTACATCATGATTATGTGCTAAAATTAGTCTTTTTCTATTTATAATATATAAAAATAAGCATAAAATAAAACAAAACGAGAAAACAAATTGTACAAAAATGTCTGTTACTACAAAAACAAATTAAGTGACTAAGGAGCTTACAATTTAATAGAAGAGATAAAAACAAGAGGATAGGTGACTGTTGAACTGTTCTGTAATGTAGACTGTGATAAATTCTATAAGACAAATGTTAGAAGGTGCTACGGAAATTAAGGAAATTGACTTTTGTGGCATTTGAGTCAAGACAAAGGATAAGTGGCTTTACAGTAAGCAGGGCCTGGAAGAAAACGTGTTCCTATTCCAGGTTTGATGAATGTTAGCGAGGTGTGGAGCAGTGTAGTAAGTATAAGCTAAGAGCAGTAAACTGGCAAACGTTTAGCAAAACCGTTTATTGAGATTCCTTCGGGCCTCCCCTCCCCCCCCCTTGTCCCTCTCCCCTCTTCTTTGGAGATAAGGATGCCCCTTTCCTTTGGGTAGAGGGGGCCTCTCATAGGAGGTCTTATGCTCTGCCAGCGACAAGGAGATGAAGGCGCTGGGCCTTGTACTTGCCATTTTCCTGCTGCTTGAAATACTCCGTACGCCAAAGCGCTATATTTTTGAGTAGCATGTCCTAAACTCCATCAATAACATAGACCTTTCATTTTATAGCAACCTCTACAGAGGAATCAGAGGACTTCTGTGCCCTACAATGGCTATGAAAGGGCCACATTGAGTTACTGCCACTGATATAAAACACAGGTCTGTATCGTACATAGACCAGAATGCCAATGGGAAGTATAGCGTCATAATTCTGATGCAAATTCTAAAGCCCTTCTCTGGGAAAATAAAGATGATAATGAGAAGCACCTAATGCAGAGCCATCGAATACAAATTTTCAGCTAGATCCCTGTGGCGTAAGTACTACAAAGTAGGCAGAAATATCCCTGTTCTAGAACAATTACACCCTGTGAAGTAAGGTATTACACCCACAGGTAGAGAGGATATCACAGATGGCTACTTCCTGTTTGTGTTAAAGACCTTCCAAGGAGGACAGAATGTTTTGATCCAATGGACCACATTAGAGCAATGCTAATTTTTCCATTTTACTTTATGTGTAATAAATATATGTTATATGCAAATAATATCTCACTGGACAGTAGAAAAATAAAAATAAGAGTATGCTTAAATATAGATTTCTCAGTTGTGGTCTAGTATCAAGAAAATGCATGTAAAATAATTTTTTAAACTATGAGCTCCTATAGAGATTTTTAAAAATGAGCATGACTATTTGTAGTGTTTTTTTGTGGTGTATTACCCCGGCATATTTGAAAATGAGTATGAAGAACTAGTATAAACATTAGAAATTGGTGAAAGTGAAATATGATGAGTAGTTGAAAAAAGAAGGAAGTTTAGAATTTAAGATCTTGGTGGCCAGTTATCTGATCTTGTACTTGTTTGTGATGGAGATACCAAGGAAAACGACGGCTGGGTGGGGACGTGGTAAAAACAGATTGTATTTGGACCCCATTGCAAGAGGCGGGAGAGGCCTTAGTGTGGAAGTGGGCTCCATTCCAAATAAGCAAAGGAACTTGGGGATTGAAGCCAAACTGGGCTAACAGGATTCCTGCTGAAGGCCGCCCAGAGGGATCAGATATCACCTGGGGGGGAGGGGAAGAGGGAGATGGTGAAGGAGAAGGCATTTGATCAGATGTTTAAGGTGATCAGATATTGAGCTTGAGGGGTTTTCTCCAAATTGCTTAGCAGGATTTTTCCTAAACCTAAGTCATGAAAGGATAGACAGATAAGTTCAAAGTCTAGGCCTCATCAAGAACAGGGCTCAGAGAAGCCAGACTAAATTTTGCTTAAGAGAGAGTCTCTGTCACAGGTGAAGTACATCCAGGTTCAGCAGCTCAAGGAAACGTGACTTTTGATAGTAGTCAGCAATGTGTACAATGTCCTAAGCAGGTGACAAGGAACATGTGAGAGAGAACAGTGAGCACTAGCTCTATGCTCTGCAAACTACGGCTCGCGAGCCACATGCGGCTCTTTGGCCCCTTGAGTGTGGCTTTTCCACAAAATCCCACGGACTGGGAGAGTCTGTTTTGAAGAAGTGGCATTAGAAGAAGCTTAAGTTTTACAAATTTGGCTCTCAGAAATTTCAATCCTAGTACTGTTGTTATTTGGCTCTGTTGATTAATGAGTTTGCCGACAACTGCACTAGCTCAATTAGATGGACAGACAGACTTTAAGAGATGAATAAAACATAGTACTAAGGATTGAGAGGGAAAAAGAGAGTAAGAACTTATGGACATGAACATCAGCGTGGCGACTGCAGAGGTTGGGGGGTCAGGGAAGGTGGATAAGTGGTGACGGATAAAAGAGTTTCCTAGAAAGAAAGAAAAATTGAGTTTGAGAATATAATCACTGCTTACAAAAAGTGCAGGCATGCAATAGTCTTATACTCCATCTTATAGGAATGTACTAAGGAACTATGGTAAAATTTAGATTTTAAAGTTGGACAGATCTTCAAATACTAGTGTACCACGTAGCGAATTTTAGTGTCACAGATACCAAGCCTCAATTCTTTCATTTAATTGATTTCAGAGAAGGGAGAAGAGATAGAAACATCAATAATAAGAGAATTATTGATCAGCTGCCTCCACGACCCCCACTGGAGATCAAGCCCACAACCCAGGCATGTGCCCTGACTGGGATTTGAACTGTGACCTCCTGGTTCATAAGTCGATGCTCCACCACTGAGCCATCCCGGTCAGGATCCATTTTGTATATTTAGAAATTGCTTGGAAAAATGTCGCTAGCAGAGTACCTGCCACAGTGTGTGATCAGATAAGGCATTTCTTTCCTCTCCCAACACCCCAATTCTTCTTTTCTTACTGTAAATATATTTTACTACATACTTTCTTTTTTCCCCCCAGCTCATTCTCAATGAATTGTCTACCACTTTGTTTTGTGGGAACATATTAATTATATACTATAAAATTCTGTGATATTCAGTTTATCTTTAAATTTTGTAGAATTAATCTGAGAAGCAAATTATACTTTTAAAAATTATTCCAAGTGTATTTTCTATTTTAATTCCTATGACAAATATGTTGCTAAGTTTTAGTTTGGATTTTATCAGCCAAAATTTCACATACCCACCCATTCCACATTATTTTCACCATAAGCCTCCCAAAAATTCTATGCTCTCCTTAGCAACTATTCACATGAATATCAGCTGGAAAACATTTACTAAAATCCCACTGTGTCTGAGGGGCTGTGATGGACACAGCCCAAGAATCCAAACTAAATAAGAACAGGTCTTTGCCTCAAGGAATATCCTCACGTTGCTTTACTTTGTGATGGAGAAAGAGAAGCCCATTGCCTCCACCTGCATAGGAATGTGTTCCAATCAGTGGCTCAATCTGTGGATGGAGAAAAACACCTTTATAAGGTGTTTTACCAGAGTAGCTGGCTCTGGGAATTTAATTTGAAAGTCCGAGAATTCTTAGTCCCTTGTGGAATTACAGATAATTCTGGTTGAAGGAGAAAATACTCCATTACACTTTCTGAACGTCAGGCAGAAGACCCTCGTATGGAAGTACTGGGCTGTGTGCCACACACTCCAGTCATTTCAAATGTTCCACATCTTAGGCAGTTGCCGAGTCCCAGTGGACTGAGGCCAAATCTGGGTGGTGGTGGGTTTTGCCAGAGAGAGAGAGAGAGCAGGTGTTTTATTCTCCTCCTAGTGAGAAATTTGATAGAGGGCCTCCAGAATTTAAAGGGAAATTGATCATTGACACACTGCTTCAAGTGGTGTGTGTGTGGTGGTGGGGGGTTAATTTATTGACAAGTCAAGTCCCCAATCTTCCTAACATGTCTTGCTCTTCTCTAAACTTTTGACTAGTGGTCAACCTCTTTGAGGGTCCTGGGAGACTGGAATGGAATCCAGTATCTTTAATGGAAACCGACCTAGGACTAAACAAAGGGACCTTTAACCACCTTACCCAACAAGGTGGCGTTTGACTTTCTTGGAAGACACAGTCCAGTCCAAGTTAATATTACATTATCACCTAACACACCACCATCCTCTAGAGCAGTGGTTCTCAACCTTCATAATGCCTCAACCCTTTAATACATCTCCTCATGTTGTGGTGACCCCCAACCATAACATTATTTCTGTTGCTACTTCATAACTGTAGTTTTGTTACTGTTAATGAATCATAATGTAAATATCCGTGTTTTCCAATGTTCTTAGGCTCTACAGTTTGTGACCCATGGGTTGAGAACCGCTGCTGTAGAGCCTAAGACCATCGAAGTCACAGATATTTACAATTCATTAACAGTAGCAAAATTACAGTTATGAAGTACCAACAAAAATAATTTTATGGTTGGGGGTCACCACAACATGAGGAACTGTATTAAAGGGCTGTGGCATTAAGAAGGTTGAGAACCACTGCTCTAGAGAGTTCTTGTGATATTGTGATTTATCATAAGAAATATAGATTTAGTCTTCCTTCCTATTTTTGAGCCAGAGCTCCTAAAAGCCTTGAAATTTCCTAAGTGATGAGAGCAATAAAGGTTTGTTTGTTATTATGGGGCAAGAAAAATAATCTCTTTCCTCTTCTAGGTGCTTGGCTGAGATCCCCTTGTAATAAAAGACAGATCAACAGGAAAAATAACCAAACAGAAGTTTAATAACATGTGCAGCTCCTGTGTGGATGGGAAAGACCCAGGGACACTGAGCAACTCGCTGGAATGGCCCAAGCCACCACCTTAAATACCCTCCTCAGCCAAAGGCAAAGATGTTGGGGGTGGGGGAAGCCAGTGGTGGGATATCATCAGACAGAGCACAGATACAGTTATTACACAGATTCAATCCATACTTTCTCCTTTCATTTTTTAAGATTTAGTCCTTCTCTTCCTGGTACAGAGAGGAAGACACACTTACACTGGGAGATCTCCCTTACAAATGTAAATGGCTCTCGAAAAGGAGTAACTTCTACTTTAGATTTCAGAGCACCTCCTATTCTGCTGTGTTTTTTGTTTTTTGTTTGTTTGTTTTTGTTAATCCTCACCTGAGGATATTTTCCCATTGATTTTTAGAGGGGAGGGGGAGATAGACAAAGAGAAACACTAATGTGAGAGAGATGCATAGGTTGGTTGCCTCCTGTAGGCACCCGACCAGAGCCTGGGATCAAGCCTGCACCCGAGGTACGTGCCCTTGATTGGAATTGAACCCAGATCCTTCAGTCCTCAGACCAACACTCTACCCACTGAGTCAAACCAGCTAGGGCTGTTCTGATGTTTCTTAAAAACTACCAGCCTAGCTCTACCCAGTTTGGCTCAGTGGATAGAGCATCAGCCTTCGCACCTACGGGTCCCGGGTTCCATTCTGGTCGAGGGCATGCACCTTGGTTGCAGGCTCCTCCCCGGCTTGGGCCCTGGTCCAGGTGTGTGCAGGAGGCAACCCATAGATGTGTTTCTCTCACATTGATGTTTCTCATGGTCTTTCCCTCTCTCTTCCACTCTCTCTAAAAGTCAATGGAAAAATATCCTTGGGTGAGGAATAATAATAATAAAATAATAATAGTAATAATCAGCCTAAAACAACCCTCATGCCAAATAGACATATTTTGGGGGGACAAATTCTGTTCCTCTTCATTATCTTAATGAGGTGCCTTTTGGACAGCCCCTAAGATTGAGGGTTTCCAGAAACACCAATCCTGCGATGAGAGGGTTGGAACACTCAGTCCCAACCTCCTAGCCTCTGGGAGAGAAGCAGGAGGAGCCTTGTCCTTGTCATTGCTCACAGGCTACGCCAGGTTATGTATGGGATGCTCAGACCTCCTGTCACCGACAAGAGTGAGAACAGAAGAGCATCGAGTCACCAGCAAGAGGGGGGAAGGGATGAGCTGCCCATAAAGGACCTGGGATTTCTGGTCAGAGTAAGTCTGAGCGAGGGGACAGCGCTCCCCGCCTGTGTGCTGCCGCAGAAGGGGGACCTTTTGAGAAAAGCAGGAGGAGATGCATTTCTTTCTCCCTATTGACCACTAACTCTCTGTCCCTAAAAATAGTGCAGGGAGCTGGCAAGGGGCCTGGACTGCAGCAGCGACTGCCCAGGAGCCAGGACCAGGACTCACAGCCCTGCTTCTGGGCCTCGGCCCGGACTGGGGATCCCAGTCTCCGCACTGGAAGGTCTGCCTGAGTGTAGACCCGACACTGTAGCAGAGAGAGATGATTCCTCCTGCCTTCGCCCACAGTTTGGAGTCGTCTCTCTAATGCAGTGACACTGATGTCCCTTTAAAGATTTTTCTAAAACTGGCAGTAAACCCTGCAATAGATTTTCATGAGCCTGGGAATTAATATTCTTTCTTCACATAAGCCCCATGTAGGGCATACATCTTCCTCTTCCCTCTTGTTTTGAGAAAATGAAATGCTCTTTTTTCCATAGAATGACCTTTTCTTATATTTCTTATTTACACAGAGACTGTGTGACCGTGACCTTGTTTTGTTTTGTTCCCTGCCGGACAGACCGCATGTTAAACTAAAAGGCTTTTGATTACTTGGCTCAGCCAAAGGCCTCACTGAAAGGTCAACAAAATATACTGTCCTCTGAGCTCCTCCTAAAATGAATGTGTAGGCCCCCTCCCTTGGTCTTGTCTGAACTGGAACCCAACGCCTGTCACCCAGGCCTGCTGGCCCCAAGGAGGGGAGGCACTGTGGGCCTCACCCCTGTTCTTTTTTTTTTTTTTAAATATATATATATATATATATATATATATATATATATATATATATTATTGATTTTTTTACAGACAGGAAGAGAGAGAGATAGAAAGTTAGAAACATCGATGAGAGAGAAACATCGACCAGCCGCCTCTTACACACTCCCTACCGGAGATGTGCCTGCAACCAAGGTACATGCCCTTGACCGGAATCGAACCTGGGACCTTTCAGTCCGCAGGCCGACGCTCTATCCACTGAGCCAAACCAGTCTTGGCTTCACCCCGGTTCTTAGTGCTGAGGGGCAGGGCATGAGATCCCCAAAGAAAGAGCGAAGAGAAGCGCCTCAAAGCTGCAACCATGTCTAGTCCTTGTGGCAAAAGAAAAAAATCAAGATTTCAATGCCCCATCCCCGCCCCTGCCAGTTATTGTGAAACACTGGTAAGTTGTGATTTTTTAATCAATCTAACAATTTTAATAAAATGTTCCTGTGGTGGCAGATAGTCCATTCCACCTTCCTCTGTTCTTTCATAAATGCCAGCGGGCGTAACGGTATTGTCAGGGTCTATAATTGGTCTCCATATGCCCTCCTCATCCCCATGTTAAATACCACAAAGGGACCGGTTTTGAAAGGACAGCAAAATTCTTCTGGTCCTCACTGCCCAAAACATGTCACGAGCTTTAGAAAATAAAGGTTTACTTGGAATAAACATTTCTAGGAGAGAAGTTAGAGGAAACATCGATCAGCTTCTTATTCCTCAGAGATGCATTGAGCGCAGTGATTTCATATAAAGGACCAAGAACGAAAACATCTGGCCTTGAATCTCCACCACCAGGATCAGACAGACTACTTAACTTCCCTGAGCTTCACGGAGCTGTCTTGGGAGATTAAATTAGACCCCGACCCCTTGCCAGTTTGAGTAGTCTCTCAAGTATCAGGGCTCTTGGAAAAATAGAGCAGAGCAAGGAGGAGAAATTTATATTACTTTTAACAAACCCTTACATTAGCATATGTCAGGCAATGTGCTAAGCACTTTATAAATATCACCTCAAATTATCGTTATTGGAAACCTTACCTCTGTACTATTTTTAAAAAATATATTTTATTTATTTTTCACAGAGAGGAAGAGAGAGGGATAGAGAGCTAGAAACATTGATGAGAGAGAAACATCAATCAGCTGCCTCTTGCACACCCCCCATTGGGGATGTGCTTGCAACCAAGGTACATGCCCTTGATGGGAATCGAACGTGGGACCTTTCAGTCCACAGACCGATGCTCTATCCACTGAGCCAAACCGGTTTTGGCTGTACTATTTTTTAAAAATATATTTTTATTGATTTCAGAGATGAAGGGAGAGAGAGATAGAAACATCAATGATGAGAGAGGATCATGGATCAGCTGCCTCCTGCATGCCCCACACTGGGAACTAAGCCCATAACCTGAGCATGTGTCCTGTCCAGGAATCGAACCTCCTAGTTCATATGTCAATACTCAAGCACTGAGCCACATGGGCTGGGCTCTATGTACCATTGTATTCCACACTTTACAGGTAAGGAAACTTGAGCACAGGTAGGTCAAGGTGAGGCCTGGGACCCAGGGTAGGAGCCTCACTGTATGCCAAGGACCATCTCTTTAACAGAACCCAAGAAATTGTAAAATCACTGGTTCAAGCAATTAAATGTTTCTACAACAAGAAGCTATAAAGCGTTTAATATGCTAATAGGCACTGGTGAATCCCCAAGAAATGTGTATGGTAATCAGGGTTTCTCAGTTTCACTGAAGAATTGAAAAAATTCTATCAAGAGCCCTCTCTGAGGAATTGCACTCCTTGGAAAAGTCTCTGGGGAAGGGAGCAATAGCAGTTTAAATCATATAGAGTTGGCTTCTATCAAACGGCTTCATTAGCAGATTCGAAAAGGAAATAACTCTAAATGACTTAATTTCAAAGATGCTGCATCCACACTTTAGGCAAATTATACTGCAAGAGTTTGGAGGTGAAGAACACAGGGCTTTAGAAATGTTTAAAATACCAGTACGGAAAGCATTTCTCTCAGCCTTGATGAATGTAACTTTCAACATCAGTCTACTAGGGCGCATTTGAGATTCCAGGGCACAGCTTGCAATTCTGAGCACCGTTATTCACTCTGGGTAATTGTTTCCCTCCCACCCAAGTCCCTTTAGAATGTCAGCTGACAGAGCTGTTTCCACTTCCCTTATAAACCCTTATAGTTATGGCTCCTATTAGGCAATTGATCCATTAACTTTCCAACGTGATGCACTTCAATGCTGGCTAAAATATTTGCTCTTCTATAATCTCATTAAGAGATCCTCGGAGCATTCTGGGTGATATGATCTACATGAATACTGATTTAGTAATTGCGAGGGCTGCTGAGGCTTAGCTGGGAAAGTCACAGACAACACACCATTATAATTACAAACACGTCCATAATCCTTTAGAGTTTACCAAGTGCCTTCTCCAACGTGATCGTCAATCAAATTGAAACAGGAGAAGCATCAATGTCCTCATTTAGTGGGTGAAAACTTTAAAAGCCAGAAAATAAGAAAATTATCAAAATTCATACAAATAGAAGTTAGCAAAAATAGGGCATGCCTTTTATTTATTTATTCCAGATACCCTATGCTTCATGCAGTTTCATAAGTTGTGTAAAAAAAACAAATTATAGCTTAAAATGATATATACTTTTCATTTTAAAGGAGGGTTATTTCTAAATATTTAATTAATACAAAAGGTATTAACACAGAATGGATAAGAATCGTTCAAATGTTTCATTTCTTTGTCAGCTTGTTTTGAAATAAATTGACTGGGAAGAGTAGGCAGTTTCCAAATTTGCTGTCTTGCAGTGGGTTCTATTCTTTTAAAAAATATTTTTGTTGATTTTAGAGAGGAAGGGAGAGAGAGAGAGATGGGAACATCAATGATGAGAGAGAATCATACATCAGCTGCCTCCTGCATGCCCCCCCCCCACTTGGGATGGAGTGTGGCCATCAATATACTTTGAAAAAGCTTCTCAGGTGATTGTAAGGCACAGCCAGAGTTAAGCACTGCTGGACGAGATGACCCCTAACGCCTGGTCCCGGGAGGTGGTTCAGAGAATGAGCCCTGCCTCAGAGGAAGCTGGGTTTGAATCTTACTCTCCCCCTATGGGCTCTATACACTTGGGCAAGTTTTCACTCACTTTCTTTTTTATCTTATTAATCCTCACCCAAGGATATTTTTCCACTGATTTTTAGAGAGAGTGGGAAAAAGAGGGAACTACAGAGAGAAACATTGGTGTGAGAGAAACACTTCAACTGATTGCCTCCTTCACACACCCTGACAAGGGCCTGGGCTGGGGAGGAGCCCGAAACAGAGGTCCATGCCCTTGACCAGCATCAAACTCAGGACCCTTAAGTCTGCAGGCTGATGCTCTATCCATTGAGCCAAACCAACTAGGGCTAAAGCTTTTTATGAGTAGAATATGTGTTTCTCTCCTGGATCCATGCATCCCACCTTGACCTACCTGTGCATCTAATATAAGGCAGGCATATGGAAGAAAAGGAAAGAAGGAAGATAGAATGAAAGGGAGGGAGGGAGGGAGGGAAGGAGGGAGGGAGGGAGGAAATGTAGAAATTCAGAGACATCCTTGTCCTAAAATGCGAATGCATTAACTGTGTCTTCCTTGGTTACCTCTTCCCCCAAGCCCACCACCTCTTCCCCAAATCATCATCACCTGCTCCCTAAACCTTCGATTTTGTTCCTGACTGAGTTTCGCTTAATAGTGCGGAGTTCAGAGAATCCGTTTTCCTATGCTATTGTGCTCATGCCCTGGGCATATGTATGTTTAGTGCAAAAGAAGTCATTTCTGTGCCAAGGATATTTGTAGCTATTAGAAAAATGGGTGATACTTCAGGAAATTTATAGGAAAGGGCACTTAATTAAGGATTTGAGGACTATACAATTCATAGTTATTGAACACGCTCTTGGCAAAGGTGCTTGATTTTGTCGCCAGGGTAGGCCGTATAATATGTCCTCATTAAGTAAATGTGCTTTCACAAGATACTTGGTTACCTCTAGTAGATAAAGGGGCAGACTGCCTTCTACTTTCATGCCATAGATCAATCATCCTATGTTTCCTTATCATGAATATTAATATAACACGAAAGGACCCAATGAGGTCCATTAGGACAGGTCATGTGAGATACCTGGGTGATAATACATAGATGGAACCCCAAAATAGAAACTTGCCTGAGAACTAGCAAAGAAGTATCTTATTTCACTTCATATGCTGATTTCTTGGAATCACATATGTTTCCACAAGAAAAGGAGATGAAGAACGCAGAGTTTGCACAGAAAACATTATAATTTTCTCCTTATAAGGAGGTTACTTTTCCCTAAAACATTTGGGTGGTTCAGAGGGCGGGCCCCAGCGCCTGCATGTGCATCTTGCTTTCCCCATTAGGAGAAAGCATAAGCCTGAGGCGTTACTTAAGCTTTACCAGCTTTGTCTCCTTATTTCTTCAATTGTGATAATAGGAATAATGCCTACTTTTTAATATGTTATGGAGATACAAATGAGCAAATGTGTGCAGGATGCCATGGTGCCTAGTATGTAATGAATGAAGAATGCTAGTTTATATTAAAATATGCAGCTATTGCAAAAACCAGTTTGGCTCAGTGTATAGAGCATAGTCCTGCAGACTGGAAGGTCCCAGGTTCGATTCTGGTCAAGGGCATGTACTTTGGTCACGGGCACATCCCCAATAGGGGGTGTGCAGGAGGCAGCTGATCTATGATTCTCTCTCATCGATGTTTCTAACTCTCTATCCTTCTCTCTTCCTCTCTGTAAAAATCAATAAAATATATTTTAAAAAGCACTGATATTTTAAAAAAATATGCAACTATGTTCAATGCATGAACATAAGTACTAAATGGGGGATCTATGAAACAATCCATACTAAGATCACAGAATTATCAGTGAATCTTGGTTTCCAATTTTCTTCAAGCACATCTCCTTATAGTGTAAATAGTTTTCATCCAGGAAAGAAACAACACTAGCCTAACTGAAAAATAATTGGTTTTTTGAAAATATGTTTTTATTGATTTTTAGAAGGAGAGAATATATATATATTGATCGTCTGCATCCTGCACAGCCCAGCTGGGGATGGAGCCTGCAACCTGGGCATGAGCCCTGATGGGAAATCGAATCAGTGACCTCTTATTGCACGGGTTGTTGCTCAACCACCGAGTCATACAGGTCGGGCTGGAAAATAATTTCTAAAACAAAACAGACAATATTCCTCAGATTATAACATATAGACAGTAAAGAGAAAAAATGCTTAAGGAAGTCTGACTCTTTTGAATATTTCCAAATATATGTTGATCAAAGAACTTATAAGATATAAAACAATTATCATGAAGTGTAATAAATTCTGATTGGGAAGTAGAGAAAGTTTTAGTAACATAAAAATAGGGCACTCCAACCAGGATGGTATGCTTGGTCCAGAGGAGTTTTAAGGAAAACTTTATAAAGTAAAACTTAGGACCTTCAGAATGCACAGGAAAGAGCTAGATAAAGAGGGAATGGTGCTGGGTGGAATTTATGGGTAGAGGTAAGGTTGATATTTTGGGCAGAAACAGAGTATTTGAGCATTAGAGGAAAAACACATGGAATCTTCAGAGAAGTCAATACATTTCAGTCTTGATGGAGCACAGATGAATGTGAGGCAATATGAGACTTAAAGTAGGAAAAAGGAAATGGGCTTACTTTAAAGCACATATATTTAAGAGTTTGGAGACTGTCCTAAGGGCAGAGATCTAATTTTCATTTTATGAAGAAGGGTTACTGAAGATAGGAGAAGAGACAGAAATTAGTTACAAAATGGAATCAGCCAGACCAATTAAGAGATGGAAGCAATAATCCAGAAAATGAATAATGATGAGATGAAGGAGTAATAGGGAGATGGTGGGAGGAATGGAAAGAAATAGATTGGTTTGCTATTTGGGAGGCTGGGAGGTTGTGGTCCTCTCTGTAATCCACCTGGATGGCCTCAGAAGCAGAGACACTCCACGGAGCAAGGCTGGGGATGGGGCCACGGGAGTACTGGCTGGAGTGGAATGAGAAAGATCATCCTTGCGGATGGATGCAAATGTCAAGGCATAAAGGGAGCTTTTGGTGACACAGAAGTCCCGGAGGGTGGTAGAAGGGTTTAGTAAGAAGAAGATTACTAATCAGATGCTATTTTACATTTTTAAAGGAATGCAGAGAAGGTGATTAAAATGTCAGTGGTTGAGAATAAGAGAGAGGAATGGCATCATTTTGTATCATGAGCCTCGAAGGCATGTGGAATTTGGCACATGCGCAGAGGATGATAGTATGGGTGAGAGAACAAGGAAGGCATCTAATGTATGTTTCCAATCCTGGGGGCAGGAAGGACTAGAGCAAGGAGCCAGCTTCATCTGAGCAGCTTTGAAATGAGCTCTGGTGAGCTCAAGGTTTGCTCTGAGTGCCCCTTGCCTGACATCACCCCAGCCGTACACACAGGCGCCTCCTCACACTCCTCCCACCTGCCATTATGCGGGATTGGAGGTGACGGGAGGGAATGAACTGACTGAGTCTGTTGTAAATAAAATGGGGCTCCAGATGGCTCAAAGGGTCGGGAACATAAATTCTTCACCTTGCTGTTCGCCGTTAATTTGGGTTTTCTTTGTGGACACTGTATTAACATTAACCTCAGTCAGGTAGCATATAGCCCAATTCCCTTGCCTCCCAAGATTCCCAACCATTATTTTTGTCTGTATAAGGTTCCCCCACACTCCCAACTGGTGGGAGGGGCTATGACATGACTGGCACCTGTCACAGAGACATCTCCAAGACATTGAACCATCAATCAGCAGTGCCAAAATGTCCTGGAGCCCATCCCTTCCTGCTCGCCCTGGGCCCAACCCCCTTCTGTTCCGGCCCTTAAAGGGACCCCCAGGCAAGACACATGCCTGGCTGGGTCTCCTCCCCCCTCCCCACTCCTTCAATTCTGATTTATCTACCTCTGTAATGAGTCCCGCTCATTACCGGGGAATAAACTTTACTTTAAAATTCCCTGGTGGTCTGTTTCCTGTTTCCTTCAAACCTAACAGTCTGTATTTTTTTATTTGGGCCACTTCCCATCCCATTGTACTACCCTTCCCAGTTCCCAGTTCTTTTGACTCTATGTAATGGCGGACTTCCTCATTTCATGCAACAGTCTTCTAATCTGCTTGTTTTGATTTCAGGGTAGATTTTGATTGTAAGACTGTACAGAGTTTGATGATTTTACTTTAAATTTAACTTTCTGAAGTCAAAACACTGAACTGAAGTTCAGCTAGCAAATTCACTTTGACTTATAATTCTAGAAAAGCAATAATATTTAAGAGGACTTTGGATACAACTTGATCACATTTCAAAAGATAGCTAAAACATTTTAAACAGAATTTATAAATGACCAGTATTTCAGACTCACATGAAGCATTTTTATTTTCTGTAAAAAAAAAATAACCCCTCATTAAGTATTACTCATTTTAAAAAATCCAAAATACTAACTTATAATATCCAATTTAAGCTTTCATAGATGATCATAATATACTGTACATAAACTTAGCAAGATTTCTACTTACAAATCACCACTCTGAACCAATCATTCAACAACATTTTAAATTGGATTGACAAGGCTGTCACTCACACATGCCAGATTATATTGAGTTTCACATACCTGTATACAAAAAAGAAATGATGTATAGATTCCATTCTATGTAAGGCAAGATAAATATACCTTAATTGACTTCTCTTAAAAATAGGTCTGGACTTTATTCTAAATAGCCCTGGAGCTTAAACATGCATACACACTGTAAAATGCATAGATGACCGAAGTGACATATGGCCAGAATTTTGGGCTGGCCATGATCTCTGGACTTCTGAAGTCCAGTTCAATTTTCGTTACTTGAAACTAAGTCAAATATCATCCCCAATAATTCCCAGTATTGCCTTATCATTTTACTGAATGAATTACTTTTTTAAAATATATATTTTTATTGATTTCAAAGAGGAATGAAGAGGAGAGAGAGAGAGAGAGAGAGAGAGAGAGAGAGAGAGAGAGAGAGAGAGAAACATCAATGGTGAGAGAGAATCATTGATAAGCTGC
Organism: Vespertilio murinus; assembly: GCA_963924515.1. Lineage (NCBI taxonomy): Eukaryota > Metazoa > Chordata > Mammalia > Chiroptera > Vespertilionidae > Vespertilio > Vespertilio murinus. The sequence continues at coordinate 2,725,648 of OZ004709.1, read as the reverse complement.
CTCCTACACACTGCCTACTATGGATCGAACCTGCAATCGGGGCGTGTGTCCTTGACTGGAATCAAACCTGGGACCTTTCAGTCTGCAGGCCCACACTATCCACTGAGCCAAACCAGCCAGGGCCTGATTGAAATTTTTATTGCCAACTTTGATCAGCAGACTAGACTTCATTTAGAGTTGTTAAATTAATAAGTACGGAATACCCGGAGAGATCTGATCCTATGGGTATATAGCCCTGACTCCTTCCTTGTTTCAAATACACAATCACCTGACCCTTCTTTTTACTCATAGAAGTCTGTAGCTTCCATCATGGGTGATTGCTATTATTATATTTTATACTTTTTGTCATTTAGGATACACATGGAATTTTTAAACGATTACTAAAAATATTTGTGTTTAATACAACATTAAGATAAAATATCGCTTTGGCCAATGGTAACGATTGTTGAATTCAAAGGAATCCTGCATTTGTTCTAGGTTTTAATACTTTCAGAACCATACAACTCCTAAGGATATTAGCATTTAACTCACCCATCCCTACAACCAAAGATATAGTTAATGAGTTGATGACTCACGGATCTTTTTCTTCAGTCCAGAATTCTTTTCTAACACTATGGCCCTACATTGAACTATACAGTCAATATTTCCACTTGGGTGCTTTCAAATAAAATTTATCCCAAACTGAACTCATTACCCCTTTCTTAATCTTGCCACTCCTAGGGTCTCTAATCCAATAAGTGTCACTACTTCTCACCACATTGCTCAAGACAGGAGCCTAATAGCAATGCACCGCACATCCTCTCTCCTCCGCTCATGCATAGTCAATCACTTGTCAGTGCTCTCCCCTAAGCACACTTTAAATCTCCAATTTTCTCTCTTCCTATTTAAACTGATCTCTCAGCCTCAACTCTTGCTTCCTGCAAATTGTGCCTCTCACAGTATCTAATGCTCTTTTTAAAAAAGTGCATCTGATCATAGTAGCCCCGGGCTGGATTGCAAAAACCTTCCCCTGCAGTTGAAAGTTGGAATCTCCTTTTCCAGTCCTTGAATGTGGGTTGGTTATGTGACTTGCTCTGACCAGCAGGGCATTTGCAAGAGCAGAGCCTTGGAAAGCGCTTACACGTGGGAGTTGGCTTCTCAGATCTTATGACACTTCCACCTCCATGGGAGAAAGCTCAGCCTAGTTTGCTGGAAGGTGAGGGGACACTTGAAGTAGAGGCAGGCCACCCACTGCAAACCTATAACAACCGACCTCCAGCCAATCAGCAGCTAACCAAGGATGCCTGAGTAAGACCAGGAGAGGCCAGGGGGAACCTGCCTGAATGAGATCAGCCCAATTCCAACTCACAGAGTTGCAAGACAATAAAGGATTGTTTTAAGCCATTAAGTTTCAGGATGGTTTGTTTCTCATTAAAATCTTAGTGGTACAAGTTCCTTGATAGAAGCTTTTTTTTTTTCTTTTCGAAAAATAATTTTAATTTAATTTTATTGTTGACAGTATTACAGATGTCCCCCAACTACTTCCCATTACACTTTAAAATATATTGTAGACTTGTGGAAAAAGAGGGAAGAGACTCAGAGATTTAAAAAATACTCAAAAGAATAATAGCAGAAAAATCCCCACATCTAGCAATAGACATAAACCTAAAGATACAAGAAGCTGAGCAAACCCAAAACAGGACTGCATGTAAAGAATTTTATAACAAGATATGTAGTCAAACTTCTGAAAACTGGAGGCAAAAAAAAACAACACAAAATTTGAAGACAGTGCAAACAAACGGCATGTTACTTATAGAAGGAAAGGGTTTGAAAACAGAGGGCTTCTTATCAGAAAACACAGGTGTCAAAATTCTTTGAAAAACGCAACCAACTATAACATAGAGTATTTAAATGTTTCTGTAATCATAAAGTGAATTTTACTCATAATTAAAAACTCTCAAAATAAATCTCAAGGTTAGTATAGTTTCACTCAAGAATTCTACAACATTTTTACAGAAAAAGTAACACTATTTTAGTACAATTTTTTTTCATCAGGTGAGAGAGGAGGAAATACCTTCAACTCATTGTATGAAACCAGTATTACTCTGATATTACAATTAGTGAAAGACAAAATAAAAGAAGAGAAAAACTACAGAACAACAGCCCTTATGACTGTAGTTGCAAAACCCATTGACAAGATATTAGCATATAAAATTCAGCAATAGATAAGGTAGATTACACACTGTGGGCAAGTAGAGCTTATTCTAGGAATGCAAGCTGCTTTCAATAGCCAAAAATTAATCAATGTAATTCTACATATGATTAACAGACTAAAGAAGGGGCATCACATCGTATCTATTAATGTAGAAAAAGCATTTGAAAAACTCCAAGACCCATTTAAGACAAAATCCCTCAGAAAAAAAAAATCAGCATAAAGGGAGATATCCTCTATGTAATAAAGGGCATCTAGACAACATCTACAGGTAACAATATACTTAAATGTGAAAGGAAGCTGATGATTTTCCTTTAAGATCAGGGACAATGCAAGAATATCCACTCTTCTTCATCACAGTGCTGCATTTTTTTTAAGCCAGAGTAATAAGACAAGAAAGGCATTGTTATCTATAGGTAATGAATATATGAACACCAAAGTGGAAAGACTAACGTGCCATTTAAAATCATCAAAAACATAAGAAAAAAATTATTAGTGTAAATCTGACAGACGCATATAGGTTTTGTATGCTGAAAATTACAAAATGCTGGTGAAAAAGCCAAAGATAATCCATACCAATGGAGAGACACGACATGTTCATTGTTTGGAAGTTTCTACATAATAAAGATGTCAACTGTCTTCAAATTTATATATGGGCTTAATGTAACCCTATCAAAATCTTAGCAAGACATGTGGTATACAGAGACAGATTGTTTTTAAATTTCTATGGGAAAGCAAAGGTGAAGCTGAATTTTATTTTGAAGATAAAATAAATTACTTCAAGTAATTAGGACAGTGTGTTATTGGCAGAAGTATAGAGATATAGTTAACAGAACAAAATTTGGGAAACAGAAATCAACCCACACAAGTATTTTAACTGATTTTTGACAAGGGTATAAAGAACAATTCAACAGAGAAAACAGAGTCTTTTCAACAACTGATCCCAGAGTAATTAGACATCTGTAGACAGAAAACAAATGAATAAACAAAAACCTCAACTCAGTCACCAACGTTGCATGCTTTATGATTCCATTTATATAGCATTTCTGAAATGTCAACCTTTCAGAAAAGGAGAGTAGCTTGCTAAGGGGGTGGGGCAGGAAGGAAGGTGACAGGGTTAAAGAAGGCAGTGTCAGGAGTCTTTCAGATCCAGTCTTCACTGTGTTTATGTCCATATCCTGAAGATGATAATGTACTGTAGTTTCTCAAAATATTAGCGTTAGAGGAATCGGAGGAAGGACCCTGGGAACCTCTCTACACTCTTTCTTACAGCTGCATGTGAATCTATAACTACCTCTCAACCAAGAGTGTCATTATAAACATCCTTAGGAAAGCCTACTCCATGAAGTACTAGCGTGAGGGCCTTCTCGGTCCCAATGACTTCCAACTCCCTAGCATTTCACACACTAACTTTGTGTGGTTCATTTGTATAAGTATGGTCTTGGACAATTGACAGTAAATTCCATGAGGGTTGCAAATATATATATTTCTACTCTGATGGCCATTACTGTCTGTGTTATACTTGATGCATAGAAGGCCCTCAATAAATATTTATTATTTGGTTACCAATCAGCATTCAGCTAACTTGTGAAGTCATGGAATCATTGTCTTATTCCTCTACTCCAAAACATGTCTCCAGACCTTTCTCTTTACCTGCCCAACAGACAACCTTGATTCCACGGGGTTCTCCTTCCCATTCTGCCCCCAAATGCAGGTTTATCTTAGCGTCCTTTGCACAAAGTATTTTTTTTCTTTTCTGAAAAGATAATGAACCTCCAGTCTAGTTATGCAAATCCTCCAATCCTTGAAGGCTCAGAGCCAATCCCACCTCATCAGCAAGGCCAGCTTCCATTGAGCTCTTCCTCAGAAAATTCTGCTACATTTTAATGTACATTATCCTAAGAGATTTCTTTCCCTGCTCTCCTGGTTTACCACTCATCTGTCTCTTCGTGGTGACTGTGTAGAGTATATGGATAACTATGGAGAGAGTTCAGATCCAAGGATAATAATACATTATATCAAACAGTCAAATATAAAGGAAGTTGTATTCCTAATTCAGTGGTTTCCTGATCTATAATAAGTTTCAAGTAAGGAAGAGCTATTTTTGCAGCCCTCATCATAGAAGATATGAAAAAGGGAATATGGGTATTAGCCGGGCAAAGATGAGAGAGATTTTGAGAATACCTTCTGTAAAACCTAAGGCTCAGTTAATTTTGTCTTTTCTTCTGCCTCTGTGCAGGAGTATGGGTAGAGAATGTTTCATATACCACCCTAGAAAAACTTGCAAGAAAGAATCTCTCTTCTAGTTTGGGAATAGTTTTGAGAAAGGGCATGGTTCCAGTTTAGCATATGGAACCTGATGTTTGCATGACCAAAGGAACTTGTGAGGGTGCCAGGGCTCTGGAAAAGTATGTAGAACACTCCCAGGGAGGTGCGGTACATTACTTAGCTTTTGCTGTTTAACAAATTACTCCAAAACTTGGCCCTTCTACAACACACATTTATTAACCTAGTGTCACAGTTCTAATGCCCAGGCCATGCAGTGGAAGTACCCAAGTTGCCAGCAATGGCCGTGGCCTCTCCTGGAGATCTGTGGTCTCTACTGGGGTTGGTTCGCTTTAAGTTATCTCATGGGGGACTGCTGGACCCAGAGAAATCCCTGCAGCTTCTGCACTCCTTGCTGGCTACTGAGTTCTTCAGTTTCCCACCACATACACACCCATATGGTACCTGACTTCCCGTAGAGTAAGTGCCCAAAGAAAGATAGGGTGGGACGGGGAGAGAAGGAGAGAAGAAGAGAGAGGAAATCCCCCCACACCACCATTGGGACCATCTTAGAGACTGCCAATCACATGTGGGAATCCTAGGTGGGATGACACTGACTCCAAGATTTCTGGTAAACTCCCAGAAGATGACGGACAAGAGCGGGCAACTGAACCAGCTTGATGTGCACCAAAAGATGCTCGGGAGGCAAAGAGAACATGTGGTCCTTTCATGCAGGGATGTGTGCTGTGCTAGAAGCTACAAAGGGTGCCCAGCTGAATGCTCAAGAGCCAGCACATGTCCTCCAAGAAAGGTTGCACTATTGACTCCCAGCCCCGGGGCAATGATGGGCAAAACACGGACTCACCAGATGTCAGCCGCCGCAGGGAGACGAGGATGAATAAGCCATACCTCCTCACATTCTCCTAATCACAGAAGCAGATGCCCCTTCCTCGCTGTTTTCCTTGTTTTCAGACAAAGAGCAAGCATGGGAGGAAACTCAGAAAGAAAGAGTTGAACTGCGAGCTGACTGTGAGAATAAGACTTAAATTAGATTGAATGTTTTCTGGGAGAATTTAATATTTTATTACCCCAGGTAGAATAAAAGTTATTGGTTTGGACGGAATTTGCCAGGTTGGTCTAAATATAACTTTTGCTATGCTGAGCAGGAAAGAGGGGCATGAAAAAACTTTCAGTGGTAAAAATATAAAATAAGTTTTTGATGTTTCAAATTAGCTGGAGTGACTATTCCGTCTGGTACACCACTCTGGCAATGATTTGCGCTGCACTATGGCTTAACTGGATGATCGACTTATCTGTCTATATATTTTATGCCCTAGTTAAACTTATGGAAATCAGACACTCAAAACATGTTGCATGCCCTCTCTCTCTCTTCTCTATGTTGTGACATACACATGCATATTATGATCTAATCAAGGCTATGGTCAGAACAGAGTAAACATTTATTTGCTTAAAAACGGATGTCAATTATTTGACACAGCCCTCCATTCTCCCTACTTGGAAGGGGTTCATCTCTCCTTTATAGTGTTAAGGGACATGATTAATTCAGGCAAACAGTGGCCACATTTACTAGCAACTCAGGTAAACTCCTAAGAGTGACTAGATGACTATGCCTACTATTTTTAGTCAAGAAATTTATTATTAGTTATCTGTTGCTGTCTAACAAATTACTTCCAAGAAGCTTAAAATAGTCACTATTATTTTAAGTATGAGGTTGATAAATATTTATTAGTGTACAGTGTCTGTGGCTCAGAAATCAGGATGATTGCCTCTGACTCGAGGTTTTTCATGAGGCTACAGTTTAGCTGTCAGCCGGGGCTGTGGACTCATATGAAGGCTCGTCTGGAGGTAGAGGAATTTCCTTCTAATTTTACTCAAGTCCTTGTCAGTAGGTCTCAGCTCCTCACCATAGAGTTTCCTCAAATTATACAGCCAAATATCCCCAGATTAAGTGACCCTATAGAGAGATCTAGAAAGCATGCCCAGAAAGTAGCCATAGCATTTTTATAACCAGATCTCGGAAGGAGCACCCACCCCACAAATACTGCCATATTTTAATAATTACATTCTATTCTATTAATTAGAATCAAGTTCATAAGTTCATCCATATCTAAGAGGAGGAAATTATGCAAGGGAATTATGCATGCATCTTAGGAGGCAGGGATGTCGGGGACCATCTTAGAGTCTGCCTATCAGTCACAGATTTCTTCCAGGAAGTGATGCCCGCCCAGGGTGCAACAAGTCAGAAACAGCAAATTGATAAATAGTTGGTTTTTCTCTGGTCACAAACACACAACAGGGAGAAAGAACTAGCTAATACCATAACCAAGCCACTCTTAGTCATGTCCTGTGTGATTTCAGACGTTATATTCAACTCAACGTCTACTCAGCCATAAGAAAAGATGAAATACCACCATTCAGAACAACATGGATGGGACTTGAGAATATCATGCAAGGTAAAATAAGTCACACAGAGAAAGTCTAGAGCCATATGATTTCACTCATACAGGGATATAGGATATAAACCAGAAGGAAATAAAGGAACAGATAAGAAAAACACAGAGACACAGACAACAAAATGCTCATTACCACAGGGAAGAGGGGGTCGGGGGTAATAAAGGGTAAAGGTAAATAAATATATGGCGATGGAAGATTTGACTTGGGTTGGTGCAATATGAAGGTGATGTCACACAATGGTACACTCGAAACAAATATAATTCTATTAACAATGTCACCCCAATACATTTTATTAAAAAAAGAAAAAACTCCCTCTGTCTTCCCCACTAAGGGTGAACTTCTATCGTGTCACCCCTGCCATGTGTTCACACTTGCCTGTGTTTTTCTCTCACTATCATTGGATTAAAAAAACAACAAGAATCACAGACGCATAAACCTCTCCCACGCACCACGCGCCATTCTGAGCGTTTTGTATTTTCAACCAGGAGAGAGGAAAGGTGTCTTTGTACACATTTCACAAAGGAGGAGAGAGAGGCGCAGAGACGTGAGGAACCTGATTCCAAGCCAGGGAGGTAGAAAGCCTGGGAGCTGGATCAGACACCCAGGGAGAAGCCTCGAAACCACTCCGCTCTCCTGCCAGGCCAGCGGGGGCTCTGCCCACGACGCAGCCGGGTCCTAAAGGGTCATGTCCTGTGTGACTTCGTGCTTTCTATCAGCCAGGCTCCCCGCTCCGGCTGGTTAAACAGAAATGAAATCATTCAACAGAAATCCTTCTCCGTTGGCCTCGGAAATGGAATCACTCATCAAGTCTCCTGCATCTCCATGCTGCTTCCCAGGGGCGCCATCAGGTATTTGTGTAGCCGCCACTCCCTTTCTTCCAGGACTGCACCCCGATTTCCCGGCTATCATCCCATGTGGTTTGGCGGGATGGGTCCCTTCCCACCCTCAAGGACAAGGGGGCCCTCATTAGCCAGAGAGCTGGCCCCTTGTGCTCCCTGCTGGGCACAGTGACAGATTCTAGGGGTGCAGATGTGACACAGGCCACCTGACACCCCATCCCCGCCCAGGAATTTGTGGCCAACTATTGAGGCAAAAAGACCTTTCCCACCCGGAGGGAGGTAGAAAGAAGAGCCCGGAGCGGCCACCCCTCCCTTGAGAGAGAGGCTGCCTGAGAATGAAGCCAGGAAAAGAGGAAGCAGGAGGGATGTGAATGCAGAGAAATCGGCATCCTGCAGTATTGGAGTGCCAAGGCAGGGTTGATGGGAAGCTTTGCCCCTACAGTTAATAATGTCCTTTTATGCTGAAGTGTTTTTAAAAATTAATTCCTATACCTGGTAATCACAAAGCCCCAGATAACAAAAGTACTGAAAAAGGTACCCTTTCCTACATCCCAAAAACTCATGAGATTCCATTTTAAGTAACATAAGATACAGGATGTTTCCAAGCACTCATTGTCACACAATTACAACCCCTGGCCTCTCTAACTAAATATGTCCGATTTACTTAATGTGACCAACATCTTTCTTCCAAACCACAGATATGTCTTCCTTGTCAGGACTGCCTCTGGCCTCCCTCCACCTGTTACATGTGCCTTTAGACAACGTGTTCTGTCCTTCTCCAAAGGCCATCACTGCATTCTCTCGAATCTTCTCTTTGGATCTCTGCCCTCACAGAGTAAATAAAAGAATAATGTAACAAAATCAACACAGGTCGATATCTCTGTTCTCATCCTAAAGCATGAGCACAGGAAGTACAGTAACTTCCAGTGAGTTTTGGAGGAAATATACTAACTCCGCTGACTGGAGCTGATGGCTTCAATGTGGCAGAGAGTGTGGAAGCCATTGGACACAATACTCCCACCCAGCAGACATTCTCAAGCCTAAAACTCAGGCTCAGGCCTGGCTGGTGTGCTCAGTGGTTGGGCATTGACCTATATAAACCAAGAGGTCACAGTTCCTTTCCCAGTCGAGGGAACATGCCCAGTAGGGGGCGTGCAGGAGGCAGCCAATCAGTGATTCTCATCTTTGATGTTTTTATCTTTCTCTCCCTCTCCCTTCCTCTCCTAAATCAATAAAAATATATATTTTTAAAAAACACAACACACGCAGGCTCAGTGAATGAGCCTCTGAGATCTGTGTTGGCTCTCCTGATGCCACGCCTGGTGATGCAGGTCCCTCTGTGCCAGTTGTGTTCCCGCCTCACCTGGCAGCCTTCTTGCCTGCAGGCGAGCATCAACTTCCAGGGGAATCCTGTGTCTGGGTATCTAGGAGCCATGTGAGAGGCCTGGGCTTGAGGCTGAGCACAGAGAGAAACGAAGAGCCATGGCCGGAGTTCATGGTCTGCTCACTCTCACTGTGTCTGGCCGCAACGGGTCCTCTCCTCCTTGGGTATCGCCATGCTCCCATCCCAGCACCTGCCCACAGAAACGGGCCAGTGCCCTTATGAATGGGTTTCCAGGGATTGGTATATTCATATCTCAAGACCGGAAACATCTCTTGCACTTGTTTGCACACATCTCCAAACTACACTGTAGAATAGAAGGTATTTTGTTTTCATTTGTCTTTAAATATGTTTACTTCAATATTTGCTCAATGGATCTTTTTTTTAAAAAAAAATATTATTCTAAAATAAACGGTAGGAGCTTTTTGAGTGCTGGAACAAACATGGCTAAAACGATGCATTCTTACTCTGTTCGTGTGGTACCGGATTGCACTAGAAAAGCTCCTAGGATAACACAGTGTGTAGGATCAGTGCTCTCAGGAGACAGGCTGAGACATATGGCAGCGAGGAGACTGGTCGTCTCGCCATCATTTCCTGGCATGTGAGTTACTTCTCAGAGTTCACACTACGTCTCTTGAATGCCTTGCTTGGCATCCTTCTGGAACAAAGATGCACTGACAATCCACAGAATGCTTCTTAAAGGGATGCACAGAACGTGCTGATGAATATTGAAAATAATTGTAGGAAATGCAAAAATCACTGCTTAGGATTTAAAGCACTATTTCATATTTCTCAAGTTATATTCAATAATCAAAGATAATGTTTTCCTTTTAATTTTTTACGGGAATCTGTTTTGTTTCTGTCCTTATGAAAAAGTTTTGAAACCAGTATAACATGCATAGTTTGACTTGTTGGACAAATAATCCCAGATCCAGATTTGATTCTAGCCGACCATGAATTTGCTGCACCACGTGATGGTGAGTTTTTGAAAGCAGTTTAAGCCTCAGTTCACTCCACTGTAAGTGATTATAATAATATTTACAGCTCGTTAAACATTGGAATTTAACAAAGTGAGTAGCAGGTGCCCAATAAATAGTAGCTACACCAATTCCTGGTCTTTTAAAATGAAAAGATCAGTTTGGTTACCACATAAAAATATCAACACCTAAGTAATTGTTCAGCAATTTAAGAATTGTATGAAAGTAGTAGGATTTCAAAATTCACTCCTGTTCCTGCTCTGTTACAAAGACAACAGGTAACTACTCCATATGGATTATGCCCAATGAGTTCCCTCTAGCTTATCTGTGAAATGCCTGAACCGGCCCAGACCCTGGGCTGAACGTTCCGGCAGCCTTCATACTCAAAGATGGGCTCTTTCTCCTGCCGCTCACAACCAGCCTCCGAACACTTTCTCTCCCGGGTCTGCCTTATCTGCCTCAGTCTTGGCAGATTCCTCTTCATCCACTCAACCATTAAAGCTGTCTCTCCAAGCCTTGGTGCTCAGCTTATTTTTCCTTCTCACACTACACTTGTTCCAATTTCATGTGCTCACTTCACTTTGAGTATCACGTTTACTAACCATTCCCAATTAATTTCTCAATGTGCTCTCCTCGTCTTGGTCCCAGGCCCTTAGGTCTCTACTCATACTTTAACCTGGATCTTTTGTCAGCAACCCGGGGCACTCTGCCAATGACATAACCCGTGTCCATGCCCCGAACGCCTCCTGCTCCCCCAGCTCTGCCAGTTCTGCACATCCTTCCATCAGGTTCCCAATCAGGGGTGGGCAAACTTTTTGACCACAATGAGTTCTTAAACTGGACCGGAGGGCCGGAACAAAAGCAACCTGACCATGCTGGCACTCTCCTCTTGGGCTGCTGGTGAAGGAGCGGAGGGGAGAGCAAGAGAACCCTCCGCTCTTTTGGCTCCGCAGGCCAGATAGAACAGCCGAACGGGCGGGATCCGGCCCGCAGGCCATAGTTTGCCCACAGCTGCAATAGACCCTGTTAGAAAACTAGGAGCCATCCTTGACCCATCCCTCCCTGTAACTGCTTCATCCAATCAAATGCCACGTTCCTGTCCCTCCAGTTCCACTGCCGTCCGTCCTCATGGTGAAATCTATCATAATCTCGTGTGGGTTATTGTCAAGGCTTACTATTCTCCCAACCATTTTTAAGAAAAGCAAAACAAAACAAAACAAACAAACAAAAATAACTTCCACTGAGTTTTGGAAAATGAAAGACCTGTATTCTTGTGAACGAGAGTAGGGAAACAATGAAAACAAACCATCCTGGTTTTGTCTTTTCAAAATAAACATGGATACAATAGAGAACCGGTCCCTCCATTTTCTGTCCCAGGTGGAGCCACGGTTTCCTCTCGGTTTGCAGCCCGTGGGCAGAGGAAGGAAGCGTCTCTCCCATCCTCCTGGCCGGTGGCGGGTTCCCCCAGCTGCTAGGGCCTAGAGAACAGAGAATGTGTCACCATCAGTCACAGCTCCAGCTCATCTGTCACCCTCACTGCTTTATAAGGGGGTGGGGGTGCTGGGCAGGTTTGGGCAAAAGGCATCCATCAAAGTTAAGTTTCATGGTTTAGGGTTTTTATTTGTTATGACTCTCAGGAGAGGATTGAGAGAAGCTGAGTCATGAGCTACTGGCTAGAGATGCAACCCTCATCCAAAAATGTATATCCCCTCTTTTACCAACACATTATTTTCACGGTCCTTCTCCCAGCTCTGAGAAAAGAAGAAATAAATCCATCTATCATGGCAAATGATGGGGTGACTGGATTGTTCTTTGTTCAGACTGACTCTCAAATTGAATCCTGTGCTGTGCCAGCACGGCCACGGGTGAGTCTGAGAGGGGGCGGTGAAGGATGGAGAAAAGACAGTCAAGAGAATGGAAGCTGGGTCTCAGCTAAGACGCTGCCTCTCTGATGGAGAGACAGTGAGAGAGCCCACAAGCCATAGCTTTATTTTATAGCCAGATTTTCACGAGGCAAAGGGCGTGGTGAGGATGCTTACAGCATTTTTGTGGGTTTCAGTTCTACTCAACCACATGCACCTGATCAGGCTTTGTTCACCTGCAGCCTCTGTCACTCAGGCAGGTGGGACCAGTGTTTGGACCACAGGGTCACGCTCAAAACCACAGCTGTTGGCTGTCACTGTGCTGGGAGGCTCTGCCCTCCAGGCTGGGACTTGCACGTGGCCACCAGAGGACCGTGCCCTCTCCTCAGTCCGAGGCCTGAACCTGTCCAATCACTGTAGCCGCTCTCCACAGAATCCACTAAGTTGAAGGTTTAAGTCTATTTATTTAATGATAATGCTGTTATTGACTAATGCCTATGTAATGGCATTTCCTCTCTGCTAGTCACAGTTCTAAGCATTTTTATGCACCCTCATGTATTTAATACCCGCACGAGCTGTATGATGGAAGCACTATTTTATACTCCACTTGTCGAACAGAAAGCGAGTGCTTCACCAAGGACACATAATTAGTGTGCGGAGAACTTGGACGTGGGAACAGGCGATCTGGCCCAAGAGCCCGATCCCTTACACATCACGCTGCACTGCCCATACCACTCCAGTGGGTACATTTCCCCAGGCATTTGCCTATCACTTTGCTACCAATAGGCTTCAGTCCGTGCTTCCTAAAACACAGTGTTCCGGGTAGAAATCGGGCGTGATTTGCAGCTACGAAGCTGCAGAGTCTCTCTCGGTCCTCACAGGGGCTGTTTCTGGGCAGAGCTGCCACCGTTACTCAGCACCACTTTCCCTCCAGGCCTTAGAGAGAGGGTGTCACTGCGTCTGTGTATTTACAATGTCTGCCTGTCTATCTATTTTCTTCTTTACTTGAAGGCAGATAAATAGAATCTCCTTCAACTTGCTCTATTTAAAGATGTTTTATCTTCCCCCGACTTTAAAAGTGTGGCCTTGCAAAGGAGGCGTTATTATACCAACGGCCAGATTTGATGGATAGAAGAGATATCTTTCTGTCAAGCTGAGTGCTCATAACTGTTAGAAATATGAGAAGGGCCATGTGGCCTGTTCAAAGTATAAATAAATCACTCAGAGTCAGCTCCAGCCTGCTAAATGCTGGGAATTATTAAAAACTCACATAAGAATTGATATTGAAATAAGCACATACTGTCTGCAACGTTTTCCAATGTTAATAATGAGGTCGAATCATCGGCCATACCTAGATCGGTTATCACTGCTTATACAGGAATTAAAGCTGAGCAATGCAATAGGTTTATCACCTGTTTACTGGCTTAAATAAATTATTAAGTGAGTTGCACGGACATAGGTGACTCGTCTACGGTCAAGGTTACGTGAGCACTCGGTCAGTCTGAAGGGAAAAGGATAGACACTCCAGTTGGCCAGCCTCCTTCTCCTGCAATCAGTGCAGGTAGACCAGGCCAGTAGAACATAACAAGTATTGCTCCCGTCTCTTGCCTGTAAGACTGGGAGGGACAATGCAGCGAAGTCACTTGTTTGCAGTGATCCAAAAGCAGACCTCCTCAGGCCTGTAATGAGACAGCAACAAGGGAAGTGTCCATGTATTTAAGATATTATTACAGGGACTTTGGGAATCGGATGGCTGATAGAAGATGACATAGAAATGTTTTTGTAAGTTTTTTTTAATGCAATGGTTGTATGAAGCTAACAATGTTTAATAAGTGCTGTAATGAAGCAACTGTATTTGAAACAATTTAATTAAGTTTAAGGTATGATTCTAGCAGACTTGTTCAGTACTAAATGATTTCCAGACCCTGGCCATGAGGAAAATCTGTGACCGCCATATACGTGACTGATTTACTGAATTTGTAAAAGTTTGGTGGACTTTGAGGGAAAGGTGAAATAAGGGAAAAACCAATCAAGCTTCCTGGAGCTTGAGAAGGAGGTGCTCAGACTTTTGAGTATGTAAGAATTCAGGAAATCAAAAACAAAATTGAGACAGAGCCGAACTTAGAAGCTGTGAAGTCCTGTCCCTCAAAATTTTACATTAGCATTTGCATATCCCTTAACAGTGTTAAGAGAGTAAGGAAAAGAAAATGCCTTGCTAATGTCCACATCACTGCAATGTGACATGTTTTATAACATCTGCGATGCCAGATACATATTTTGGCATCGATAAATCAATTCTTGCTCATCAGTCATCTCAAGGAATATTGACTCCTAAAAATGGGTAAGAAGATGACCCTTTAAGCTTTATTCTAGGGTACCTACAAAAGCTCACTAAGATGAAATATAGGGAGCTAGAGAGCTAACATGAGAGCTGAAGGGTGGAGTATATGGATGCATGTTCTTTAAGAAAAACAAAGCATTTAATTTAAAAGTTTTAGTTCATTATTTTATTAATCATCTAACTTGAGAAGCTTAAAAACTTAAACAAATACTACTAGTATCAAAAGCTCTGTGAGTAGGAATGTAGATGACAAGTTAAAATGATTTAATAGTTATGAATATTAAATAAAGACATAAAATATAGTATTATATCCATATGAGTATGTTAAGGCACTGCTAGAGAATTGTGATTAATTGCATGCTTATTCCTTGACAAAGTTTTAGGAAAAAAGTCAAAGTTATAATAAGGAATACTCTACCATCCTTTATGAGCTGAAACTAAAAATGGTACATGATAATCATTCACAGATAACTTGGTTCTGCTTCCTGAAACAAGGGAAGTAGTGATGAACACAGTAGAAGGACAATGTTTTCATGGTGGTTAGAAGCAAAGATGGAGATGGATTTCGGTTTGAACGCCACCATTCTTAGCTTAAAACCTTAAGTTAATTAATCTCACTATGCTTCTGTTTTCTCACCTGTAAAATGGTAATAAGACACAGGATCTCCTCCCAGGTGGAAATAATAAATATCAGTCATTGTTTTTATTACCTTTATTTCATCTTCCCAGGATTCTGGCATGTTTAGTCCCTTACCCCTCCCCCTCACACACAGTAATCCTTGTTTCTTGTTTAGAATTCATGTTTACATACAGCACACATTGAGGAGAGCCGGTCACATTGTCTTCTATGCTACTGATGCTGCCTTCACTCTGTGGGACCCCATGTCCCTATAAATCAGAATGGAAATATTTGTTCCGGGAATTCAAAGAAGTAACTGATTAACTAATTCTCATACTAATGAGGTTGAGAGGCATCTGATTTCATTCTCTCTCTCCACACATAACATGTTACAATTGTCTTGACAGATATATTTGAGATCCTGCCATGTCGATCCTGATTATGTCGATTTATAGTTAGCAAATAGCCTGTTGATATTACTCACAGACAGTTTGTTTGAGTTTAGTTGTTCGATTTCCAAGTTTGTCAGGAAGACAAACACAAAATCCATTCAGGAAGCCCCCCCCCCAAAAAAAAAAGAGGACAATTTGCATAAGTTATACTTAGTCTGAAATTAGCATAGACTTCCTCTCTGACGTGTCAGAGCAAAACAAGGTCTCAGAAAGCTCACAGCATTTTTTTGTAACAAAATGCCATCAGCTTGTTAAGAAATTAAGAACTCCTATGGCTGTATTGCTTAAGACTTTAATTTTTCAGAACCCTGGTTCTTTATCACTGACTTCCTGTGACTCAGTAATCCGGGGTTGAAATCTAGCAACACAACACAACAATCCATAGTGAGCTAGTCAGCAGCATCTGAAAAGGAGGGCAATGGAACCGATAGCATCTGGCTTCACAGGGAGTGACAAGACTGCACAGTGACCCAGCGGACATGTTGCTTACTGCTTCAAAACCCACGTCAGTGTCCCCAAAACCCTCAGAATCAGCTTCATCCTCCTCATTGGAGCACATTTTCAAGCAGACTGTTGTGTACCCCCATAGCATCACCATGACCAGTAAGTTACAGACACGGAAATCAACTTCTGTAGTCATTAGTGTTTGTTTTTATTCCCCTGACAGAGTAAAACAACACACGAAGCCCATCCAGTCTCTGTGTGAAGTTCAAAGACCAGGATCTCTGAGCCATGCCTGGAAGTCTTTACATCATGAGGTCTGCATGTAGCTCTTCCTGTGTTAGAGACCAAGGAAGCAAAGGATGAGCTGATTATTCATTACCATGTGTACACAGGTAATATTCATGTGGAACAGTCAAGGTAATGATGCATAACACATACAGTATGATACATAAAATATCCAGAATAATTGGATAGCGATATTGGATTCTTGCCATCTTACATGTGTGTGAACATGCCTGTGTCTGATGTATATAACGTGCATCCGCAAGGCTTCTGTGGGGAGTCACACCAGACCGCTTGTCCCTGAGAGCGTGTCTGAGCACCTGGAAGGTTTGCCGGATTCCGTGTGCGTCCTTCATGAGTTCTGGCTACGGCTGCAATGGCTGTCTACTGTCCGCAGCTGCCACTCAAAGGCTCCTGGTTTGATCCCGTTCGCATCCAACAAGAATCGGCAGCCTCATTCAACTCTGCACGAGCCTCAAGATGTTCCCTCGCTCACGCCTGCGAACAGGCCAATCTTCTTGTTGGTTTTCTGCGTGCACCTCGGCTAAATTGCCTTTTGAAAAAAATCTAATAGAAACTAATTCATGTTACAGGCCGTCTCTTTTTCTATTTTTTTATACCTAAAGTAATAAGCTCATTAGCGACATTATCTGCCTTTTCCTTTATTGCAGGCAAGGGTTGTTTTCAAAGTGTTTTCCCACAGGGTAACGTTCAGAACATGTTCCTAGCGTCTCACGGAGCAGCTTGGGCTCTGCCCACAGCCCATTCCGCGGCCGGGGCCCCTCCTGCAGAGCTGTGCTGTGGCCGCCCCCGTGTCCTGCTGCTTCCCGTGGCCCGGGAACCTGGGGAGGCTGTGCGCGGCTATCAAGTCCTCCCCGCTGATGGAGGGCCAGCTGGCCCAGAGGTGGGCAAGGCACAAACAGGTGTGCAAGGCACCAACAGGTGTGCTATGGCCTCAGCAGGTGTCAGCTCCTGGCCCGGCTCCTCCCCAGAAGCCCACAGGCTAACCCAGGCCCTTGGGACCCAGCCTTGGGGATTCCATCCTTGGGGACCCAGCCTTGGGGACCTGGCCTTGGGGACCCGGCCTTGGGGAGCTGTGAGGCTGTAGATTTGCGGGCTGGGCATGAGCACTTCAATCCTCCATTCTGGCCAGGCGCCCCTCCCCTGCACCACCCGGCCTCTGGCAGGAGGTGCTGACTCTGAGTGAGGGTTCCAGGCGAGTCAACCAGGAGCAGGGGGTGAGCCACACTCCTGTGGAGGCACCTGGGATGGGGCCTCGGGCACCTGGGCACCCGGCGGTGTTTCTCGTCCCACTGCTCCCCTGCCAGGCCCTGAGGCCTCCTGGCCCAGGGAGCCGCGTTCCCGGGACAACACTGGTGGTGGTGCAGCGCCTCAGGCCTGATGGGCCATTCTCCCAGTGCCCTGACTCCCAGCCCGTCACGCCCTCTCGCTGCCCCTGAGTCAGGACCCCAGGCGCTCCCCCTGCACATCCCAGTCACATAGCACACCCCGGGGGTGCCCACCGCTCCCTGGAAAGGTCTTGTTCTGATGCAAAATAAATTTGAGTGGAGATATTATTGACCTATGACGTGACATGAGTTTCAGGTGGACAACATAATGATTCTGTATTTGTATCTATCAGGGAGCGGTCACCCCAGTGTCGAATGAACATTCAGCATCATACAGGGATTCCCAATATTTTGTTCTTAAGATGAGACCCACTCCCTTTGCAACCTTCAAAGTCCCATTCAGGCTGTTACCCTCAGTCTCCCTGCACAGGCCTTCCCGGGGCACCCTTGTTCTGTGGCTGGAAGTTCGTGCCTTTGGGCCACCTTCACCTGTTTCACCACCCCTACCCCTGCCTCTGGCAAGCACTAATCCGTTTCTGTCAGTGAGTTCATCTTCTGGTTTTGGTTTCAGATTCTGTGTCTCTGGAGGAGCCAGCATCTGTCCTCTGACCTACCCACTTCCTGTGCTGCTCCCAAGGTCCACCCATGTCATTGTGAATGGCAAGATTTCTCTCTCTTTTTTTTATATGTCTGTACTATGGGTGTTTTAAAATTATGCCTGTTTCTTATTTATCCTTATTTTTAATGTCTCAACTATGAATATTTTAAAATTATACCTATTTCTTATTTAATAAGAAGTCTTATTAATCAGCCGAGACTCTGATTCATGTTTTCTTCACTCCAAGACATGGACAACAATCCTCTTTGTTACCATCCACAGTGCACCCACCCAAACAGCTAGGATGGCCGCGCCTGAGGTCCAGGAGGAGGAGACCCCTCTGCAGAAAAGACCACGTGGGCGGGGAGCCCTGCTGATGGAAGACAGAGCCACACTCCCCTCAGCGACCACACCCAGTAGGCCGGGCTCCAGCCAGCAGCTCAGGGTTCACTCCCGCAGCTCACAGGGCACAGTCTCAGGGGCATCTGATGGGGAGGGGGATCCTGAGACTCGGCCTGGCTCTCTAAATGGAAAGGACAGACACAGACACACTGCTGCTGCGGGGCCTGAGGAACCACGGCTGCCCCGGGCTCTGTGGCTCTCAGAAGAAAATCTCAGGGTGGGGGGGTGCCTGTGAAACACCACCCTCCTGGTTGGTTCATGCTCTGCTTCTCCATCACGATGACTCCACTCTGCTCCCTTTGCCATAAGGCAGCCTGCCTGTCCGGAAATGATAGCGACCTTCATGACTTGCAGAGTTCTGTAGCCACGGAAACAGGAGACTGACCAGATCTCGCCTTTGCATAAAAGGAAGCATTGAAATGCTGCGGTCATACTGGCAGGTCCCCCCAAACCGGTGTCTCCTCTCTCTAAAACCCCTTTCACAAAGCACACAGCCTGCCCATCATCTGCTTTCCTGCCACAGAGTGTACCTACTTTTTTAAGTCAGAACCTTACTTTCCCAAGTTTAGACCAAATGAAGATGTATCCAGGGTGACCCCAAAACCTATACACACTTTAAGAGCGGATAGCTCAGTTTTGAAAATGAAATGTGTTTTAATAAACGCTGCCTTTATAAGTATTCAAAAATGTACGTGTGGATTTTGGGGGGTAAACCCAGTATTTGTCCCTTTGTCTCACATGGAAAATGAAATGGAAGAGCCCCTCCGTTGTGTATTTTCCCTCAAAAACAATTTTAACCTTAATGCCCTGGCTGATTCACACGAGTCAGCACCTCACAAAGCCTCCTCTGCCCCCAGCATCACTCTTGTTCCCCGCAAGGGCTCAGAAAACCATTATTTCGATGATGAATTTAAAAAATCTTTTAAAGCCGCTGAACCAAACCCGGTTGTGATCTGGATTTCTAAATATTAATTTAACCAACAGGATTCTCACTCTTCGCTTTTCCTTATGAGGTTATCTCTTGCCCTTTTCAACCTTGTACTTGAACTTTCCTCCTGTCAAATTGTAAGCCATTTCCTGGCTTAGAAGACCTAATACTTTTAATCGCCAATCCTTTCATTTTTTCCCCTACCACCTTGCCTGCACTGTAGATTGCACCAAGAAACATCAAATGTCTGAAGAGAGGAAGATGTTTGAATAGCACTGGATTCTGCAAAGCCAGCAGTAACAGAACCAGTGCAGTGGCTTAGGCTCTGGGAGGAAGGACGGCTTACAGTACACAATAGCTTTCAAAAGAGAGGGGTTCAAGACCAAGACCAGACTTTGAACTCGAATGGAGAGTAAGACAGAAATTGTTTTTGATATGTTTTCTTCAACCCAAACCACAACAGATGGAGGTCAGATGGATAAGATTTAAACGTAGAGGCATAACTGAGCTTTCAGACATAACAGGGAGAGGGGCTTGCCAGAAACCTCATTCTTCCCGTCACAGGAAGGAAGTGAGACCCCAACCAGGGATTTCCATCACCAGTGGGAGTGAGTATGAAGGTGAAGCTACGGGACCGTCAGCGGCTGCCTGACCAAAATGTCCGTGTTCTCTAAGCCTCAGGCACGCATTCAACGAGACGTCACATGCAGTGACACAGGGACAAACAAGTGAACTTGTGGCAAAATCCTGAACTAGCAGAATGCCCTCGTGTGTTTTAGTGACTAATTCAGTGGAATTTATTGAGGACTCCCGAGTTTATTTCTGAGAACACAAGCAGAGTGATATTAGAATGCAAAACTGCTTTCTCACATGTATTTGAAGTTTCTGCCTTTAATAAAGGAAAACTACAAATTACCTTTGTTTGATGTCTGACGCCATTGCGCCTTGTCAAGGCTCAGGAAAAGCTCTACAAATCATAGAAACGTGATCTCTCATCCACAAGCAGGAAAGCATTTGAGCAATGGAAGCACCCTCCTGGTTAAGAAGAGTGAAGGGTTATGGTGGTTTTTACCAATTGATTCAACACAACAATGAAAACCATCCAGTGTCATGTGCGCACACTATATTCACTGCCCCCAGCATGGCCTTGGCTCTCGTCATTGGCTAAGTGGTAATTGGCAATGAGAGAAACTTGGGGAAGCATCTCAGTTCTTTCAAGCTTTCAGGATACCATCTGTGTCTTGATGACAGGATAAGCGAGCTGTAGACAATCCCAAATGCTCAGAAAACCTTGACAGAGATTAGAGGGGGAAAAACAACAACACTCATCTAAGGTGAGACATTACATTAAACCCTAAAATAATTTAACAGATAATCCTTATTAGGTAGCTTACAGGAGGTATTAGGGACCCTTTTGTCTAATAGTATTGTTCTGCCCCCCCCTCCAAAAAAAATGGAGATCCCTGAAAGTCATTCAGACTTCCATTCTCGGCATGTGAGGGGCTGGCACCGCAGGAGTTATGTTGGGTGGATGGGCTTGGCAGAGGGAACTCTTCTTGCCAAACAAGTTTCCAAACAACACAAAAAGCTAACAGATTGTCCAGAGGTAAAAGAGTGAAACAAAATTCAAGGTCAACATGCCTGGTCAGATAACGCAAAGGTTCCTCAAAGAATGAGGCAGAGTCCTGGTATCTACTAAAGGACTAAGAGCCAAGAAAGTGGAAAGCCAGGAAGATGAGGGATGGGAACGAGAATTAGGGGAGTTACTTGGGAGCTCACACATGCAGGGCACAGCTGGATGGATAGGCGATGAGAACAAGATTGCATCCTATATGCCTCTTCGGCAGAGGGCGCTGCTTCTCTGCTCACTGGGAATTGACACCTTAATAATCAACACAGCCAATGATATTTAAGATATTATTTATCTTAAAATATGTACATGTTTGCCCTTCAAGGTAGCCAGCTACACTGTAGGGTCAGGTGGTCCTCCTTCGGAGACAGCCCTCTTCTCATGTCACAGTTACAGACCCCCGTGCATTTCTG
This sequence comes from Vespertilio murinus, assembly GCA_963924515.1. Taxonomy (NCBI): domain Eukaryota; kingdom Metazoa; phylum Chordata; class Mammalia; order Chiroptera; family Vespertilionidae; genus Vespertilio; species Vespertilio murinus. The sequence continues at coordinate 2,704,200 of OZ004709.1, read as the reverse complement.
TGGGAATATGTAGCACACACAGTTCCAGATTCAACTGTGGAGAACAGTGATGCTAGCTTTTATTTGCCCTCCAGCACAGGAAGATGCTTTCTTTAGTGATATGGCAACTTGAGTAGGCGGAGAGAAAGGCTAAGTCCTCCGGAATTGGGGTTAAAAAAGTGAGAATTTTTTCCCCCTCTCACAACTAAGTCTTATTAATTTTGACAGGACTACTTATTCTCCATGCATATTATGTTACATTCTCTCACCCTAAAATTACTGCAACGCTATCAATTCAAGGAGGATCGAGACTATGAAATATTAATAAGGTTACCACTCATCTAATTTTCAAAGTAGCGGCCTATATATAGGACAGAAGCCTAGTCCCAGAATAGCTGTGGGCTTTGGAGCAGTAGACACGGGCTTACAGAGCAAGAATATAATGACTCAGAGTGCAAAGTGAATGTGACCACATGAAATTCTAACAGGAGACAAAAAGAAAAGCATGCCTGCCTCTGGAGTATATATGTTTAGGACAGATCAGAGGTCAGGAGGAGGAAGGTGATACATGTGATGTGATCAATTTCCAAGACCAAGGTGGGTCCTGGCATGAAAGTGTGAGAGGACCCCGGTTCAGGTGCAGACTCGGCCACTGCAGGTTGTATGAACTTGGACAAAGTAGTGTTTTCATACAAAGTGGACAAAGAATACAAATGCTCCTCACACTGCGATGTTGTCACGGACAAGTGATATTGAATGTGTGACAAACGCTTGGAAATGTTCAAGATGGATGCGTTCTATTGTTATTCACATGAACATTAATGCATTTCTCTATATAAAATGTTATACTTTTTAAAAGTTTAATGCCACCATTCATTCGCTTATTCACTTACTCAACAGCTATTTGTATACATCCCATGTCCCTTGTTTTACATTCTAAACATATATTTGAATGGTTTTAGAATAAAACTTCAATAATGTATAGAAAATGACATTTACAAATAATACAAAGAGTACAGGTTTGATATCAGACAGACCCGGGCTAAATTTATGGATACATGCCATATAATCTTTGGAGAATCTAGGTAAATTGTCCATATATAATATACCCAATTTTTATCACATATTAAAAGATAATAATAAAAGTACTAACATGATTATTAAGTGAAAAACCATGAAAAATTTTTAGAATACCATCTAAAGTACTATAGCTATGATTTCTTTTTAAAAAAATATTTTTTATTCATTTCAGTGAGGAAGGGAGAGGAAGAGGAAGAGAGAGAAAGAAACATCAGTGATGAGAAAATATCATTGATTGGCTGCCTCCTACAATGGGGATCGAGCCCAGGGCATGTGCCCTGACCAGGAATTGAACCGTGACCTCCTGGTTCATAGGTCCATGCTCAACCACTAAGCCAGGCAGTCTGGGCTAGCTATGATTTCTTAATAAAAATTTTGTTAAGTTGTATTTTTAAACACAAACTATGAGATATATATTTATAAAATACATTGTGAGTCTGTAAAATTATGTTTCTTAGAAGTTAATTTAAACTTCACTAAACATATACTTCAGAGAAATTAAAAATTATGTTTTGTCCATTTCATCATTAATTATACTCGTAGTACAGTTTTTCTCTAGAGACAGTCCAATATTACTTGCATTTTATCTTACATGCACTCATTCTATGAGAAAAATTGCAATAGAGAAAATAATGAGCTGTCTCAGCTTATAGTATACTTCTTTTAATCTATTTCCTTGACATTAATTATCACTTACGTGCTTGGTTTTCCTCCTAACATCCTCCCCCTCCCCTTGGGATGCTCACATAAAGAAAGGTATTGCTGGATCTGAGTTTCCTCTTCTCTGTATTAAGCATCCAGACTATTCTACAGTCATCGAGAAAATGTACCATATTTAAAAAATACAAAGGCTCGGCCAGCATGGCTCAGGGCTTGAGCACCTACCTACGAACCAGAAGAACATGGTTTGATTCTTGGTCAGGGCACATTTCTGGGTTGCGGGCTCAATCCCCCTCTGGGTACGTGTAGGAGGCAGCCAATGGATGTCACCATTGATGTTCCTTTCTCTCTCTCTCTCTTCCTCTCTGAAATCAATAAAAATATGTGTTTTTAAATAAATAAGAGAAAGAACACAGCCTTCATAGTTTGGTGGAAAGCTAGATCCTTTCTAGAGCTGTGGCCTTAAGCTACTAACACAATGCTTGTGTTGACAGGTGTGTGAAGTGTAAACCATGACCGTTGTCATGATGCTTGATGTTTTGTGACAACAGGTAACTGAGGAGGACGTCCAGCCCTGATAAATGACCCAGAAACCTCTTTATAAATGGGCCATGGAGGATGCTGTCTTGACCATTCCTTTGGGAGGTGACGGAATCCATGTGGAGGAGACTGAACAAGAAGATGGGGAGGATTTAAGACATTTGGTCTGAAGGCTATTGGTTGGCTAAGGAAGACATCTAAGGGTCAGGACCCCAAACATACAGAGTGATGATTTTATTACATGTGTAAAGTCAGTTTTTAACCACCTAACGAGAATAGCAAGTCATATCTTTGCATGGGTAGCTAACTTCCTTTAACTACATTTCTTTGATTAATATGAAGATACATTTACATTCCTTAATACATTTTATTTAAATAAGGGGAAGAGGAGGTTAAAACAATTCTAAATGTTAATATAAAGCTTGGTCAACAATTAAGAATATGTCATAGATAGCCTACCTGTAGAAGATGTATGTGGATAATTGAAAATGTTAATAATTCAGTGATATTTCATTTCTCATGCAACCATTAAAATTCAGGTCATCATACCTGAATCTCTCAGAAGATAAAAAAATAATCAAAGATTCAAATGTCATTTTAAAATCATAATTATTATTTTAAAAAATATTTTTATTGACTTGAGAGAGAAAGGGAGAAAGATAAAGATACAGAAACATCAATGATGAGAGAGAATCATTGACTGGCTGCTTCCTGCATGCACCAAACTTGGGATCGAGCCTACAACCCAGGCATGTGCCCTGACTGGGAATCGAACTCTGACCTCCTGGTTCATAGGTTGATGCTCAACCACTGAACCACACCAGCTGGACAAAAATAAATTATTTCCCTATCTTTCCTTTAGGTGTTTAAGTCCTTTGAAGAATTATACACTTTTACTGAACACATTTAAAAAAAATTTACTTCCTGCTATTTTTTTTTTATTCTCAGAAGGGTACCTCTATGATCTAAGAGCAACTAATCCTCCATTTTAAAAGCAGGACTCTGAACTAGTGAAGAGAGAGTTTAAATAAACTGATGAAGTTGACAGAGTTAATTATCACCAGGCCAAAACTGGACATCTTTAAAGTCATCTTAGTCCTCATATATGGTCCAACTCTGGATCTGCTTGGAACATGCTAAGCCGGGGAAAGGTAAGCCCTGCAGCACATAACTAGAATTCCTGAAGCGAGTGTGCCTCATGTATCCATCAGATTCTTTTTTTTAAAATACATTTTATTGATATTTTACAGAGAAGAAGGGAGAGAGATAGAGAGCTGGAAATGTCGATGAGAGAGAAACATCGACCAGCTGCCTCTTGCACACTCCCTACCAGGGATGTGCCCGCAACCAAGGTACATGCCCTTGACCGGAATCGAACCCGGGACCTTTCAGTCCGCAGACCTACGCTCTACCACTGAGCCAAACAGGTTTCAGTTCCATCAGATTCTGTAGCTTCTCTGCCACAGCACCCTGCCATGGCTCAGCGGTGGAGAGACCCCTGAGTCTGGCCTCGGTTCTCTGGGATGCATCACAGCATCAGCCGTGCTCTCCTATCAGTGAACCCCGTGGCGGTCTCCTTGTAATTGATATTTCATCTCCCCGTCTATCTGAGCTTTCCTTCCAGATTCCCGCTGCAGAGGAGGACTAGTCCTTCAGCTAGAATGGAACAGAGCCCAACTCTGCTAACCGTCCAGCCAGTGCCATGTCACCTCCACTGACAAATGCCTGCTGCTGGTTTTCAGGTAATCAGCCAGGCCACATAAATATAAGGAAATGAACCAAAAATGAGAACCTGGCGCTGTGCTTAGGAAATTGGCGAAGTGCAAAGGGCGTTTGGATTCTCAGGACCTTACGCATGAACTGTGAGCCACATGGCATAGCGTCTAGGAGTTACTTCCCTGATGGGCCACGGCTTCCCTGCACCCTCCTTCTGGGCCCAGGTGTTAAGAAACATTTTATAAAAGCTGGCAACATCCTAACGTAGATTGGAAAGACTTGCAGTCTTTCCGGAAAGCTTGTCACTATGACCTCGCACCAACAAGTGCAAATAGTCAACGGCACGCCAAGGGCCAGGCTGGAAACCCAGGCCTGCCGGGTTGTGCTTGGGTGAGCTGGGATGTCCAAACAGTCAAACCAAATGCCAACGCGACTCCTAAGAAGCTTGGCTTTCCTTTCCATCATGTCTTCTTCGGGGGGAAGGTATATTTGCTGACCCTGTGCAGGGCTGGGCGTGGCTTGCATGAACCCTATCAGAAAAGCAGGTTGTCCACTAAATGGACAAACACCCCTCTCACACAGGCATGCACACACACATGTATGCATGTGTACACACCCTGGTTAAAAGAGAAATACTATTTTCAAAAGAGGTTTTGTTTTTTTTTTTTTTTCTGCAGAGGCATGTTTTATGTGAAGAGGTAAGGGAAGACGTGTGCGCGATGGCATTCTTCAGGAAAACGTGCAGTGTGAACGCTGGCCCTGACCCCTCGGTGTCCTCCCATGCCCGCTGCAGAGGAGAGCTCCCAGGAGACCAATGCCTGAGAGCCCAGCAGGCAGCAGGCCCCTTTGGCCTGGCACAGTGGTCGGCAAACCGTGGCTTACGAGCCACATGCAACTCTTTGGACCCTTGAGTGTGGCTCTTCCACAAAATGCCAAGTGTAGGTGCGTACAGTGCGATGGAAACTCTGTGGCCCATGCGCAGAAGTCGGCTTCCGGCCTGGGCGAGTCTGTTTTGAAGAAGTGGCGTGAGAACACTCAAGGGGCCAAAGAGCCACATGAGGCTCCAGAGCGGCGGTTTGCTGACCACTGGCCAAGCCCCTTTGCCAGTATGTTGATCAACAGTCTTTAACACTAATCTGCCTTCAAGTCCTCCTGACAGTCGGGAGTCTCACCACCAGCCGTTCCTTCCACAGCTTCCTCTGCTCATCCCCTGGGAAGCTTTGGCAGAGGTGCTGCCCATCACACCGTGAGGAATTTGTGTGCCTACCATCTCACGTGTCCTTCATAAAACATGACACTTACCGCAACATTTGAAGTAGATGAAATATCCGGAAAAAGACAAACAACACAAAACCCAACCTCTTAACAAAAAACGAAAAAGAAAAAAAAAAAAACTGATGAGAAAATATTAAAACATTAGAGGTCAAAGGTCAGAGGAACAGCGGGAATCCATATTTAGATATTTCTACTAGTATCTTGTATGATAACACTGAATTTTCAAAACTCAGTAAAAGGAAGACAAGGTATTGGAAAACAAAACTTGACTGAAAATAGTATATAAGAGGTGGCATTAGTACATATCCATGTTTAATCTCTACCTAATCTAATCTAATCTTCCATGGAGCTCGGTGTTTTTAATATGAAGACCCAAATCAGTAGCCTGGGGAAAATGACGCTGATTAGTAATTACATATTAATCTCTTGAAGAAACTGGAAACGCAGGCCCAAGTCTTTTTTCCTTTCACAAAAGAGACTTGTCTAGATGCTATTTTAAAGGGGAAAACTGGGCGTTTCGTTTTATCAAGTGGACTTCCGTTACAGAGAAAGAGAAGCTGCATTTGATGAGGATGCTCAGGAAGCCACCACAGCAGCAGCCAAAGGCGCTCATGTCCTCAGCGGGGCTCGCCAGGGCTGTCCACGGCAGAAGCAGGTGCGTGCTTGCCTTCGGGCGTGGGACGTCGGCGAGACATTCCACCTCAGTCTGGCCCTGCGCATGTGGAAGGGATCTCGCTGCCTTCTGACTCCTTTAATGCACTGACCCTGATGCTCCTAAGAGATCTGTTTGTCAGAAAGTCACTTATCGCCTCCGCACTCATGTTTTGCTGAGAGAGAGGGTTTGGGGGAGGGAGGTGTTGGCAGAACCCTGGGCTCAGCCTTTCCCCTCCAGGGCACATGGCACCTTGTACATCACAGACGGCAGTCCATGCGGATGTCAGACTGTGCAGACCTCAAGCCTGGCGTCCTTACAGAACTTCGTCGTAAGATAAGGAGGAATGATGTGGACTTCTGTACAGCAATATTTTCATTTTTAGATATATTTTTATTGTTGAGTATATAAAATAATATAGGTCTCAAATGTACAATCCCATAACACATCATCTGTATATTGCATCGTGTGTTTACCATCCAAGGTCTAATCTCCTTCTGTCACCATATATTTGATCCTCTTGACCCTTTATTAACCATCCCACTCTTGTCTGTGTCTATGAAATTTTGTTTGTCTTGTTTGTTCAGTTGTGGCTTACAGTTTTATATTTAATCTTGAAGGGATATCACATCTATGCTCTTTTGTCACTTACAAAAGTTTCTAAATCTTTTAACTCATTTTCAATATTTGACAATGTCTGATGTTTTCAATGCCATGCTTAGTAGCTCCGTGGGAAAGGAGAGCTTCTTTGCATCTCTTAGGGTGCAGGGCCAGGGTGTGGACATGAACAGAGCAAAACACAAATTGACAAGAGAAACACGCACACATTTTACTGGACTTTTCCATGTGCTGGGGGCCTTCACAAGAGAGCCATGTCCCAAAGAAGTGCCCAGAGCAGGAAGTTTTCACACCTTCTCGCCGAGAAACAATGAAACTGGGAGCAGCTGACAAGACCAGAGGAGAAGGACAGTAGGGAAGGCCGGGGCAGGTTCACAGGCCTATCCACACAGTCCTCCTCCGGGTCCCCGTGTCTGGGATAAGCGTGGCCCCTCCCTCTGGCAGGAGGAGAGAGCCCTTCACGTGGGAATTGCACCATCTGTTTCAGGGAAGAAGGTGTCAGAGCGACTCTTCTGCTTCTGCCTTTTTCCAAAAACCAATTCCTTCAACTTGAGATATTTAACATGCTCTGTTGAGGGGTTCTATATTTAGAAATTACATGGGTTCCAGAAGATATTTTAGAGAAAAATTAGCACGATGTGTCCCTTTGATGTAAAAATAATGTTTTAACATTTTGAAAAAGTAATGTGTTGTTGTTGTTGTTGTTTTTAACCAACAAAACAAAGCACATTCATGTTACGAGGAGAGCACTTTGAAAACAGTCCTTTGAAAATATTTGTCTAATTAGGTTATTACTTTCCAAAATTTACCGAAAAGTGTCATCAATGTACACATCAGTCTGACACAACTACAGAGCTGCTTTTTAAACGTGTTTTACGATGTCCAAAAGAAGAAGTTCCAGGGGGTTAGCCCAATTGATAAAAACATAACCATTGAACTCCTCCTCTCTTGCTTGAGAGAATACTTGGGAGACGTGAAGAAAGGTAGACGTTGACGAGCCAAATGTCCACAGAACTCCTTAGTCACACAGAGAGAGGACATTTTAAAATACATGTGATTTTGTAAGTGTGGCTGGTGACTTCTTTTTGTAGCTGGGCCTTCGTGTCTCTGTAAGGTTATCTGTTTCAGGCCGGGGGCCATGAAAATCCAATGAATTCAGTTAATTTAAAAACATTAACTTTGTCCAATTGCATCACAAAGTATTACAGCAATAGTTTCCAGGAAAATGAGGCAGAGTAAGTAAGAGATATTGCTAGCCCTGAGAGCCAGTATCGTTAGGTTTCAGATAACAGTGTTTGAGCATGGAAACGTTTGGAACAGTAACACATAAAATATAATGCCGAACATGGCTGAGTTCTTTACCTCGTGTTTTAATATTCCTATGTTGGGATGTCCCATGCCTATAACAATTAGTAGAGTACCGTTACTGTTTTTTAAATAAATATGTATTTCTATATTACAGGCTCGAAACACTTTAGAAACACAGCGCTGTAGCGACGTGTTTGACTGTCACTTCTCAGAACTCAGCTGCACGGCCATCTGCTCACACAGCCTGTGGAACCGATCAGACCACTAAATATTATGCTCAAATATTAGTAACAATATTAAGCTCCTCCTCGCCCATTCTCATGAGGTGTTTCTCTGCTATAAAAAGAAATGGCAAATTCCAAGGCTGCTTTCCCTTGCATCAGGTAGTTCTGTGACATGTCACTCATTTATTCATTCAATTCATTCATTCAGCAGACGTTCACTCTGTCCTTATCGCATGGGAAGACGCTGTTCTGGGCCCTCAGGATATTGGGGGTCAGGGGGCAAAAGTAGGTTTACAGTCACCAGTACAGGAAACGGAGTTTATGCTTGTGTCATTATTTATTAATTGTTGTATTATTTTCTGTACAAACAGCCGCGGGCCTCCTTTTGCGCCCGTCCTGAGTCAGTGAACATCGCAGACCCCCTGTTCTTCCCAGCTTTCCTTCTGGGGGCAGGGGACCCCCACTCCGAGGAGCTAACGGGGGGCCTCTGAGTGCGAGGCCGGGGGCTCCTGGGCCAGGCCGGGGTCTGCAGGGATGGGCAGGGGGGGTGGGCGTGCAGATGGGGATGATGCTGCCTGGTAAGTGGGTCCTCAGGTGCACCCCCTCACCCTGGCCGCCCCACCCCTCACAGGGCCCCCCAGGCTTCTCGTGATGGAAGAACCAGTGTCTGGCCCCATAGGAGCAGTGGGCAACCCCGCTGATGGAGCTGGTGGGTGGTGTAGGCATTTCTGCGCTACCCCAGGAAGCTCAATATCGGGGCTTTCACTGAAGGGTGAATATCCCCCCGGGGTGGTAGCAAAGGAGGGGGGTAGGGTCGGGTGGGTAGGAAAGGCCCCATCAGGTGACACTGAGCGGAGAGGAAAGGAGGCGAAAACATGCGCGAAGAGGGGCAGGCAGCACACACAAAAACTAGAGCTCTGGCACCGAACAGTCACTGGCGTTCCGCTTGGGGCTACCTGTCAGAATCACTATTTCAAGTGCCATTTCAATTTCATAAAAACAATCAGGGCCCTAGCCAATTTAGCTCAATGGTTAGAGCACCGACCTGCAGACTGAGGGGTCCCGGGTTTGACTCCAGCCAAAGAGACACATGCCCAGATGGCGGGCTCCATGCCCAGTGGGGGACGTGCAGAAAGCAGCCCATCAACGATTCTCTTTCATCATTGATGCTTCTATCCCTCCCTCTCCTGTCCTCTCTGACATCAATAAAAATGTATTTTTTAAAACAGCACAATCAGAAGCTTGGGTTCAGGTGTTGAATGAGTTGAAAATGTCCCCCGTCACCAGCCAAGCTCAATCTGAGAGGCACTTGTATATAGAACTTTTGAAATCAGTCCCGAGCGGACCAAGTATTTATTTTATAGCTTCTACACTCAGGAAGAGGAGGGCTCTCTCTTTGACAAGATTCACTGTTTCCTATTGCATCGCTTCATAGCTTCGTCCTTGGAAAACAGCAGCCTGTGTAAAGCCTCACAGCAGTGTGTGTTTTAGTCCATTCGCTGGATGAAATGCATTGACCGTGTGTGTTTTAGTCCATTCGTTGAATGAAATGCATTGACCACTAACGACGAGGATCCTGCTTTCGAGGAGTCAACACTTTACTCAGAGAGGCAGGTGTGTGTGAATCAAACAGAGTAAAAAGTGGTAGATCCAAAATCTAGTACATTTGGCATGCTGAGTGATGCTGACTTTTCTCCCTGCATTTTCACTTAATTAACATTTTTTTCTTGTCACTTTCCATTATTTTCATCAGAAGGTAAATCTGAGAATGCAATGCACCAACCTCCTATTTTATTATTTTAAAATTACCTTGAATACCAAATGAAGTAACTCACAGTAAACGAGGACAAAAGGGAGGAGACATATGGTTGGTTGAAATTACTTAATATGTTTTGTTCAATGCCAAGAGAGATAGGCACAATGAAATTAAAGGGAGGATAGACTCTAACCTAGCACCGTGACCTGAAACTAACCAAACCCTCTAACAGCCTGATTCTACCGCCGTGGCCATTGGTCCTGTCCACAGGTTGGCCATTCCTCGTTCTCTGGTTTTCTGTCTTTCTCTTTCTTTTGCTTTTTATTTTTTTAATGGCCCCGTCCTCTAAGGTAATGGCCCCATTTATCACCTGCACTGGAAGACAGAGTACAAAGGAGGCTTGAACAATTTTCACCGCATCCATCATAATCTCGAACGTTTGCAAAGTCACACATTGTGTTCTAGGGCCTTGCCATTCCTCTGTCCCCCCATCCCACTGCGACATGATTACCTGTGTGTTATTATTTCCTTGGTGTCTTTTGCACTTACCTTCTACAGCAGCTCCCTCCAGGGACACTGACAACAGCCTCTGGAAGAAAGCCCAACACAACTATCTCGTAGACCTCAGAAGAAGTCAAGGGGCACAGACATGTAGGTGCGCGAGGTGACCAGAGCGGGTCTGAATGACTCTGGTCTAACTGAGGCTTCCCATCTGAACTTCATACACCGATAGTGTGTGCAGGTGTACATTTCACACATTTATAAAATTTAGGAGAAAAATATATGGTGAGGCGTTACCTGTTGGTTGGAGAAAAGGTAACAGGGGGCTTATTAAGACTACTCAGTTATATAAAAAATGATTTAAAAAGTGGATGAAGTGCATGGCTTCTAAAAATACATTAAACAAAAGAACAATAAAAGTCAGATGAAATCTCTCTTGTGTTCTAAGGAAATAAAGGTACACATGATTTTCACAGGGGAAAAAAGGATTAAAATGCTCTGATCCGGCAATAAAAAAGGGATTGAAATAGTTCAAGAAAGAAATGTGAAAATGCCATAGCAGAGCTTTAAATTACATTAGGAATTCCATTGCAGGAATCAGCCGTGGAGAAACGGAATCCGTTGCGGGAAGTGTGTCGGCGGAGCTTTGCTGTGACGGAGGGAAGGGTCACAGAGATGCCAGGAGACCCGAGAGGATGAGCTCAGGAGGTGACAAATGCTCCAACCCACATGGTCTACGTTCCTCAAGGAAACCCAGAACAAGCAGAAAGAAATTAGTAGTCAAAAGAGAATTAAAAAGATTATGCAGGCCACTTACCTGAGGAGGCAAGTCAGGGAAGCATAACATGATTCAGTTAAAATGAAGTAAAAGGCCGGAACCGGTGTGGCTCAGTGGATAGAGTGTCGGCCTATGGACTGAAAGGGCCCAGGTTTGATTCCGGTCAAGGGCATGTACTTTGGTTATAGGCACATCAGTGGGGGGTGTGCAGGAGGCAGCTGGTCAATGATTCTCTCTCATCTATGTTTCTAACTCTCTATCCCTCTCTCTTCATCTCTGTAAAAAAAATCAATAATATATATGTTAAAAATAAAATGAAGTAAAAGATGTCCGTCTAGTATGCTCACTCCTTGAGCATCGACCTATGAACCAGGAGGTCAATTCCCGGTCAGGGCACAAGGCCAAGGTTTTGGGCTCGATCCCCAGTGTGGGGCTACAGGAGATATCCAATCAATGATTCTTTCTCATCATTATTTCTGTCTCTTTCTCTCCTCTCCTTTCCTCTCTGAAAAAAAAAAAAATACACACACACACATACACACACACACACACACTTTAAGTAAAATATAAAAAATGGCACAAATCCCCGCCCCCCAAAAAAACTATCAGGCCTCCTTCAAGGATGGTTTGGTTATGAGCAGGGTCATCGCAGAGTGGCGGTAATAAAAGGGACCAGCAGATAAAATACAACTGAATTGGAAGGACACACATGATAGATGCCAGGTGCCAACCATAGGTAATGAAGCAAAATGCAATGCCAACGCCATTTATACCAACGATGAGTCCTTTTAAGAGAAAGTGATACCATGAAAACGTCAACAGTGGCTTTCCACGGCCGTGACTAGTGAGAGCACATTTTCCTTATTGTGTTGTCTGTATTTATCAAATGCAAAACAAGATATGTGCAAGTGTAATAAGGGTACATCCTAATATACATGGTCCCTATGAATAATGTGCAAAACCCCTCCTACAGGGAGGGATGCTTTAATCCAGGTGAGAACTGAGAGATGCTGGAGGACAGGGAATTGAGTTAGAGATGTGCTCAGCTGGAAACACAGTTTCTAGCTGTCTCCAGAGGAAAAACACAAAAACCCTACATAGCTGTGGCCTTAGGCCCTTGTCTGTTACTTTGCATTCTCTACGATTTGTTCTTGTTATTGTCTGCATCTCATTTGATAAGGAATGGTGAAGAGCATTATCTATATACTAGAGGCCCAGTGAACCAAGATCCATGCAATAGGCCTTCCTTACCCTGGCTGCTGGCACCAGTTTTCTTCTGGCACCCAGGACCCAGGCTGCAGTGGAGCCAAGCCTTCAGTCTTCGCTCTGAGCTTGCATATGCAAATTAATCCATCAATTTTTGGGGGGTTAATTTGCATACTCACTCCTGATTGACTGATGGGTGTCATGGAGGTACAGTCAATTTGCATCTTTCTCTTTGATTGGTGTAGATATAACAGCCTAAGTGATGACAGGATGACTGGGCAGTAGCTATGACGTGCACTTACCACCAGGGGGCAGATGCTCAATGCAGGAGCTGCCCTCTGGTGGCCAGTGTGCTCCCACAGCTGGCCAACCTCCCATGGTCCCTCTCCCCCAGCCAGCTGGTGCTGATGGCCCTGATAGGGACTGGTCCCTACGCCAATCACTGGCCAGGTCGAGGGTCCTTTCCTCTCTGAAATCAATAAAACAATATCTATTTTAATTTAAGTAAAATATAATAAGTGACAAAAAAACTTTTTTAAATAAAAGAAAACTGATAAAGTATAAGAATATATTTTATTCAAGTCTCTGATTTATTGCAAAAATAAGATGCTCGGACTATAAAATAATAGACTTATTGTGTGTGTAAATATCAGATTCGTATGTTACCTAGCATGCACCATTTAATATAGACCAGCAAAGTTTACACTGCACATGAGACCAATCAGTGATTTGTACTGAAATTTTTTAAAAAAATCATTTTTTACAATTTTTACTTAGAGAATAGACATTTATATTTAAAAGACTTTGTAAACACCATCCCAAGTCATTTATACTATGTCACATCTCATGTACTTTAGTTGTTGTTTTTCAGAGAACATTCAGACACTTAGCAAAGTAACACAGCACACACACCTTTAAAGTTGGGATGTAAAAAGAGATGTTCACAAATCCTGAAGCAGCCAAATCTGTGGAAAACCCAAATGGTCACATGTTACAGTTACATGGTTCCAGAATCCTTCTGTTGGTAGTGTGGTCTCTGCCATCCTAACTGGATGAAGCCAATGTTCAGATAAATTCAGTTCCTACTGTAAACCCACAAAATCAAGACAACACTCTAGAAAAAAAAAAGAATCACAATAATTGTCAAATTTTAGCCCTGGCTCAGTTGGTTGGAGCATGGTCCATACGAAAAGGTTGTTGGTTCAGTCCCTAGTAGGGCATGTCTGAGAGGCAACCAGTCGATGTTTCTCTCTCTCACATTGATGTCTCTTTCTCTCTCCCTTTCTCTGGCTCAAATCAATAAAAACACATCCTCAGGTGAGGATTATTTTTTTTTCAAATTTTGAAGTTTTCCAATGTGAAGGGACATAGCATAAAAATCATAATCTCCTTATTTGGTTATTTCTTGGAACAAATTCAATTAGTAAAGTTGACGGACACATTGAGCAGTCCTGAAAGAGTTATCTAATTAGAAACAGCAATGAAAATTTTAGCAGAGTCCTGGGGAATTTCATTTCAATATTAAAAATTCATTTTCTTGAAATTAGGTGCATTTTTATTGACAGTCCAAGGCTTTTATCTGCCAAAGTCTTTTCTTATTTATTCTGAGAGCTTACAAAAAGCTCTTACATTTTTTTCAGTATTTCTTTTCCCCCTTTGCCCATTAAATTGTCATTGAGAACCAATTTGTTAGATGAGGAGAAACAATTTTCTAATTCAGAAATTATGGGCTCAGGTATACTTTTCAAAATCCATCCATCAGTTTGGAATGAACAAACATTCCAACTTTTAAATGAAATAGTGTTCTAGCCATTCAACATGCACATTTCAAATTTAGACATGCGACTGAAAATAAATAGAGGTCACTCAATGTGCAATCCTTAAATCATTGAATTTATTTTATTTTCTGAACAAATATTTGATAAACCACCTGATAATACATGAGATCAGATTTGGTTGGTGTGCAGTATGTGTGATTTTTGCAAGATTATTCCACATGTTACCCAAGAAGATTACTAAAATGCACAGAAGGAATGGAATCCTTGGTATTGTTACTCTAAAAGCATATTAACACCTGGAATCAAAGAAAAAACATTTCTCAGACAATTATTCTGTATCCTTTGACTTTCTTAGTCTTCTGAGGCAGAGTTGAATCACTTTCTACAGGTGTATCATTAGGTAGAGGGGGAAGGAGGCAACACAGTGAGAATCTGCTATCCCTGGTACATTCACACCCTTCAGCAACGGGCTCAATGGTAGACACAAGTCACTACAGAAGTCTCCAGCGTTATGCATGCATGCCTGCCTGTATTTATACAAAACCTCTGGGCTCCTTTTCCTGGTGCTGGTGGTTGACACTGGCATCACTAACAAATCAGACTGTCGTCTTCCTGGGCTCCAAGCTCAGATATGCTACAGCAAGCACTACAGTACTGGGATTTCTATTCGCATCTCAAATTCAATTAAATTTGCATGTTAAGCCGAAACCAGTTTGGCTCAGTGTTAGAGCGTCGGTCTGCGGACTGAAAGGTCCCACGTTCGATTCCGGTCAGGGGCATGTACCTTGGCTGCGGGCACATCCCCGGTACGGGGTGTGCAAGAGGCAGCTGGTTGATGTTTCTCTCTCATCGACGTTTCTAGTTCTCTATCTCTCTCCCTTCCTCTCTGTAAAATATCAATTAAAAAAATATTTTAAAAAATTTGCATGTTAAGCAAAATAAGTCAGTCAGAGAAAGGCAAGAATCACATGATCTCACTTCCATGTGGAATCTACTGAACAAAATAAACAAATGAAGAATCCACACCATCTTAAAGAAATCATACCTTATGAAAACATAAATTCATATTTATACTAGAGGTCTGGTGCACGGAATTTGTGCACAGGTAGGGTTCCTAGGCCTGGCCAGCGATCAGGGCCAATAGGAGCCTTCCAGCTGCTCGCGGGGGCCTCCCTTCCCTGGCTGCCAGCGGGGCCTTCCTTTGTTCTGGGCAGTCAGCACACGTCATAGTGAGCAATTGGTCTCCCTGTCAAACTCATGAGGGTTCATTTGCATATTAGGCTTTTATATCTTAAATAATAAAAGCTTAATATGCAAATAGACCAAATGGCAGAACAACCAAACAACTGGTTGGTATGATGTGCACTGACCACCAGGGGGCATGCACAGACGATGGTGGGTGTTGGCCACTGTGGGATGGTGGAGCAGGTGAGTGGGGGCACCAGACCAAGGTGGGGCACTGGTTGCTGTCATCAGGGCGAGCCTCTGGTGGTTACTGAAAGTTCTTTGCTCCTGTGTGCTGTGATCCTGCCTGACACTTGCACCTGCTGCCAGTGCTGGAGCTGCCTCTCACCCTCATTGCTGGTGCCTGGCGCTGGCCCTGATCACTCAGTGCCATCAGCAGGGGCAAGACACGGCTGCCGACCCCAATTGCCCCCTCAGGGTTTCTCCTGAGGGGCAATCAAGGCAACAGCTGCCCCTCACGCACTGACGGTAGTGGCCCCACCTTCACCCACTCCTGGTGCCGGCCCCAATTGCTCTGAACCTTCAGTGTGTGCCATCATGGCTGTGTCCTTCAGTGCATGGGAGCAGCAACAGTGGGAACAAAGCTGGTGGCAGACAGGGGACCTGAGGGGAGCGCAATGAGAAGGGCCAGGTGGAAGCAAAGAGGATGGGCGGAGACCCACTCCTGTGCCGAGTGCAGCCTCATGGCCCACAGTTCCTTTCAAGGTGCATGAATTCGTCCATTGGACCCCTGGTACATACTAGTAGATATGCTTAAAGCCCTCATAAAAAAAAACACAGGTTAGAGGCCAGCAATAAATAAATAAATAATCAAACAAATAAATAAAATGAATAAGAAACACATGACTGTTCAGAGACATTCGCAAGATAAACTAAGATGATGAACATAGAAATGCCACACAAATATGCTGTATCATTTTTATGTCACCAGACTAGTTCAGGAACTACATGGCACTTCATTGTCTCCTCCCCAGACTATATTCATTAACTAGTCGTAATATTTTAAAGTGCACAGAACTTCTTAAACTTTGCTTGAATTGAGAATCTGAGAACGTCATGTGCTGAGGACCTTGGAAAGCAGCTAACTGGTGACAGAGCAGTGCCTGGACACAACAATCCTGATTCCTGGAGATGTGGCTTTCTTCCAAACTTTGGCATATTTTCATTTACATTCATCTTAGTGCATTTTTCCCCATTCCCTTAGACTTTGTATTTACATAGAATTATTCATAAATATGTTCATTAGTTTACAAGTTTTAAAAATTTTTTCTGCCACCTTTCTGTTATTTATTTCTAATTTGATTTTATTGTGATCAGAAAGCACACTTTATATGACTTTAATTTTTTAAATTTACTGAAGGTTGTTGTATGGCTGGCTCTATGGTCTGTCTTGGGCCATAGCCACTGGAAAAGAATGTGTATTCTGCTCTTGTTGGGTGAAGAGTTCTGTAAATATTGATTTGATACTATTGGTTAATGGGGTTGTGAGGTCTTCTATCTCTTGCTAGTTTTATATCTAGTTATTCTTAAAGTTGAGAGAGGGTTGTTGCTATCTCCTGCTACAATTGTGGATTTGTCTGTTTCTACTTTTAGTTTTATTAGTTTTTGCTTCACATATTTTATTAATGTTTCTCTTTCAGTTTTAATGGTATGTAATGTATTTAAATCCTTATTTAAATAAATAAATAAATTTATTTATTTATTTATTTTTTATTAAATTTTTATCTGTGTACAAATTATCAAGTTCAGAACACAATTTTAGATTTAAAAGAGAATTTGAGAATAAGTCAGCTAAGAGGTGTTATCATGAGTGGCCCAGTGGATAACATACCAGTGACACGGGTGTCTCTTTGGGACTAAGCATGCTCACGTGGGCCACTGCACAGCCACCGTGGGTGTGGCCTTTGATCTGACTAAGAGTTAAACACGCGTGAGATTTTTAGAAGAAAATTTAAAATCCCAGTATGACCATCTGATTTATTTACCACCCCCAACTTGTCAGGCAGGGTTTCATGCCCAGGAAGCTGCACTGAGCCAGAGAGAAGGCAGCAGCCCTTACATGGGTCAGATTTTGGCTCCAGTCACTGAGCTGCCTCTGAGGGTGCAGTATCCTCCCCTCCCCCAACCCCCACCTTCCACAGGCCGGGTCCACGGAGGAAAAGGAACCTCTGCATGTCTGCCCTCCAGAGCCCCACTGTTTAGCCCCGTGACCCTCACAGCGTGCGTAGTGTAGCCATCAGGTCTGCTTTTGGCCAGGACTAGTGTGACTTCTCATGCCACAAACTAAGGAGCCACAGTGAGTAGTCCTGAAGGTGCCTGGAAGCGTGCAGCCTGAGAGAGGCAACCCACAGGTGAGAACCACTAGCAGGTTGCCTAAGACCATCAGAAAACACAGATATTTACATTACGGTTCCTAAGAGTAGCAACATTACAGTTATGAAATAGCAATGAAAATAATGTTATGGCTGGGGTCACTACCACACGAGGAGCTGTATTAAAGGGTCATGGCATTGGGAAGGCTGAGAACCACTGCGCTAAGGGGATATTTGACCCAAGCCCAGGGCCAGAGAGTAGCCATCTGTGAAGCCCAGAGGACCAGCTGAGGCAGTGACACAGCTGTGCCACTAGGGGGAGCCCTTGGGAGTCAGAGGTCCCAGGTGTCTCCCACCTGGCCAGGTGGACAGAGCTCAGCAGCCACTTCCCTCTAATGATGTCATAGGTCACCTGGCTGGTCACCAAGGCCTTTTTGACCAGACACATCCTAGCTGACCGACGTCCAAACACCAGAGTGCATGGCTGACTGCCTATCAGAGTTAAACTTTTGACAAGGGAATGCGTTTCAGATGGACACTATCAGTCATGTAGGTTGGCTGTTACCAGCAACAGCTGCTCAAGGCCTCGTGGAGTAACAGTGAATTTTCATTTGCTCTTTTCTCTTTCAGTTTTAATGGCATGCAATGTATTTAAAGCCTTATTTAAATGAAACCTGTTTTCAGAAAAACAAAACCACAAGGGCTCCATTTCACTTGGAGAGAGAAGCAGGTTAAAACAAAAGGGGTAGGCCACGGCCGGTGTGGCTCAGTGGATAGAGCGTCGGCCTGAGGACTGAAGGGTCCCGGGTTCGATTCCAGTCAAGGGCATGTACCTTGGTTGCAGGCACATCCCCAGAAGGGGGTGTGCAAGAGGCAGCTAATCGATGTTTCTCTCCCACCGATGTTTCTAGCTCTCTATCCCTCTCCCTTCCTCTCTGTAAAAAAATCAATAAAATATATATTTTTTAAAAAATAAAACAAAAGAGGTAACGAATGCAGACCACTTGGAACAGTGAGGGAAGAAAGCAGAGCAGAGTGGTGGTGAAGAGGGATGTGGAGATCAGGGTGCTGTCTGAGCTTTCAGCTGTGCTGCTTGGGCTGAAACAGAACCAGCCCAGCTTCTTCTCTGTAACGCATCGGAGTTTAAAGAAGATTTCTAACACGTGGCAGAGGACCCTCGTCGTCACAGAATCTCAGTGGAATTTTCTGCCTAGAAAATTTATTTTTGAGCACCGTAAACAAACAAAATGAAATGATCTAATAAAAGGGTAATATGCTAATTAGACCGGATATCTTCCTGACAAAGGTGGGACTGGGAGAAGCTGCCTGCCAGTGGTCCTGGGCACCAGCAGCTGCAGCTGGCCCAGGCAAAAGCCAGCCATTGTTCAGATGCCTGTGGCCAGCCAGAGGGAGGGAAGCCCAGGTCCTGGGTACAGGGCCAAGGCAGAGGCAGTTAGGGGCAATCAGGCAGGCAGAGGTGGTTAGGGGCAATCAGGCAGGCAGAGGTGGTTAGGGGCAATCAGGCAGGCAGGTGAATAGTTAGGGGTGATCAGACAGGCAGGCAGGTGAGCGGTTAGGAGCCAGCAGTCCTGGATTGGATGAGGCAGTCAAACATCCCCCATGGGGTCCCTGATTGGAGAGGGTACAGGCCAGGCTGAGGGACTTCCCTTCCCCCCACCTGTGCACAAATGTCATGCACCGGGCCTCTAGTATATAATATTACTACACTAATATATGCTTTTCAAGTTTAATATATAGACTAGAATCACAAGAAATGGCTTTATTACCATTGTTTTCCAGAGAAGATAACGGAGACTGAAGCAGTGCAGTGACCTGTCACAGGCAAAATTGGGATTTGAACCAGGTGTTCGACTCCTCGGCTTGAATTTATTTTGGCATTCCACGTGAATCATTTCATTCCACATGAGTCCGTATCCACAAAACTCTGGAGAATGGGTCCTTCTTTTTTTTTTTTTTTTTTTTTTTTTAATGTAACACTGTTGTCACTTTATCCAGGCCCCTCCCCTGCCTGCTCTGAGTGAGGATGGATGGAGAACTCATACAACTCCACCCTTCTTTAAGACTGAGTCATCTTGCTGGGAAATGCCTGGATGTGTATGCCCTCCCCCCTTTTCTCAGGAGTCCCGTAGCTCCTAAGGGAATGAGGTAAGATACAGAAGGCTAATCCTCTTACCTCAACAGACAACTCTGGGGTGTCCCTCACTCCCCAGAGCACCCTGGGGTCAGCTAGGAAAAACCTCAGCAGATGACATATTTGCTTAGTTTCTTTCCCGGCTTCCTACCCTGCTTCCCTCGCTTACTTTTCGTTTCTCCTGAGAGTCCTCCCTCCATAAATCACTGCAAAAAGAATTTCCGCCTCAGGCCCGGCTTCTAGGAAGCCTGACCTAAGACATTTATTCAACAAATATTTATTGAACACCCACTTTGTGTCAGGTTTTGAGCTAAACTTCAGGAAATGAGAAATCAATGTACGATGGTCCTTTCTGTCTGGGATTGGGTTGGGTGAAGGGACCGTTTGTGGATAGCTGACGGAATATGACAAAGACCACAATAGAGATGCTTCATAAAAAAAAAATATGCCACAGGAGCCCTTGATGAAAGAAAAGAACATGGATAGCTCTGCTGGAAGCGGAGAGGAAAGTGGGAGACGATGAAAGACTTCGCAAAGATCATCAACGATCAATAGGAATTCATCAAGTAGGTAATGTAGGAAGGGCATACAGACCCTCGATCAAAATGATGTGTAAATGCCAGTATCCACTCATTTTTATGACTAAGTAGGGAAAATTCGGTGTTATAGGAGACAGTAATGGCTGTCTGACAATCATTATAAAAGACGTAGCATGCTAAAGAGTCCCATTGTAGAAAATAACAATTCTTTTAAAAAAATATTTTATTGATATTTCACAGAGAGGAAGGGAGAGAGATAGAGAGCTAGAAACATGGATGAGAGAGAAACATCGACCAGCCGCCTCCTGCACACCCCCTACCTGGGATGTGCCTGCAATCAATGTACATGCCCTTGACCGGAATCGAACCCGGGACCTTTCAATCCGCCGACCGACGCTCTACCCACTGAGCCAAACTGGTTTCAGCGAAAATAAAAATTCTTAAAGCCCCCCCCCCAAAAAAAAGAAAAAACTATAAAGCGGACATGCATGCAGTGTGTTCTCTGAGAATAGCAGATAGTCTATTGTGTGAACCTAATTACTAACTTAAGACACAGCTGCATTTCATACCGGGTGGTTGATTAATAAAGCAGAGTTACATTTCCGCACGCCACGGTGTGGCCAGATTGGTCCTAGTCAGGGGCCTCCTTAGTCTCCATTTATCAGGAGAGAAAGCCGCATTCTCCGCACGTCCCGGCGGAGGGTGGAGTCCGCTCCACTGTCAACATCTGTGTGGAAGTGTGCTCCTTGCATCTCCAGCGAGATGCTTGTGTGAAGTTAGCACACAACAACCTGTAGTTGCTAACTGGGCCCAGTTCAAATGACCCGTCACGTTCAGCTATCTTCATAGTCACGTATGCATCATGTGACCACAGAAATCAGGCAGCGGCTGGGCTTGCTCATGGGAAGGCGACAAATAATCCATCTGACCTGGTGGGAACCATTTGTTTTAGTCACTAAATGATGGCGTGGTCTCCTTGTTGTTCTTCATTTTCTAAATGAACCAAGGCCAGCCCTGGGGGACATTGTGACGCACACAACACCCGCATTCTCCTCTCCGCCCCCAGCAGTCCTTAGCCAGGAGCTAACTGTTCTGAGAGTCTCATCTCTCTCTGCTTTCATCCAAATGCCATGCCCGGCCATCAAGGGCCCCACAAGGAAACAGTCAGGTTGCCACCAGTGTGTAAAGGACCAATAAGCCCTGGGTGGCCTTCCGGGGTCGGGGGATAGTATGGCACAGTGTGGCTCAGTGGCTGGAGGTGGCAAGATGCTTACACGGCTGTCACTTCCCAGCCCACTGGGAGATTCCGTACGTATTGGTGCTAAGGCTTCGGACGCTATGGAGTACGTCTGTCTTATTTATTTGCCAAAGTGTTTCAACACACTAAGTCCACCCCCCAAAGGGCAGAAAAAAAAAGGAGGAGGGGGTAAAGGTAAGAAACAAAACAAAACAAACATGTATAATGGAAAGGTCACTAGCCTAGTGGAATGAATGGGGGTCTTATCCCCGCTAAGTAGCTTAATCCATCTGTGACCTGACATCAGTCACATAATGTGCCCAAAATTCACCTTCCCCCCCGATTGGTAACCTGGAGACCAAAACCCTCAGCTAATCTGACCCATTAAGTTGTCACAGAGAGGAAATGAGCTCACACGCATTTATGTTTACGTCAGACATCTCACGGAAAAGGTCACGGTCCATCCAGGGTCTGACTTGGGCTGCAGTTCTCACGTAGTGTCCCCTCGGCCCACGGAAGGGCCCGTGCAGTCACAAGGCACCCCGCCCAACGCCCCCTCCCCCCCATCAAGTCCTGGGTGATCACAAGGTCCATCCAAGTCATGGTCAGCACATGGAGAAGGATCAATGTATAAGCTGTAATAAAACACACACACACACACACACACGCACACACACACAAATCCCCACAAGTAACAAACAAAAAAACCCTATTTGTCCATGTGTACAAGGAGAGGGAGACTTCAATTAAAACCCTCAATGGGAAAATACACCCAAATTTTCTCTTATCCAACATCAAAAGGGGTGGTGCTGTGTAAGTCACATTAACGTTCACATCTATTTTATTTTTTATTTTATTTTATTTTTATTTTTTGGCAAAATGATGTGTAAATGTGAGTATGTACTCATTATGGGTACACCCAGGGGGAAAACACAGAGGGCCGCCAGCCCAGGCGCCATCTTTGGAGCAGAGAGTGAATTCTCTTCTCCGTCTAGTGTCTAGCCTGAGTGTCTGGCTCATCCTGAAGCGCGATCCTCTCTGAGCGTCAGAAATTACTACGTTTTCACGCAGCTGCCCTGTCCCGGAGTCTGTTTTATGGGATTTCAGATATCTGCCGGACTTTCTGTTGTTTTGACAAGAGGAATAAAATGCACTTTATGACCAAATCTATGTAGGCGTTGGGCTGCCTCACTCAGAGAGGCTCGGGGGGACTTAATCAGGATAGCTTTTATAGAGTTTAACACAGAAAATAAAGCCCGAAGGTAAGCAGCGAAGATAAATTACCTTGAAAACGGAGTAAATCCTTTTTATCTGTCTGTCTATATTTAATCTCCCTCATTTTCGCATGAAAGGGGAGGCTGCTTTGGAGAATTGTGTCCCAAGGTTTAACATGAGTGTGCTGAGATCCTGGGTGCTGGGGTCATGTCATCTCTTGTCAGCATTATTCACCCTCAGAATCACTCCTGCCTCAGTTGTGTGTAAGCATCAGCTTCGGAATCGATTGTATTTTCACCACCTCACCCATATTTCTGGTCTACAGCAGCTACACTGTGTGCACAGATTGAGGTAAGAGGATGGAAGAGTCGGCCGGAGTGTTCTCAGTCACAGATAGCCCGCCAGCTGCTCTGTTCATAGAGCAGACCCTAAGAGAGAGTTGTCCTGGCCACGGAGGCTGAAGGCAACAAGCCAGAGAGAAAACAGCCCCCAGCCTGCATTTGTCTAGTAACAGCCGTGGGCAAACTACGGCCCGCGGGCTGGATCCGGCCCATTCGGCTGTTCTATCCGGCCCTCGGAGCCGAAAGAGAGGAGGGCTCTCTTGCTCTCCCCTCCGCTCCTTCACCAGCAGCCCAAGAGGAGAGTGCCAGCGTGGTCAGGCTGCTTTTGTTCCGGCCCTCCGGTCCAGTTTAAGAACCCATTGTGGCCCTCAAGTCAAAAAGTTTGCCCACCTCTGTCCTAGGCCCATTGCACCGGCCACGTCCGACACCCCCTCACAGGACCAGCGGCAGGGGCTGGAATCCGAGCTGGGTTCCGGCCACGGGGACCTGCAGACACGGGCAGATCTGAAGGCCTTCACGTGCCAACATGCATGCGCATGCGTGTGAACCAGAGTGTCCATTGCTCATCGTTTTCCTCAAAAGCAGCGCTGCGTTTCTCTACACAGACTCACACAGGCACCCACCCCGCCTGGCTGCTTTGGCGGTGGATAAGCATGGGCCGACGGATGGACGGAAGGGTCCTGGGTTGGGTTCCGCTCAGGGCACGTGCCAGGGTTGTGGGCTCGACCCCCAGGAGGGGGCGGGCAGGAGGCAGCCAGTCAATGATTCTCTCTCATCATGGATGTTTCCATCTCTCTCTCCCTTCCTCTCTGAAACCAACAAAAGTATATTAAAATAGTAATAATCAGCCCTCGTAGGGATGAAATCACTCAGATAGGACGACAGGAAAGAAAAGTCTCTGCTTCCCATGGCGTGTTAGTACAATGAATGAGCATGCACTGCTACATCCTGGGTATTGTGAGCTCTGCTGTATCACTGAAACAAAACAACTTTGGAATTATAACAAAAAGGCCTGTATTACAGTTTGGCACAAATTGATAAAGGCGTAACATATGAAAAACTCAAAGTAGGAGAGAAAAATCACAACATCGTTGTTGGCTAAATTTTTGAAGTACTTAAGGAGCGCTTATGCAAATATTTTCCAATGTTTTAAGTACATTGTGCAATTACTTAGAAATACTGATTGGCATTTCGTCTGCCTAGAACCAGGATATTGTGATTTCAAGTGGAGTGCTTCAAAAAGTCTGTTTAAAAACCTGTATTAAAAGAGAATTGTAAGTGGGCCACAATCCTAGCGCCTGGTTTGGTTAGTAACCACCTCCTCTAATATTTATGAAAACCTGGTGCAAAGACAGCCGGAATGAAAGGGCTGAGGAACACAAAGGAAGCCAGGCGGAGCTTCTGAAGCCCCCGGCCTTAGGCGCGGCTGCCAACTCTCAGTGCGTACACTCTTTAAAGCCTCATTGATCCTTGATTTGAGCTCCCAGGTTTAGTAATAAAATATGACATGGTTTCTCACTCTGGCACAGGGCAATTTATTGCAAAAGAAAACGCAAAGTCCTGCTTAGAGTGAGGTTCTGACCCGTGCAGAGAATTCATGAAGTTCTTCAGACCTGCCTGTGGTACCTCCCCGCTCCCTGTTCCCACTCCGCCGCCGGGACAGGAAAGTGAAGAGGTGTGAGTTCAGCGGCTCAGGGTCCTGGGAAGCTGTGTCTCTGAGGACTGAGCCAGGCTGTGGAGAGAGGCTGTGACTTCATAGGCCTGGCACCCCTCTCTCTTTCTCTATCTCTTTCTTTTTAAAATTTATGTTTTTATTGATTTCAGAGAGAAACACACACACACACACACACACACACACACACACTCACAGATCAGTGCTCTCTTAGTCCCCCTATCATCACGGCTTCTATGGTTAGTCACACTACACACATCACCGTTTTATTTTAATGGGGAGGGAGGGAGAAAATGTGTCTCAGAAGCTAAACTTAGTAAACAGCTCTAACATTCGGAAAAGGCGCCCACGGTCCCATTGAAAGGTGGAGACCAGTTCATTAACAGCCTCATACACACTTAGACCGCAGAGACAGTGAACTGAGGGGAAGATCAGGTGTTCCCAGCCAGGAGTGTGTGAGTTTATTTATTTAAATATATTTTTATTGATTTCAGAGAGGGGGAGAGAGGGAGAGAAACATCCATGATGAGAGAGAGAATCAGTGATCGGATGCCTCCTGCATGCCCCTTAGTGGAAATCAAACCCTTAACCTGGGCATATACCCTGACCGGGAATTGAACTGGGACTTCCTGGTTCATAGGACCATGCTCAACCACTGAGCCATGCTGGCTGGGCAGTGCGCAAGGATTAGGAAGGAAGGTAGATAGCACTGTTGTGACCAACAGAAAGGAGTTGCTGCTGCTTTGGCCTCAAGGCCTCTGCTTCCCTGGGTCCTCTCAGTCAGACCCTAGATCAAGGACGAGAGCAACAGCATTCCTCTCGCCATCCCTGTGACCAGCCCTCTCACCAGCCCTGTGACCAGCCCTCTCGCCATCCCTGTGACCAGCCCTCTCACAGCCCTGTGACCAGCCCTCTCACCAGCCCTGTGACCAGCCCTCTCACCAGCCCTGTGACCAGCCCTCTCACCAGCCCTGTGACCAGCCCGGCCAGCACAACTGGGGAGGGGCAGGCCCACTGCCTGCTACTCAGCCTCAGTCACTTCCAAGAAAATTGTAGGATGAGGAGGTCAGGTGGATGCTATTCAGTACCCTTCTCCTCCGTGACGGGTCACGCTGAGCTGACCTAAACCCTTTCCTGCCCAGGCCAGAGCTCCTCTCATGCCAGACTCACTCACCCACACACGGAGCTGCCACCCCACGGTGCCGCTCTCTCTAGACACGCCAGCCTTTGGGTGGCAAAGGGGAATTGTTGACCACAAAAAGATTTGGGTTCACGAAGGTATTTCCAGAATATTCTGATATTGTGCGAAAGACCAAACGGTACCAATGTCAAACCCTTGGACTATCCTGCTCTCTGTCAGATTCCATGTTGTCAAACAAAAGGAATTAATTGTTCCTAATTCATTCGCAAGCAACTTTATCGGAGTGAACTCATCGCTGACATTGTAAAAACCCATACCTAAGCATCTTCGCTCTGACCCCTAACACGCGGAATATTGTTGTGGCCTTTCCTTTCAGAAAAATCGAGAATGAACCACACATTAGAAGAGAGAAACAGTAAAACGTTGCCTAGTAGGTGAGATTCCTCCTGGACATCTGTCATCTTTCCAGGTGACAGGAACACAGACGTTGTAAGGCCTCTGCTTTGCTGGCAGCTCTCCCGGGACAGAGACCATTTGGCTCAAAGGAGGGTACCCACAGGTGCAGTGCCACCCTCCACCACCCTCGAGAAAGAATCCCAGTATGAGAAAGCCGCAGGAGCTGCGCTCCAGCTGAGAGAGAAGCTTCTGATTTTCTGTAACTTATTTTTTCTTGTTTTTTCCTTACTACTACAGATATACTCCTAATACCAAGGATTGGTGTGTGCATTTCTGTTTTGTTTTAAATATACTTTTTATTGATTTCAGAGAGGAAGGGAGAGGGAGAGAGAGATAAACATCAATGATGAGAGACAATCATTGATATGCTGTCTCCTGCTCACCCCCCACTGGGGATTGCGCCTACAACCCAGGCTTGTGCCCTTGACTGGGAATCGAACCTGGGACCCTTCTTCAGTCCACAGGCTGACTCTCTATCCATGAGCCAAATGGGCTAGAGCTGCATTTCTGTTTCCATTCTTACACATACACAACCACAATCAGCTGCATGCAGGGGCACCTCCATGCAGATTCTGTAGAGTGAGCCTCAGTGGGTCATGAAATAGCATTTATTTTAGAAATTTTTATTTAGCCAGGAGTCTCCTCCCTACTCTGTCCCTCTCCTAATATGTGTTCTGGCTTCTTCATTCTTTTCCCAGTCCTCTCTTCCTTGCCTCAAATATATCACTGCTTAGAGAGGAGATAAGAGCAGGAGACAGAGAGGTGGTCAGGGGCTGGAGAGGACCACAGAGGTGCCTTGGCTCTGTTTCCATTGCTTCTGGAAGCTTTGCCTCGTGGGATGAAGGCATCAGTGAGGCCAAAGGTTTTCTCCCAACCTGTCCTCGGAGGGATTCTTTTTGTCTCTCACAGAGCACACAAGGGATAAAAACCCTCTCATCAAAATGTAGCCTTTTCCAGCCATCTCAGGGCAGTTGACGTGGTTTGCAGAGGCAAAGTATGCAGAATTTGGAAATGTGGCCCACGCAAGCACTTCCCACACCTGATATAATGTTTGGGCATAATCCTTATACGTTTGGCATATAATACTACTTCCTGACATTTAACCTGTTTTCCCCCTAATTTTACATTAAAAATTATAAACCAACTAGAGGCCCGGTACACAAAATTTGTGCACTTAGGGGGTCTCTCAGTCCAGCCTATGCCCTCTCACAGCCCCAGAGTCTTCAGGGGTTGTCCAACTGACAGCTTAGGTCCACTTCCCGAATGTCCTTAGCTAGACATCCTTAGCACTGTCATGGAGATGGGAGAGACTCCTGCCACAGCCACTGCATTCACCAGCTGTGAGCCTGGCTCCTGGCTGATCCGTAATTCCCCTGTGGGAGCGCACTGACCACCAGAGGGCAGCTTCTGTGTTGAGCGTCTGCTCCCTGGTGGTCAGTGTGTGTTATAGCAACCCGTTGTTCCACTGTTCAGTTAATTTTCATATTAGCCTTTTATTATATAAGATGTAAAAAAAAATTATAATATAATGCTTTTAAGAATAATGAAATGATGTAAAATATTGTGAGGAACTCATTCGCATAGATAACTGTAGTTCAGGAAAACTAAAGCATGGGAGAGAAAGGATAAAAATAGTTATCCAAAAAATGTCTACTCAATTTTAAACTTATCATCAATTCTATATATAAGTGTATATGTGTATGTGCTTGTATATTAAATATACATATTTCAACACTACCTAGTAATCGGATACTAGTAATTTAAAATTATGTATAAATGAATAGTTATAACTAGTGTCTTCTTATAGCTTAATTTATGTTAATACACAACTGAGATGCATGCATTTCCTTCATGTGTTTATATCACTTTGTCTATGATTTTATTGCTCATCCCTTTAATTTGTGCCTGTTTGTGTTTATTCCCAGCTCGTTGTGAGAAAACTCTTCACAAATGTTCACTCTTCCGTAGTAAAACTAAACAAACTATTTTATATTAGCAAGTTGTAAAGCCAGGGAAAATACTGTAAAAATTAGCGATAATGTTACAACACTTTTCTTTGAAGCCCAATTGGTAATATGATAGGAAAAGTACATAACACCATTCGCTGTTAACATCCACAGCCCACCGGGCGCTAATTAATTACATCTACCAGCACCCTTATTATTACTGGACTGGACAGGAAGAGTTAAGTAGCCTTAACTCATAGTTCCCCAGCAAATAATTTGGATTCTGAAATTATGAAAATAATTGTATGTTTATGCACAATGAGATCATTGATAGGAAATAAAATAAATTCAATGAATTTTATGTAAGTCCATTTGGGTGGTTTCTTGTTACAAACTCTTTGTGAAAGTTCTTATTGAAATTCTAAACAGCAACATTTCCCGAACAATGTCCGAGATTGGGTATTCCCACTGCATACTCTGCCATAGCTACATAGCAAGACAAACTATGTTTACTTTAAATTTCATATATTTTCTGTGATAACAATTATATATATATATATATATATATATATATATATATAATTTTAAGTGGTTTTCTTTGGCCTTAACCTCTGTTCTCACTGGTTCTCAATATAGTTGATCAGATGTATTTATAATTTATATCTCATGTCATACCCAAGACAACATGCATATGTATTCACTTAAACATTTGCATTGCTATAAAAATTATACATAGTAAGTTTGTAAATATTAGAGGTATTTTCAATATCAATACCTAAAACAATTTTAACCATTTCTTAACCTAGAAAGATATAATAATATTACACATATTATCTCTCCAAATTCTACAGATTTGCTTCTAAATCAAAATGCCAGTAGTTGTGTGTACCAACACACTTTTTCCCCCTCTAGAATTTGGGTTGAGCTTTTGAAATAATTAGTATGTTTCCACTGGTGACTTTTACTATCTATTTTACATATTTCACCCAGGCTCGTCGCATTTAAAGATTAAATACACGTTGCAAATATGAAAGCATGCCATCTAAATTAAAAACCCCAACCATCACGCATTAAATAGCAAATTTAAATCTGCTGTGCACAAAAACATTAAACACTTACTGCAGACTGTGAGAGAATCCATTTCTAATGGGGACTTTATGTCAGTCCCCGGGGAACCCTCTCGGGGCACAGCTGACTGTCATTTCCAGTTGATTTCATTAGCGCTTAAGTTATAGTGTAAAGCACACCCCCTTAGGTGCTCTGAAAGTCAGTGATTTACATACACTTAGTGTAAAGATTTCGCTTTGGTTATTGTAAGAGTGATTTAATAGCCGAGTGAAGATTTGTTTTTGCCTCCCTCAATCTACTTATTCAAACATAAATATTAACTTTTAATAAAATAGCACTTAATGCATCATCCCCAATCCATTAAAGTGAAATAGATGATATGGTCAGCTGACCATCTTCATGCCAGGATAATGCCCTATAGCAGTCTCCTTTTTGTCGGAAGCATTTGACCATGTTCGACTGAGTGTACATTCTTATGAATTATAGGCACTTCCCTTACAGAGTGGGCTAGCGGGAGGCAGCTGGCCCACTGGTTAAAGGAAGCAGTGTTCTCAAAGTGAGAGAGATGTCTCACCTCGCTGCTCGATCTCAAGGACAGTTTTCTGTCCTCCCGGTTTTAAAAATGGACTCATAATCACAATACTAAATAATAATAAGTGCTGCTTGGAACGTTGGCTTCAAACATGGCTCCATTTTTGTGATGTGTGTTTTTCTGTTCTAGGAAATATTAAAGAAGCAAGTTGTAGAAGCCACCGCTGCTCACTGGATGCTATTGTGTTTGATGTGGGTTCCAGAAAAACACAGACTTTGCTCTCAACACCAAGACATTGCTCTTTGTTCCAGATGGAAATGGGCGTTTGCACAGAGCATAGAAAGGTCTGTGAATGGCACAGGCCAGACAAGCAACCAAGTCAGTGAGCTCTGTGTGTGGGGGATGGGCAGCATTAGATCACCAGCTCGACAGTGGAGTACTACGAACAGTGCCTGTCAGGTATTAGGTACTAGAATCCTTGCTAAACACATCAAGGGAAAGAAAGAAAAGGACATTCCAAGGGGAGGACTGACTTCTCCAAACCTCCTTTAGGTTAAGGCAGCACACTAATAAATTACAGAAATACAGATCTCTCTGAACGAGCCCTACCTTTTGGCCCAGCCCCTTTGACTGGTCTCCGCCTCCTCCTCACTGCTCATGCCCAATCTACCCTCAAGGACAGGGGGCAACTGTGTCCTCCTAAAGCACTTCACCACCCCCTCCGCCTTCCTCCTTCTCCCAGGAGGCACTACGTGTCTCCCTCCCAGTGCTCAGGCTGTGGGGAGGAAATCACAGGCTGTGAACAGGGGAGAACCTGGCAGACTCCCCAGGATGCTGGTGACCAAGGCCAGCATCCCAGGGATCCAGGGATAAATCGTGTTGGTACCACGTGCCCTGACTCTGTGCAATGAGCATGCTCCAAACTTGTGGTGCTCTTCCCCAAACCCCAGTGTATTATGAGGAAAACATCAGACAATCCAAAAGGCATCCTTCAAACCACAGGACCAGCACTGTGCCGGCCCCGACGTGGCCCAGGGTGACCCTGGGAGGGATGGGGGATGAAAGGCTTGGAAAAGACACACAAGAGAATGAAAGCTGGGTCGGCATGAAATGGTGCTTCCTGAGAGACAGCGCCCAAGCACACAAGCCCAGTCTTTATTTTATACTAGATGCCAGGAGGTAAAGGAAGGACTCTGTCAAGATGTTGACAGCCTTCTCAAGGGTTTCCATCCTACTCAATTACATGCACCTGATCTAACTTTGTGTACTTGCAGCCTATATCACTCAGGCACCTGGGCCACGTGTTCCGACCACAGGTCCAAGCTTACAACTCTAGCTGTTGGCTATCAGTGTGCTGGGAGGCTCTGCCCTCCAAGCTGGGACTTGAACGTGGCCAGAAGAGGACTGGGTCCTCTCATTAGTGCCAGTCCTGAACCTGTCCAAATGCTGTAGCCTCTCTCCACACAGCACCCTGCAAGCTCGGCAAGGTCAATAAAAACAAGGACCACTGAGAGACACTGCACAGAGGGGGCTTAGCACAGTGTGGGGTTCCAGGTTAGATCCTCCGACAGAAAAGGGCTGTTAGTGAAAGACAAGGGAAACACGGGTGTATAGTGCATTGCAAGCACTGAACCAGCGTTCACTCATTATCTCTGACAGCCCCGGGTTATGGAAGCTGTGAACAACAGGAGAGACTAACTATGCAGACCTGTGGGCAGGAACCCAGTACTCACTATGCAATTGTGGGGCAAACTTAGAATTAGTCCCAAATAAAAAGTTTTATATTTAAAGATAAATTAACAGCTCTGGCCAATAATGTTAAGTGGGAAGAGCATTAGCCCAACGACGCGTTTGTGGGTCCCCCCCCCCAACTACCATTGGATGAGGTTGAAAGTGGGTCCCACCCTTCAAGTACCATTGGGTGAAGTTGGAAGTGGGTCCCACTCCTCATCTACCTTTGGGTGAAGTTGGAAGTGGGTCACGCCCCTAAACCATCAGTGGGTGAGGTTGGAACTGGGTCCTGCCCCTCATCAAACATTGGGTGAAAGTGAAAATCAGTCCTGACCCTCAGCAACCATTGGCTGAGGTTGGAAGTTTGTCCCACCCTCAAAGCTCATTTGTTGAGTTTGAAAGTGGGACTTACCCCTCAACAACCATTGGGTGAGGTTGGAAGTGGGTCCCACCCCTCATCTATCATTGGGTGAGGTTGTTAGTGGGTCTCACCCCTCAACAAACAAACATTGGGTGATGTTGGGAGTGGGTCACGCCCCTAAATCATCATTGGGTGAGGTTGGAAGTGGGTCCCTCCCCTCATCAACCATTGAGTGAGGGTGAAAATGGGTCCCACCCCTCAAGAACCATTTGCAGAGGTTGGAAGTTGGTCCTACCCTCAAAGCCCGTTGGTTGAGTTTGGACGTGGGTCTTGCCCCTCAACAACCACTGGGTGATGTTGTATGTGGGTCACACCCCTCAACTACCATTGGGTGAGATTAGAAGCGGGGCAGGCGCCTCAACAACCATTGGGTGATGTTGGAAGTGGGTCCCGCCCCTCAACAACCATTGGGTGAGGTTGGAGGTGGATCCCACCTATGATCAAACATTGGGTGAGGTTGGAATTAGGTCCCACCCCTCCTGCATCTTCAAAGGATCACCCCACCCATGCAGGCACTTACCCTTACTGCTAAACCACATCCACATTCCCACTCCACGGAAATAGGAGCTCACAATGCTGCTGCATCTAAGCTGGCCTTGAGCTTAGAAGGAAATCTAAGGCATGAAGAGCTAAAGCAGATATTTGAAAATATTCTCATATCTGCTATCAACCCTAACCCTAACCTAACCCTAACCCTAACCCTAACCCTAACCCTAACCCTAACCCTAACCCTAACCTTGGTTGTAAGCACTCATATGTGCAGAATCCATGTTGCAGGGACTCAATGAGAAAAATGTTGAATATGCTTTGAAAAATATAAAGTTATATCTTCTAAGTTCAAATTCGAGGAAAAATATCAGGACACTTCATTTTCTGAAGAATTGATATTTTCACCACGTTATTTACTCTGGCAGCGAGGTGTCTTTTGTTTGTCTTGTACAGTTCTTCAAACTAAAATTAATGTTTAAAAAATCCATTAGTAATGCTCAGGCAAGAGAAATAGAATCGTAAAAACTCCTTCTCCTTTAAGTAGGTCATCCTCGCTGTGTTTCCAACACAGAACAGGGACTAGACCAGAACCCTGAAGACAGTACATGAAAAATAGCTCCTCAAATCAGATCCACTAAGCCCTACAAAATGGTTTCTACATTTTTACTCTCGTATAAAGTGATTGATTTGGCCCAATCTGCTTTTCTTTCCATCTTTGATTCCAACACACGCCCACACCACCAAATGTGGGAGTGCATTTAGTTAAGCTTTCTCTTACCCATGAAATGGGGCCAATATTTGACTAACCTTCTCCTACCATACTTAGTTACATTCTGATTTAAGCTTTTTACAGGGCTGGCATTTATTATATCTGTGCTTGTTTACAGCTTCTAATCAGATTCTTGGAGCGAAATCGTATTTCTGTGGGAATTATTAACCGAGAGAAACTGTAAGCAAGTGCTTAGAATAAAGACAATTTGACTCTAAAATTTAGGATATTGAAGTTCCATTAAGAATTTGCTTGAAGATGTTTATGTGAAGTTGCAAAGACTCTTTTAACTTCTTCCAGTTAACCCATCAGTTTAATGGGCTAATTATAATCCAAATATTTACATCACGCTTCTCATTCATACACATGCCTATGATTTCCCCCAAATTATTTCAGAATGGCACCTGCATTGGAAGTCACGCTGGCAACACCCCCACCTGGGGAAGCCGGACTGTGGCGAGGGAGCAGGGGCCACGGGTCCCAGGAGCCGGTTAGTGAAACTGAAACAGCCCTGGGGAAGGTGTGGTGTCTTCTGTGCTGTCGTGTTGTCTGGGGAAATTCTTATCAGGACCAGCCAACTGCTGTGGCTATTGGTTTAGTTTGAACCGTCTTCGCTCCAAGTGTAGACAGATGTGCCTACCTGACAGCCATTTTCTGTCTCTTTTTTTTGCATATAAGATTGATCGGCTCCAGACTAATTGAATTCACCTGTAAAGGGAAGCGTATTGATACCGGGGAGAATATTGATGAATCTTTATTGGCATCCCACTTCATCAGTTAGCCCAGCTGTACTCCCCTCAGGAGTCTGTCTGCCCAGGGTGCCGTGCTGAGCTCTCCACTGAGGGGAAGCACACACGTATCCCTTTACTCAGCCATACACAGGTGTGACCAACACGTGTGGAGTGTATTACCTGTAATGAATAGAGCCAGCATCTGGGCGTGCAAGCACACAGAGGCGCTGGGTGAACCATTAGTCACTGAAACTTTGCTGTCTTTTTACATTGTATATGAGCGAGTTAATAGGCATTGTTCTGGCACTTCTGATCCGAGGTTAGAGTAACCATCAAGTGTTCTGGCATCTTGGAATAAAGATTTTTAAAAAAATTATCATTTGACAGAAAAGGTAATAAGATAGAAATGCTCTCATCTTTGCTTCTCTTAATGTTTATTTAGAGCATTGGAAATCTTTCACATTTGGTCCTTGAATCTGTTATTAGCATGTAAATCCTTGCCATGCTTTTGTAGCATTAAAAAAGAAAAATCCACCACGGAGAAATTTTAAACATAAATTCCTTCTCCTTACTGAGAACAAGTCTGCTCTAAGAACCAGATAATGGGGCTCTTTGAAGCAATACATTTTCCTTTTCAGTGTCTTTGTTTATCACCGTGAAAAGAAGTTTCAGCAATGAATGGCAGTGTTTGAGAGAAAGATGTGAATTAGAAATAAAGAGACCACATGGCAGAGATACCTAATTGTGTACACCTTTTAGAAAGTAGAGCCCATAAATCACATTATTAAAAATAAATGCGTTCTGTCTTTTTACATTGTATATGATTAGGCCAATCTGTATTTAACGTTTAAATGAATACGTTAAATAAATCTCAAAAATGAAATCTAATAATGACTAATTTATCATTATGGTTTAAACTGATTAGTTATGGTGTGCCTCCAAACCATAATTTCTAGCACACACTCTTAATTATGGCAGCTTTATAGAAAGCACTGAAGTCTAGAGATTTAGCCCTCCAGTTTTATGCCTTTTTGAGAGGGGTTAAGATGGTTTTATCTATTTTTCACAACCCTTTGCATGTCTATGCACATTTCAGAATCAGCTTCTGAATTCCTATTGTGTGCAAAGGGCCTTCTGAGACTGTTATTGAGTTTGTATTGATCCCGTAGATCATTCTATCAGAACAGCCACAGAGAGATTCCAACATAAAACTGAAAATAAAGAGAGTAAAATTGGAATATTTAGAAACGCTGAACATTAACTGAAACACATTTATTTTCTCTTTGAACACATTTAAAATTTTACCACGGCTCTCTTTACATGGAGTGGAATGCACAGTGCTGCGTGGGCAGTTAAGTGAGTGTGACAGGTGTGTCCATCCATCCATCCAACCACACCCAGGCCCTGAGCAGGGCTCAATCCCATGGCTCTCGAGGCTCTCTCCTCCTGGGGGCATCCCCTCACTGCCAGCCACAGTCAGTCTGAGGCCAGCCCACCGATTCCCAACAGGATGCTTTCACTGCTGAGCAGTTTTATGTAAATGGACTCATGGAGTGTTTCTGTCTGTATCTTCTTAGTCAGCTTATGCTGTAGGAACAAAATGCCACCCATATGCTGGGTGTCTTAAACAAGAGAAAATTGTCTCCTCGTCGTTCTGGAGGCTGGGATTCTGAGATCAGGGTGCCAGCAGGGTCAAGTTGGGGTACAGCTCCCTTTCTGTTTGCGGGTGCTCGCTTTCTCACAGTGTGGCTTTTCCTTGGCCCATGCATGAGAGCACCAGGAGAGAGAGAGAGAAGAGAGAGAGAGAGAGGAGAGAGAGAGAGAGAGAGAGAGAGAGAGAGAGAGAGAGAGAGGAGAGAGAGAGAGAGAGATTTTGTGCCCATCCTTGTGTTGTCATTGCCTTATCCAGGTCTTTTTATTTTATTTTTAAGTGCACAATGCAATAATTTTTAGGAAATGTAGAGAAATGTGCCACCATCACAATTAAGCTTTAGAAAAGTCCATTACCCCAGAAAGACCCCTTATGTGCCTGTTCTTATGATACCTTCCGGAAGGACGCACTAGTCATTCCACCCAACTCCCATTACCTCCCAAAGGCGCCATCTGCAAACATCATCGCACTGAACGTTAGGGCTTCAGCCTATTAACTGAGGTGAGTGGACACACATACTCAGTACATAACAGTCTCCTTATTTCCTTCTTCCTTCCTTTCTTTCTTCCTTCCTTCCTTCCTTCCTTCCTTTTTTTCTTACTGGGGTTTGTTGGACTCCTTAGATACGATTTCAGTCACGTTAGGAAAACATCTGGTAACTGTTCTTCCAGATGGCTCCTCTTTCTCCCTCTGTGCCCAGCGCTGCCTGTGGAGCTCGGGCCGGCTGCCGGCTGCCAGAGGGGTGGCCTCGTCCTTCGCTCTGGGGCTTCACCTTGACCTTGTCCCTCGGCTCCTTGCAGTTTCTAGCCGACCCTTTCACTGCGTCAGAGTCCCTGGTGAGCCTCTGTAGTGTTGTTCTCATTTCAGACATGGTCATTTCCGTTCCGGAACTGCCTTTTTAAACTCCATTTTCCACTTTTCTTTTGAGAAAATGTGTTTGTCCACCTGTTGTGTCTAACTTTTGCTTTGACGCCTAGTGAGCACTGGGGTCTTGGCTTAGAGACCTCGTGTTCTGGTTCCCACACCTGTGTTACTGAGTGATCAGCTTTCCTGACGGGCCAGTTTCCCCATCCCATCCTGCACTTAATGCGATTAATCCGCCTGAGCATCCCCGGCTGTGTGATGGAGCATGCTCATTTTAATTTCCCCTAGAAAGTGTCTGATTTTCTTCTGACAGGCGGTCTTTTTCCTGGTGGCATTGTTCTGTCCTGTGGAGAACTGTTTGTAGACTTCATAGGGGGTGGATCTAGAAAAAGTGTTTTCTAGAAAAAGTGTTTTCTAGAAAAAGTGTTTTCCTGCACAAGCTAAGCTAGGCTCCTCCAGACACTCAGCTGAACACCCACTGATGCATCCTTATCCCCCTCCCCATGGCCCCGCCTCCTGCTCCAATCCACAGGAGCCCGCACACCCTGCTGTCTATGACCCCCGGTCGCTGTTTTTTGCCAAGGCCAAGAACATCTCAGTCTATCTATCCACAGGTAAGAATTTGACCCAAAATTCAAAGGGGCCCACAGCCTCCTTTTGGAGCTTCCTCTCTGGGGTTTCCCCCACTTTTAAGTACCTTACCTGGACCATTCCGATCCCTGCAGGTACCCTGATCTCTGCCCTCTGCCCTCTGCCCTCTGCCATCTGCCCTCTGCCATCTGCCCTCCGCCCTCTGCCAGGCGAGACCCGGCTCTCTGTCCCGGTTCCACTCGTGGTGCTGAAGTGCATGAAGAGCCCCCAGCAGACAGAGGCAGAGTGGAGCTGCTTCATGCTTTCCTTCCCTCAAGCATCACAGCCCGGTCCTCTCACTGCTAACACCTGAAAATAGACATCTTATACATTTTTAAACACTTCAAACCTCCTCACAGAGGAACAGGAAGTCTTATGCCAGTTACTCAGTTATGCCTGGGACTGCAATTCTACATTGTGTGTTTTTGTTTGTTTGTTTTTTTAATTATGAACCTCCAAAGTTTTCAGCATTATCTTTTCCTATTACAGGAAAAATTCAGATTTAAAAAGTTCATTTTTTAACTCTTTGCCATACTAAAGCATCACATCTTGGCAATGTAGAAGTAATTTAAAAAATGTGAAGGAATATCATAAGCCTTATGATGGAAAATATTGTCTCCAATCGTTTTCAGTCCCATAACTTAAAACTATGAAGCTGTTTTAGTTTCAAACATCCAGAGACACGGAATTGACACTACAAATAACAATCCATCTGTGTACAGCATTCTAACATTCACAGGAAGTAATACTTTAATGGCATAATGAGTAAACATTATGAAATAATGAAATATAGTATAAACTAGAGTCCCAGTGCACGAATTCATGCACCAGTGGAGCCCCTCTGCCTGGCCTGTGGGATTAGGCTGAAACCAGCTGTCAGACATCCCCCAAAGTGTCCCAGATTTCGAGAGGTCACAGGTCAGGCCAAGGGACCCCACCAGTGCATGATCAGGGCCAAGAGGGATGCAGGAGGTTGGCCAGCCGGGGAGGGACTGTGGAAGGGCTCCAGGGTGTGTCCCTCCCATCTCAGCCCCAATCTGCAGGACCCCAGCAGGAAGCTAACCTACCAATTGGAGAGTCTGCCCTCTGGTGGTCAGTGCACATCATAGCAAGCATTTGAGTGTCCTTAGCATATCATTAGCATATGACACTTCGATTGGTTGAACAGATGATGGGACATTTGGCATATTAGGCTTTTACTATAGAGGACAGGTAACTATACCGAAGTCAATATTTTCACGGACTGAAGAGTTGAATAAGTTAATAACTGTCACAGTTCCCACATAGCAAGTTGACTCCGTGACACAGGAAAACGCGTAGAAAACGCTGAGTTAACTGGCTCCTTTTCAAGGGATCACAGCCAAGCAGGTCTCATCAGGACAGGCAAATAGTTCTATTAATACCACCCCTGACTTAATTTACAGGCCATGGCTGTGGGGTCCCCGAACATTCTGGCCTAATGAGGAAGGCTCTCTCCCTGTGGCATCTCTCCCCGCTGAGAAATTAAAATTTTTTGGACAATTTTAGAAAGTCCCGAGGGCAATTCCTCAAGGACTGATAGTCTGGGGCCTGGGCAGCTCTCAGGCGGCGGGGTGCAAGGATCTTGTACAATGCTCTGTGTTCCTGGGCCAAAATAACCATGTGATTATTCTGTAATTACAAAGCAATCATTGCTGGCAACTAGGAGTTTTTCATTTTTCATGGTAATTCCAAGTACAACTGCCACGTAATTTGTAAGAAAGAAATAGCTGTGCAATTAAGCTGTAATAGTGCAGTAATTACCAGGTCTGCCCCGGCTTGCTTGTATCTGTGAAACAGGGGTTTCCACACCTGCACATTGCACATCACACAGCGGCTCTGTGTGCATCCTCCGGGGAGCCTGTCACACTCCGAAGGCGCTGGGGTCAGCTCTTGTTCCATCGGATCACTGGGTGAGGTTATCAGTGGAGTAGAGGGGTTTGTCACAGCTGTGTCTCCGTGGTTGCAACTAAATCTCCCCACCAGAGAAAAGCAGAGCGGGTTTCGTAGCTGCGAGGAAAAGGCTAGCACCGCGGGAAGAGCTAGAGTGTGAAGCCAGATATGTGTTTGAAATCTGCCGTGCCTGCTTTCTCAGAGAGTCATTTGGATACGTGACCTGCTTTTCTTCATCTGTACCCTCGGATGCATACATTTATAGACTTCATCAGTGCTGCCGCACTAGATAAGAAATATGTACACGGGACCCAATCCATGCAGTGGGCATTCATTTCCCAAATATCCCCGTGCCAGGCACTCTCTTGGGCACTTGGAAAGCACCGATGAGAAAAACAGACATAATGCCTGCCCCCAGCGTGCTTAGAGTCCGATAGAACACATGAACTCTAACTGAATCGTCACACGTGCACGTGTGAAACTGCGACTATTGTTCCCTGAGGTGTCTTAACACGAAAGAGAGCTGTGTGATGACATGAAACCCTGCACCTGAATGTTCACGGCAGCGTTATTTATCAGAGCCCACACCGGGACCAGGCCCGATGCCCTGTGGCAGGTGAGTGGGCAGCACACTGTATGCCTGTGTATCTCTCAGCAACAGACACTTCCAGTCAACAAACAGGAACAGTGTGATATATGTCACAACTTGGATGAAATCTCTAAGGAGTGGTACTGAGTGAAAGAGTCAACCCCAACAAGTTACATATAATATGCTTCCATGTTCTTGAAATGACAAAGTTTTAGACTTTAGAGTAGGGGTGGGCAAATGTTTTGACTCCAGGGCCACAATGGGTTCTTAAACTGGACCGGAGATGAGGAGACAGGGCACAGAATAGCTCTCTACTGCTTCTTACAACTGCATCCATTTCTGTGATGATCCATTCATAGCAATGATCAGTCTCACATAGTTCAGCAATATTCACCTGTGTAGCCAAAACCGGTTTGGCTCATTGAATAGAGTGTCGGTCTGCAGACTGAAGGGTCCCGGGTTCTATTCCAGTCAAGGGCATGTACCTTGGTTGCGGGCACATCCCCGGTAGGAGGTGTGCAAGAGGCAGCTGGTCGATGTTTCTCTCTCATTGACGTTTCTAGCTCTCTATCTCTCTCCCTTCCTCTCTGTGGAATATTAATTTAATATATATATATATATATATATATATATATATGAACTTTTTTTAAAAAAAGTATAAATGATTTAAAAAAAAAGAAAATGTGTATCTTACAACTGACTAAACAGTTGGAGAACTTTATAAAAAGATAGGCCTCATTCTAATAGGGCTGTTTTTTTTTTTTAATGTTTATTCAGTTCTCCTCCCTACATAGAACTGATCAGGAAAAAAAAGGACTCCTTTAAATTTTAGAGATTCATTTTAAACACCCCCCGTGGTGTTAAGTCGTGTGTGTGTGTGTGTGTGTGTGTGTGTGTGTGTGTGTGTTGGCATAGCTGGCAGAATGAAGTTTCTCATAATTTATTGGAATTCACTTAGTGCTCCGTGAGCTGTCACAATTTATGGCAGTGCTGCCCAGGCCGGCCAGCGTGCCATCATCGGGTGCCTGGTAATATATTACCGAGGCACCCAGGAAAGGGAAACCCTCAATTGTCCAGGAAAATGAGATTGTTTTAAGGCATTAACGTAGAAGTGTGCCTACATTTCATCATTTCTCGGCCGAGAGCAAGCTGGGATTGCCACGGACAAGAGAAGGGGAGACATTGGAAGGCATGAGCAGGCGGCTGTGGCCGTCCCTCCCACAGCCAGGAAGCCGCACTGAGAGGCAGCCCACGTAAATGCCACGGAGCCACCGTCCTGCCAGACCACAGCTGCTCTCAGAGCGCCCAGCTCTGTGCGCGCCTTGGCTACCGGCTTAGCTGAGAAGGGACCTGTTCTCAAATGCATCTGTGCAGCCATCACTACTGTATTCTGGTTTCTGGAATATTCTTTTTTAAATGTGAACTACAGCCCAGCCAGTGTTACTCAGTGGTTAATGTCAACCCAGGAACCAAGATGTCCTCGATTTGATTCCCAGTCAGGGCACACGCCCGGGTTGCGGGCTCCATCCCCAGCGGGGGGCATGCAGGAGGCAGCTGATCAATATTTCTCTCTTATTGATGTTTCTCTCTCTACCCCTCCCCTTCCTCTCTGTTTAAAAATCAACAAAAACATTTAAAATATGAGCTTCAAGCAGAAGAGGAGAAGTCTGCCAAGGAGGAAACTTCGCTAGTTAAAAAACTAAAAAGAGCCTAAACCGGTTTGGCTCAGTGGATAGAGCGTTGGCTTGCGGACTGAAGGGTCCCGGGTTCGATTCCGGTCAAGGGCATGTACCTTGGTTGCAGGCGAATCTCCAGCAGGGGGTGTGCAAGAGGCAGCTGGTCGATGATTCTCTCTCATCAGTGTTTCTAGCTCTCTATCCCTCTCTCTTCCTCTCTGTAAAAAATCAATAAAATATATATTTTAAAAAAAAAACTAAAAAGAAACCACGGTTCTTTATGGTATTAAAGGACACGGAAAGGCTGCGTCTGTATCACACAGAGCTTCCATCAGAGGGTGCACACTCGGGTGCACGAGGCTCTCAGCCTAAAGCCATGCACTTGTCTGCATGGTCCTCCCGCTCCGTGCCCTTTGCCTGAGCTGTGAGGAGTCCCACAGTGCAAACAACAGGAGGCCCGACAGGAGACGCAGAGGGAATCGGGATGGATCGTCTGGAGTCCTGTGAGGGCTCAGCCAGCAGCGACTAAGGCTTCCTGACAAGGCTGCGTGGGTCCCCTTCGCTGAGTGGCACGGGCTGGGCCTGTGGGCGCTCGCTTACGTGCTTGGGGACAAGTGCCAGCCCCGTCTGAGTGGAGCGTCCAAAGCGGCAGCAAGCTCATACATTTCTAAAAAAATCCTTAGGTGGGACCTTCCTGTACCATTAACACCAAAACCCATTTCCTGAGTCAAAGTCTGAGAAACAGGTGTCAGGTGCCAGTTTTAAAACGGACAAGAGCCCTGACCGGTTTGGCTCAGTGGATAGAGCGTTGGCCTGCAAACTGAGGGGTCCCGGGTTCGATTCCGGTCAAGGGCAATGTACCTTGGTTGCGGGCACATCCCCAATGGGGGGTGTGCAGGAGGCAGCTGAGCAATGTTTCTAACTCTCTTATCCTTCTCCCTTCCTCTCTGCAAAAAATCAATAAAATATATTAAAAACAAACAAACAACAAAAAAACAAAAAAACTACTTGTCAATTCTGGCCATGGAAACCATGGCCTACTATGAGGTTTAAAAAAAAAAAAAAAAAAAAAAAAACTGACAAGAAAGCATTAGTTTCCTGGAAGAGGACATGGGTCTGAATTCATCAAAATGTCACGGGAGACCAGGGGGCCTCAGGTGGAAGCAGGCGGCAGAGAGAGGCTTTCCCAGGAAGGCCTCGCTCACTGCAGGGGCCACGCCCACCTGCCCCATGTCCTCTGAAAACCCACGCTTCCAGCACGCGCCCTTTGCTGACCGCAGCAGCTGGGCACTCTCTCTCTCTCCCCATAGGGCATCTTGCATGCTGTGCCCGGGCCCCAGGGCCAGCTCCCTGCCCGCAGGCCTGCCTCCTCTGCACGCAGCGATGCACGACACGACCTCGCTGCCTTTTCCTTGCCAGTTGCATGGGCCTCAGAAGCAGATCGTGCCTCTGAGGGAGGTGGTAGAGGAAAATGCTCACACGCATCTGCATTGTGTGAGGAGCGTGGGGCACAGCTTCATCACAACTGAGTGGGGACCTGGGTGCACCCTCCCTCCCTCCCTCCCTCCCCTGTTCAGGTCCCATTTGTCTTTCATGGTGAGCACAGAGAGCGAGGAGCTGAGCTGTGCCCACTGGCACATGCAGCGCAGTGACGTGCAGGTGTTGCT
This sequence comes from Vespertilio murinus, assembly GCA_963924515.1. Lineage (NCBI taxonomy): Eukaryota > Metazoa > Chordata > Mammalia > Chiroptera > Vespertilionidae > Vespertilio > Vespertilio murinus. The sequence goes on along the minus strand of OZ004709.1, from coordinate 2,661,144 downwards.
GAACATGGTCTGCCCTTTTTTTTTGCAGCGAATTTTACACGTTCCCAGCTGGCCTGATGGAAGATGCACGTGAAGACGACTTCCACATGTGTCTGGATACTCGACTTGGGGTAGGAAGAACCCTTGTGTGAAACACGTTTTCCCTGATCTGAGAGCTTTGGTCAGCCTCACTGTGTTCCTGTGTCCTGGAGCCGCTCGGCAATGGGAACAGCAGGGCCGAAAGGGAAGCGTGGGCCATAGAAACAGCAATGCTGACAGAGGTGGTGGATGTACTGGGTCGTCTTCACTCCTTGTCATACAAGCACGGGGAGGTCATTTCCCCCCACGGCTGCCTGATGCCCAGGACACGCGCTTCTTCCTTTTCCCTTAACAACATCTGGGGACGATCTCATCGTTTTATCATCACTTTTGCTTCCCAAGATCAACCCTATCGAACAGTTCCATCTCATCTGGCTGGGGAAGCGAGGGTCCTGGTATTTGGGGGCCTAGGGGAGGGAACCTGTTTAGTCGGAGAGAAGAGAGGGGTCAGGCTGGTGGCTGCAGAGGCAGCTGGCACGCGGAAGGCACCTGGGAAAGCATGGGGCCAGGATGTGGGCATTCTGGGTCTTAGATTAACGCTCCCTGTGCTGTTCTCCGTACATTTGGTTTTGTTTGCCTTCTCTTCACAACGTGGATTTTAGGCACAGTTGCTTTGTTCTCCTGACACTTAAATACAGGATTTTTTTTTTAAAGTATTAAACAATGGTTTTCAAATTGCAGGTCAGTTTTGCAGCCTTTCTCTCTCAGGAGACTTTTCAAACATTTGTTTTGCTAACACCACATCTCCAGGAATCGCTGATAGCACAGGTGTGCTGTACTTGACATTTTGGAGGGCCACAAATTATTATACTGTTTGCTTTGCCCCGACAACCCACTTTAGCCCTGTGAGGGCAGTATAAATCCTATAGAGAGCAGCATTGTTTCCAGATAAGCCTGAAAAAGGATAGAAAGTGTCAGGGTGTATCTCACAGTATGACAGAGGTACTGTTTTGTGAAAAAAAAAATTTCATACAATTATATAATTCTGTGTATGTGTCTGTAGTCACAATGTAATATGCACTTTTTACTCTAGTCCTCAACAAAACGTTGAGAGTCCTCTTGTAGCAAATACTGCTGGACAGAGAGCAGGCGTTACAGGCAAACACACACATACAATCACACACAGACACCGGAGGTTACACCTGTACTTAAGAAAACATTTTCCTAGCTTAATTTTCAAGGCAGAGCCCTGGGTTGGGTCACTAAAGGATGATGTTATAGTGTTAATAGAAGTTAATTCCTATCTTTTATCCCTTTAATTCCAAATCACCGCTCCATGGGTCTTGCTGGGGAAAAGAAAGGATCCATTGCTTAGCCGAATTCTTAGTAGCACTATCTTTCCTCATAAATTTATCGCTGTCAGCAAGGACTCAGTTAAATTATTAATCAAAGTTCCTTTTGTCTCTTAGTATTTTTTCATGCAGAAAGGTTATTTATTCTCCTTCATCTATTAGTAATTGACATGAATATTAGGTAACTTGATTTTATCATAGTTATCGTGTCAGAAGCTAGACAGACCACTTCCACACAGTAACAGTTGTTGCTGATCATAATTTTATAATGATTGGGCTGCAATAGTGTTTCAGAAAACTTGAGAGATTGGTGCACATTGTGTTGCTCACTCGCTTCATCAAAATATAAATGGTAAATATTGAAATATTAATTATGTTCTTCCAAATTTTTATTATATATTACATATTAAATCAAAGAGAGCCATTGATTATAACAAATATTATAAACTAGAGGTCAGGTGCACAAAATTCGTGCATTGTGCTGTCCCTAAGTTGGCCTGTGATTGAAATGTGAGCATCTGGGGTGGAAGGGCAGGTCCCAGCTGACCTCGGGGCCCTCGGCAATACCTGTGCCTCCAGGCCCCCTCGTGCCCCCCGCCACCTGAGTCGAGGTGCCCGAGTCCCCACAGAGTTGCAGTGAGCACAGCTGGACCCCACGTGCCAGGGTACAGAGTGGGCTTCTGGGCTGCCAGCAACGCTGCACAGAAGCAGGGCAGCCAGCACACTCCCTCCCACCTTCTTCTTCGTGGGACATTGCTGTACAGGCCAAGGGGGGAAGAGCTTTCAATGGCCTCTGTTCACTAAATGCTTTGGGAAGTTCTGCACATGCCCAGCTCGGACCAGCACTGATCTCTCTCCATGCCACCCACTTGCAAAATAAAAGCCTTTGATGATTGCATGGGCTCCCCACTTATCCTGATGCAGAGAGGAAGACTTAGTCAGCTCTGCCTGGAACCTGGCTCCATTCCACATCTCAACCCAGACACAGCTCTCCTCCGATGGAGTTCTGATTTCCCTTTTATTAGACGGAGCTTTGCGTAGGGCTCCAGACAGGAGTCTACCACTTCCACCCACATGCAACGCAGCCTTTAATTACAGGAAACGTGGTCAGCGCAGAGCAGACTGCCGGGGCCTAGGGAATTCCCAAACACGTTTCATTCCTGGTCCAAGAGATAAGATAAAGGAAGCACTCCCGGCTTGCGGTTTCCTCTGATGGACCTTTCAGAGATGGAAGGGCACTTTAAAAAATTAACTCTCCATCTTGTTCCTCACCATAGAAACTGCTTGCCTTCTGAGAGGATAGCCTCCCAGCATTCAGTACTAGGAGATGGTGGAAGGAATTCCAGTCATTCTGTATCGGAAGATTAGGGTCCCAGCTCCAGCTTTGCCATATAACTGCTAGGAGGAACAGGCTCAACTTCCCAGCCTATAGAAGGAGCATAAGAGAACCAGTCCTCTCTACTAAAAAAATGTTTTTCCAAGGATAACACGGAATATGAAACCAACTAACACAATGTACGGGAAATGTGGGGGGAAAAACCTATACTAGAGGCCCGGTGCATGAAATATTTGCATGGGAGGGGGTTCCCTCAGCTCTGCATGCACCCTCTCCAATCCAGGAACCTTGGAGAATGTCCAACTGCCTCTCGCAATCCAGACCACTGGCTCCTAACCCCTCGCCTGCCTGCCTGATCACACCTAACCATTTCTGCCTACCTGCTCTCCCCTAACCACCTCTGCTTGCCTGATCGCCCCTAACTGCTCCCCTACTGGCCTGAATGCCCCTACCTCTGCCTGCCTGCCTGCCTGATCACCCCTAACTGCCTCTGCCTCACCCCCTTGCAGCCCCGGCTTCATCTGGAAGGTCCTCTAGAAGGACGTCCAGTCTAATTAGCATGTTATGCTTTTTATTATTATAAAATAACCACATAAGCAGACGTACATTGGGTGCCATCGCGGTGGCTTCTAAAGGTGAGCTCCCTCCTTCTAGGCACAGTGCCAGTTAGCCCAGATTCTTTCTAACTTTAGAAATAAAGTCATTTCTCCAACTTTCTTTAATCGCCTACATTTATCCCCAACATTTAATATTTTATACTTTCGTTTGTTTTCCTTTTTTCTTGCTCCTGGCAGAGAAAGAAAACTGCCTCATGGTGTTTACATAATAAAAGCCTCCCTCCTCCCAAAAAAGGCGAGGACCCTGCAATGGTAATCAGGCATCCACCCCGGCCTGCTGACTCTCAGGAGGCATAAAAAAGGCCACAGAGGGTTGGAAGGTTTAGAACATTGAATTGGATTAAAAACAGTTGAACTTGACCTTTTTTTTTTTTTTCCTAACTTATGTGCTATCCAGATTTCTCTTATATCAAATACACAACCTTCCTGCATTGGCTTTCTCGCCATTGGCAGTCTCAATAATATTATCCATTTATGAGTTTTGTTGTGAGGGCTTAGTGTAAGCACCCACCGTCTGTTTAACACTATTACCAATATCATGACTATATCAATAAGGAGGGGCTTAAAAGGTAATAATAGGAAAACATTTTTATTACCTTTTCCTTCCATATTCAGCAGCGGTTCTCTCCTTTACTTATTCTTCTTTTGGGGGTACCCATTGCTTGACTGCCTCTATTTAATTAGTCACAAAATCCTTTTGGTGCTGTTCACAAGTTTCTCCCCAGTCTAATTTCATTTCCTTTGCTCTGCTTGGGTCTTCCTAGTTTGAATTTAATTTCTTTCTTTTTTTTTCTCATTAACTCTTGCAAGAGCCTCTACACTCCTGCCCATATGATTCCCTTTGGCAACTGCTTTCATTGGAAAGCATAACTAACTACATTACTTCTGTGCTTATCATCAGTTTATTAATGATCTGTCACTTACATCATTACACTCTAAAACCCTTATCATGGCTTTCGAGCTCTTGGTTCCCCATTTTCAACCTGTTTTTATTCCGCATATTTACAAGAACTTGATTTTTCCAGGAAACTAGACAGCTTGCCATTTCCCACACCGTCCCCTCCTTCAATTCATGCTTCCACTCTTGTCATCCCTTCCTCGGGATTCTTTCCTCCTCTTTTCCTGTCCTTCATGATCCTGTTTATAACTCAAGTAGAGCACAAATACCAGTTTCCCCATAAACCTGGCCAGTCCCTGAGACAGAGAGGAGGCGGCGGGGGGGGGGGGGGGGGGGAGAGAGAGATATATATATATGGAGAGAAGCAGAGAGGGAGGATTCTTCTCTAATTCCCCTGCACACACACAATATTCCACTTAAATCACTAGGATTACATTGCCAATATTTTTTTCATATCACATGTATACACACACACACACACACACACACACACACACAGAGTGGCCAGATTATTATGATCACCTCATGTTTGTAGGCAAATTAGCCATACACTGCATCTCGTATGGGATATGGAAGTCAAAAGCCTGTCAGACACCTTTGCTGTCTGCAGTTACCAAGATAAAATGTCTCCAATTCGCACTGGAGCGCAAGGATTGGACAGTGGAGCATTGGAAAGAAGTCACATGATCTGATGAATCACGTTTCCAGTTGCATCATGCAGATGGCAAAGTGAGAATTTGGCTGAAACAGCACAACTTGATCAGTATTGTTGCTGATCAAGTTCATCCCATCATATTGATGGTGGATCCCAATGGAGATGGCTTCTTCCAACAAGACAATGTGCCATGCAATTGTGCTCATATTGTGCAGGAGTGGGTTCAAGAACATGAGGGAGACTTTATCTTGCTTAGGTGGCCCCCACCATCACCAGATCTCAATCCAATTGAGCATTTATGGGACAGAGTTAAAAGAGCCATCAGGCAGCTGGCCCCACAACCATCAAACCTCACAGGACCGGACAGTGCTATCCATCAGGCATGGTGTCAGATTCCTCGAATCACCTTTCAGCATCACGTGGAGTCAATGCCAAGAAGAATCGCATTGAAGTATTGAAGGCAAAGGGTGACCCAACAAAGTACTATGATGGGGTGGTCAAATAATCTGGCCACTCAGTGTATATACAGATATATCACTCTAGATCTTGTCTCTCTAAAAAGCAGATAAAAAGATTAAATTATCTATTTTATCTTCCAACACCACAGTGTCCTGAATAGATAATCATTAAATATACATTGAAAGATGACAGTCTCATTGTTTAGTTTCAGACACAAGGAATGAAAGAATTTTCCTTTGTTCAAAGACAATTACCTGCATGTGGCCTCCTAGCAGAGAATGTATATTGCCGTACCTTTTCATCTCCTAATCAAAACATCTTTGCCTTGATATCTCTTTGTTACACTGGTCATCAGACAATCGGATGAACTGACTTGACACGTTTGGTAGTGAATGCTAACAATTGAAATAAAATTAATACATCGGAGCACAATGACCCCCTCAAACTCGGGAACTCTGAGAGAACACATCCTCAGGTGAAACAGAGATCTGCCAAAGGCCCAAGCCTAGCCGGCCACTCAGCTCCCTGCTTTTGTGTACAATCGAGAAGAAGAAGGAATCTCTCCAGGGAGAAAACCTGGGCCACATCAGTTGTCAGTACACGGAGGGACACCCAGGATCTTCTAAAAGTGAGACTGTCTGTTCGGAAGCCTGTCACTCTCTTACCCATGGAGAGATGGCCCAGGAGCGCTGGGGACATGGAATCTGGATACAAAGGGGAACTCTGACCCCAGGCAGCGGGGCGTCCCCTTTCTCAAGTCCACCAGCCACGGGGAGACCCAGATCAAAGGTGCTGGCCAACGGCTCGAACTCTTCCCACCAGGTCTGCTGCTGCAGCGGTGAGCCCTCCCCCTGTGAAGAGCTAGCTGGCTGGTCTGACTCCTGACTGAAGGCAGCGGCATTGTCTCAAACATAAAGCGTAGCTGAGCCCGATGCCTTGGTTCCAACCCCTTGGGGAGCTGAAGGGATGCCGTTCAAATGGGCTTCCAGGCAGAGGTGGATCCGCACATTCAGTCATTCCGGGGGCTTCTGAGGCCTTCTGTTAACCAGGGCCGCCAGACCATTTCCACAGGTGCCGGCCCCACCAGCCCAGTCTCCCGGACAGGCCTCTTTAGACCCCGGTGGAGAGTCAGCGCCCGGGCCTGCACTTGAGACTCAATGATGCGGAAAGGATGCAGAGGCTGACAGTCCCTCCCAAACACTAGCTGTCCAGCCTGGAGGCTCTGGATGGGCTGCAAGTAGGTGAAAGAAAGCCGATCCCTCTCTCACTGAAAGAAACCAACACATGAAGGAAAGCCACTACAGACAGACGGTGCATGGGACATGGGAAAGGGAAGTGCTTTTCCGGGGCTGAAGCCTGCGAGGTTATCGGGCGGCCAGGGAGAACCCCAGAGCAGAGAGAGGGGGGCTAGGAACCATTTCACAACAGGTGAGGAGTCTGAAAACTTCAAGGCCTGCAGAGGCTCAGCATGGGCTCTCGACCCTCCATCCTCCTCCTCGGTGGAACTTGAGTCATTTCACATGATGTTTCTTCTCCAGAGAACTCCTGTGCACACATCACTGGAAAGCACTTGTCAGCCTGGAGGCGACCATGTGAACACGAGGGAAGTACTAATCCTTCCTTCCTGGGAGAAGGTGCCCTGGGTGAGCCGCAGCCGGCAGGGGCTGCCCGCAAAGGGGGTGGACGGAGTCATCGCACACCCTGCATCAGGATGCGGAGCCGCCTGGACCAGGGTTGGCATGATGCTAGGCTGCTTCGTTTTTATAGTTTTCCCAACGTGCAAATCCCTTTTGTTTGTAGATAGCAATGAGACCTTAAACAGGAGCTGGCATCTCCCAGTCCTGAGACACCTGCCGGGACCGCTAGGCAGAGTTCTGTCTGGGAATTTACATAACAGCAACCTTCATGTCCCAGCACAGACAGCTAAACCACGATTTCCTCCCTGGTCTCCTGGCTTCTGGCTGTCTCCAGAAAATTTCCCTAAAATATTTCAATATTTCCCAAAACCTAAGAGTTGAATCATTTAAGTAATATCCTGGCTTTAGTCTATAGAAAACTTAGGTCTTAATTGAGACTACACACACACACACACACACACACACACTTAGCTAATGCCAGAAAAATCAAACTTAGAAGAATCTTCCTTTGTTCTATGTCATGTGAACACCCATTGTAAGAGTTGTCATTTTAAGTGATTAAATGACTTCAAGTGATGGGTTTCCTGAACTGACCTGTGTTGTATGCGCTGGGTCATCATACCAGTCGCTGCCTCACTATAACTCAAACACAAAAGGAGAAATAGAACCCACTTTTCTCCCCCAGACCTCCCAGGGCCTGCAGAGTGTGGTCTGGGTGGCTGACTTCACCCCTCAAACCTGAAGATACGCCCACACTCCAGAGTGGGAGCGGGGAGCCAGGCGCGTTCCCACAGGGTTTCCTTTCTCCCGCCGGCCCCACGCTGGGAGCCGCCATTGTCACAGGGCCACACATCCTGTCCCGCACCTGCCCGTTTCCTCCCTCACAGCCCTCACACCCCCCGATGGCCCTCCTTTAAAAATAACATAACACAAGGCCTTTGATGTCACGGATGACCACTGCTCTGGGCAGTGTGAGTAAGCTAACTCTCCAAATGTGGTCACTAACTCTTCTAAATCTGAGTGTGTCTAGAAGCTGATCTACAAGATAAATATACAAACCACCCAAATGCGGTGAAATGAAAGCGCATGTGCAGTGATGGGAAATGCATTGGACACAGGGCCCATGGCACCGCCTGGCTGTGCGGCTCCTCTTACACAAACACGGTGTTTATGAAACCCGCCAGCGGTGTCCTGGCCCCTGGCGCGGTGCTGGAGAGAATCCGGCCCCGGAGCAGCAGGCATGCCCAGCCGGTGGCTGTCACTCCCCGGTGGGGACAGATGGGGAGTGTCAAGAAAAGCCTTGTACAGCAGTAGCCCTGGAATAATAGTCATTAAATTTGTGTACAGTAAACTTCACTCGTGCGGAGCCTAATATAAGAATTTGTGATTAATACAGTAGGAAATTACCTTCCCTAAAAGACTTACAAGTATAATAAATCGATTGTCATTTCAGTATGAGTTGTTAATATCTCAATAAAAGGAGTGTCTTCATTCTGCGGGGAACATAAGTAAGTCTCCTCCTATGTGTTCTGAACACCCTTCCTCTTTCTAGATAACTCCTACTATTTCTTCAACTATCAACTCCATTCTTGCTCTGTCAGAAAAGACCTCCTTAAAAACTCTATTTCAGAGTGCCCGAGTCCTCCCAGCTCCTCCTTTCTATTTCTCATCGGTCTAAAGCAGCCGTGGGCAAACTAAGGCCCAAGGGCCAGATCCGGCCCGTTCGGCTGTCCTGTCCGGCCTGTGGAGCCGAAAGAGCGGAGGGTTCTCTTGCTCTCCCCTCCGCTCCTTCACCAGCAGCCCAAGATGAGAGTGCCAGCGTGGTCAGGTTGCTTTTGTTTCAGCCCTCCGGTCCAGTGTAAGAACCCATGGTGGCCCTCGAGTCAAAAAGTTTGCCCAGCCCTGGTCTAAAGCCACCTCTGGTGCTCCACCTGGAATCACAGCCAGCGCACAGCCACTATCACGTCTGGAAGGCGGCCCCCGCTCTCCGAGCCCCTCCCCGTGCCAGGAGTACAACATGGGCTTCTGGGGGTCCTCTCTGCTCCTCCTCTGCTCCTCAGAGCCGGAGTCATCATTCAAGACGTTAGACCACGTCACCCGTGAAAGTCCTCCACAGCTCCCGTGGGCACGCTGACCACAGCTCCCTGCTACTCCCCACACATGTGTGGCAGGCTCTCCTTGGATGGCACCGCTTTTGTTCACTATTCCTCTGAACATGGGAATGTTGCCTGTTTTCTTCCAAGAAAGACAGGCTTTTGTCTATTTTGTTCACTACCATGTACCGAAAAGGGGAGGAGGCACACATGGCAAGTAAAATAATATTACTTAATTTTTTTTAAGTACATAGATCACTACTTATCTCTCAGGGCCACAGTGCCACCACCAGCGTTGGCTGTGGTGGTTTGTTTATTGTTTGTTTTCCCTCCATTCAATGTGGAGGTCAGTGCCAAGAGGCCACTGACCATTTATGTTATGTTGTGTCTGCTCTGTATCCTCAACGCCTAGCACATGCCAGACCCATCCTGTGCATAATATACATTTACTGATTAACTGAATGAGTGAGAGGAAAGTAATAGGATACCATCCTCTTTCATTACTTCCCAGTGTGTTCATAATAAATCAAATTTACAATATTTCTATAGGTAGGAATGTACTCGCCATGATCTCTCTGGAATATCTCCAGGATGCAATCCACATTTGAAATAATCTGTCTTGCATAAGCACCTAAAAGACGCTTGGCTATCTGTTCTCTGTTTTTCTTAAGTGCTTTATTGAAAAGATCAGTAATACTTTTTTTTTTTTACAATAATCAGAAGTATATTTAATTGATTTTTTTTCCCCTCACATAAAAGCACAGTGTAATTTTGCAACTATCATTTGAATTCATAATGCCAGACAAGGACAGTGTCTATGACACCTTGTAGTGTGTTCGCATGAACATACAGCGAGCATGAGAGAATTAGAAGCAGCAGCGGCCACGTGGGACGTGGGAGGGCCAACGTGCTTAAGACTCGGCCTCGGCCTGTGCCCTCATCACCCGGCTCCTTGCTGGGAGCGACCAGGCTGTGTGACACTTTGCTTCCTGGCAGGAGCCAGACTGGCTTGTGAGTAGCTGTCCCTGCCGGAGGCTGGTGGACTAGGACTTTTCAGCCACCTTCTCACCAACTCAGTTTGCTTGAGGGGACCGAGGTTCCCAGTAAACACCCCCAAAAGTACACTGGGGGGTTCAGACTACCCCCAAAGGGGCCAGGCCCCAGGTCTGTTCAAGGTGGGCGGCCCACGGAGACGGCCCTCAGTCACGTGCTGCTCGGCTGGCACTGGTTCAGCAACATCAGAAGTTCTGTGGGGTTTCCAATACCATGTCATTAACACACAGATTTTAAGTTCCAAATCTGTTCAAACCTTCAGTTACTGAGTTTGAAAGGAAAAAGCGTAATGGACCTTTGCTTTCTGTGGCTCATTCATCTGTTAGGAAGCCTCGGTGCGCCATTGAAATTAAATTGAAAAGCCCTGCACGCCGCCCAGAGAGAGGTGAGCGGGAGACCCTGCCGGCATCCACCTCGTTACATCCCACACGGAGGTTCTCCTTCTCACCTACGCATTTCTCTCATAACTGCTCCAAATTAATTAACGATCTTCAACATAAAAAGACGTAGCAGTTTAACCTGCATACATATTTTCCTATTATAAGTTGAAAACAATTATAAATTGTGACTTACACCAAACAATTGTAAATTGTTTAATTACCAATATCCTCAGGTCATGATCACAGGTTATCTTCTTCTTTCCTCTAGTTCTTTCCCCTTCAATTCTCCTGTGATTTTCCTACCCCAACTCCAGTGCCTCCTGACCCAGCACCGCCCGTGCATCTGACTGGAAAGATGATAGCTCTGAGTGAGTGCCGGTATATGTTCAACTTCTAGAAAGCACTCAACACTTAAACATTTAGAAAACACTCAACACGTAAACAATTTGAATAAAGAAATGGATGGATAAATTAATGGATATATTTGAGTAAATTTATAGCCACCAAACTTGAAATATATGCCGAAACCAGTGTGGCTCAGTGGACAGAGCATCAGTCTGCAGACTGAAAGGTCCCGATTCAAGGGCATGTACCTTGGTTGCAGTCACATCCCCAGTAGGGGGTGTGCAGGAGGCAGCTGATCAATGTTTCTCTCTCATAGATGTTTCTGGCTCTCTATCCCCCTCCCTTCTTCTCTGTAAAAAAATCAATAAAATATATTTGAAACAAAAAAACTTGATATATATAATTAAATATATTTGCCTGCTAATTATAGTCCCCAATCCCTCTGAAGTTAGCCATATGAATTGTTTGGACCAATGGACAGTACTGTGAAGTGAAATTTATCTCTTCCAGACAGAAGCTTCATTAGGCAGTGTTTAATTACTGCAATCCTTTTGCCTCCCTCTGGTTATTGTAAAGCAATGTCAAGATAGACGTTCTTTCCACCCAAGTGCCTAGGTGACTACAGAAAGCCAGAGCCCCCTTCCCCCATGCTCCTCCATGTGCACAGGTGGAGGGAGCAAGATAGAAACCTTTGTTGGGTTTATCCCAAGAACTGAGAGTTGTTGTTATTGCTTCAAAACCAGGCTGTTCTGACTGCTGAAGTTCAACTGTATGAACATCTTTCACAGGTGAGAAGATGTAAGGGAAAGTAGGACAGGAGAAGGCTGATAGCAGGTTCCAAAACACCTGAAAGTGAATCCTGGGTGGTGAAGGCGCTCCGAGGACCAGGGAAGCAGCTTGACTACACTCATCTACCCACATCCCTGCACGCATCTCAAGAAGAGCTGGTGGTTCCTTCGCTCGCCAGAGCATTCCCCGAGGAGGGGTGCACCACACACAGAGGGTCAGCTTTAATGGGAATAACAGGAGGCAGGCACCGGTTGCCAAATAGAAGTCTCCTGGTCTTTCTGACAGGAAGCAGGCTCTGTCACAGTTGACAGAGGTAGACACAGCATCCTGACCGTTTGCCCGCGCCATTGTGAGAGGGAGATGTGAGATCCTTTTTCTGGTCGCAGACGTTGCTGGTTTTTGTCAGCGTGTGAAGCATCTGGCTCCATGAACTAACTACCTCGCCTCCCTGGAAGATTTAATTAAGCAAATCGCATGCCACGGCCCTCTTTCTATCTGCTTGATTAGCGTGCAGTGAAAAATCTATTGTTGTCAAATCTCATGGTGATTTATGTTTTCCAGGGTCTACAGAGAACATTGTTTCCCTGTATTCGGTATCTTTCCTGGTGGGGGTGGGGTGTGCATTTGTGAGCAGAAACGAAGCGCTCTCATGCTTAGCGACCCCAGTGATTCCCATCTTGTTGGAAGGCAGAGCATCCTCATCCTGTTTGTCCCTAGCAATGATGGGCCACTGGGTTTCGGTAATGCCCACATTCTTTTGTTTTTCCTCTATTCCAGAGAAACCACCATGTTGAAAATAGGTGCACATTTGAACATCTATGACTTAGGCCGTGTGACTCGGGGGATGCTACTGAGCCTTCCGTTTCACCAGCTGTAACATAAGAACGAGAGCTCTCACCTTCGGAGGCTGTGGTGAGGAGTCTATAGTATCGCCTGGGACATGCCCGGCAGAGTGCCTAGCATATCGTATTTAATAAGTGTTAACTTGTATTATCTTTGTTTATTATTTCCATGGAGGAAATGTGTTAATCATAGGTGTCATACTTCTGCTTAAGATACAATAGAAAATAAGGAAGAGTGAGTTGAGAATATCAGTACCTGTATCTCCTATTTGTTTTTTCCAAAAAGAGAATAAAATGTGCACACTCCGATGTGCTGTGTAAATAGGTACATACCATATACGTGGCTTTACCTTTAAATAGCCCTCTGAAGCCAACAAGAACATACCTGACGTCAAGGACCATATTTTTTCATATGTGTATACCCTGCCTCTACCCTGTACTACATATATGGTAAACTAACTCTTTATTGAAAACAAGTAAATGGATAACTTTTCTTATCTTAAATTCCCACTATGCATAGGACCTTCGTGGCTTCCATTGCACTTTAAAGATATTTTCACAATTAGTTGTTCATCATATTTGAATTTGGTAAAATACCAATCCCTTGGCCCCACCCTGCCCAGACGGACAGAGGATGCCTGGCATAGGAGGCAGGAATGGATCCAGTTTATAAGTTCCCCGGCAGAATCCCACTACAATAGTCCCCCCTGATTGGCAGGGTATACATCCCACGATCCTCAGTGGATGCCTGAACCCACAGTTAGTACTGAACCCTATACATTCTATCTGTTCCCCTTGACATACCTATGATAAAGTTACATTTATAAATTATGCACAGTAAGAGAATAGTAACAATAACTGATAATAAAACAGGACAATTATAACACATCGTACAATAAAAGTGATGTGAATGTGGCATCCCTGGGTAAAATAGGGGCTACCTGAACACAAGCACTGAGATACCTCACACAGATGTGCACAGAGACGGTTACTAAGCGGCTAACCGGTGGGGAGCGTCCACGGCGAGAAGATGCTGGACAGAAAGATGAGTCACATCCCAGGTGGGACGGAGCAGGACTGAGCCATTTTATCACGCTTCTCAGAATGGCTCCCCATTTAAAACTCTTGAGTTGTTTATTTCTAGATGTTCCATGAAAGCTTTCGGACTGTGGTTGACCTCAGGGGACTGAAACCACGGAAAGTGAAAACTGCAGAAAAAGGGAAAGGAACCTGTGTGTTTGTTGGATTCAGGGTACATTCTTATCAGGTCTCTTTCAACTCCAACACTGTATGTAGGAGGTTGGCTTAGCTGAATATCAACTCACAAGATTCGTTAGGTTTTAGAAACAGCTGGTCCAACTGGTTATGTCAGAATTGAAAAATCTGCCCTTCTCCCTCTATAACTCTGTACTACAACGGTGTCTTAGATCAAGTAGGGGTAGGCAACTTTAAAAGTCTCTTGGGCATGCTTTATGTAATTTTTTCTTCAATCAAGCCACTTCAGGGTAGAGCTTAGACCAACCATGGGCAAACTACGGCCCGCGAGCCGGATCAGGCTCATTTGGCTGTTCCATCCGGCCCGCGGAGCCTAAAGAACGGAGGGTTATCTTGCTCTGCCCTCCGCTCCTTCACCAGCAGCCCAAGATGAGAGTGCCAGCATGGTCAGGTTGCTTTTGTTCTGGCCCTCCGGTCCAGTTTAAGAACCCATTGTGGCTCTTGGGTCAAAAAGTTTGCCCACGCCTGGCTCTACCTAATGAGCTCTGTACAAACTATCATGTGGCTAAAAATAGTTCTAAAACTTGAACAACCCTGCCCTGCATCAAAAAGGAGGACCATTTCAGTAGTAAAAAGGTTACTTAGCTGATTCAAGTCGCCAATGGTTTATTCCTTCACCAAAAAATAATAATAAATGCACAGATTCAGGCATCTGCCAAGTTTCAGTATTTGAAAGGTTGTAATTTACAACGCAGATATTTCCATGGACACATGATTCATAACAACATGCTGCTATGAATCACAGCAATCTGCAACCAAATCCCTTGTTGCCCCAGCTTAAAATTATTTACCATTCTGAACTAAAATAATCAATCAAATTGGCACAGGGTAGGGGGCAGAGTGGTATAAGTTACACATTCATAAACAGTAATAAACTATGTCATTGCAACTGACATAGTTATTAGATTTTTTGACCCAACAGACATCATCCAAGGTCAAACAGCTGGTGTGTCAAAATTGAAAAGAGAGGTGAAAACAATTATGTATTATGATCGGCTTTACACTTAGAACAATATTATCTTACATTTATGTAATTCAGACGGAATGGCATCTGGATAGCAAGTAATAAAATCAAAAAGGTGGCCCTAACCAAGTGGTCGGCAAACTGCGGCTCTCGATCCACATGCAGTTCTCTGGCCCCTTGAGTGTGGCTCTTCCACAAAATACCACGGCCTGGGCGAGTCTGTTTTGAAGAAATGGCATTATGAGAAGTTTAAGTTTAAAAAATTTGGCTCTCAAAAGAAATTTCAATCGTTGAACTGTTGATATTAGCTCTGTTGACTAAGGAGTTTGCTGACCACTGCCCTAACCGGTTTGGCTCAGTGAATAGAGTGTCGGCCTGCGTACTGAAGGGTCCCAGGTTTAATTCCAGTCAAGGGAATGTACCTTGGTTGCAGGCACATCCCCAGTAGGAGGTGTGCAGGAGGCAACTGATCAATGTTTCTAACTCTCTATCCCTATCCCTTCCTCTTTGTAAAAAAACTAATAAAATATATTTTTTAAAAAGTCAACAAGGTTATTTAACATACCACCTTCTGTTCAGGCCCTTGTTGGTCTTCTTTATGCAATTATTACGGATTATGATTATTTTATGTGTGCGAGTGCATGTGTTTCCTCACCCCCACTAGCACCGAGCTTCTGGAGGCGGGGGTGACCTTGTTCATTGTTCTGCCTCTGGCCTGGAGCACAGTACTTGGCATGTAAGTGCTCCAAAAATATTTGTTGAAAGAACACATCTGCGCTTTCCGTGATGCAGCCATGCTCCTGGTGCGGAGCTAGGCATGTGGAGATAGAGTATTCTTCCAGTGACTCCGTGAGATAGACTCTAGCTTTATTTTTAAAAAAAGGGCGGGAGGGAATTATAATTACACTGGATCTTGTCATTGGTCCAAGAGCTGCTGACTTCCAGGCCAGTGTACTTCCCACCAAGCCACTCCCCACGCCCCCAGTAAGAACCCTTGATATGTATCCTTTGTCTCAAACTCCCAAAGCACTTTTCAAAACACGTTTTCCAATCCTTTTGTATCTGTAATCCTTTTCTAACCTGACAATTAGCAGTCTTTCGTGCCAACACCATACCATAAATCTTAAACTGAAACAGATACTACTATAGTTGGCTCTGTCTTATTGAATCACATAATCACAATAGAATGTATAACTATGCAAGCCCCAGGGAAACAAACGCTTTGACATTATTAGCCAGGCAGTGTTTCAGCCCTTAGGTTTCCAGGGAGGGATTACTGGACAAAAGCTTTGCTTGTCTGGGTGAGGGGAGCAGAAGCCAGACAGGGTCACGCTGCCGCTGAGTCCCGGCCGCCCACCTCCCAGGTCACACACCGCAGTGAAGTCCTTGACTCCTTAACCCTCCTTAAGATTTCCGCAAACTTCCTGGACCATGCTTGCCCTCCTCACCCTGGACCTGAGAAACCAATAAAGGAAAATCAATCAGATTTTTAAAAATTGTTATTTAAAGCCAGGCTGGTGTGGCTCAGTGGTTGAGCATTGGCCTATGAACCAGGAGGTCAAGGGTTGATTCCTGGTCAGGGCACAGGCCCACGTTGCATGCTCCTCCCCCATAGGGGAGTACAGGAGACAGATAATCAACGATTCTCTCATCATTGATATTTTTATATCTCTACTCCTCTCTGAAATCAATAAAATATTTTTTTGAAAGAGAGGGAATTCCTACCTTTAAAATTATTATTCAAAGTTCCTAAACCATTTCTGGCAATTTTTTCTGTAGTCTACTAGAAGCATCTCTCACTTCTCTCACCCCTTCTGCTTTACTCATAATTCTTGTTCACATCTCATTTAGAGTTTTACCTTTTGTTGATAGTATTATTTCCTACTCATTCCTCTTCTACCAGCCTGAAGAAACACCAGCAGCAATAGGGACACCGATATTAATATCTAACGTTCAGTTCACATTTATCACGTGCCTGGTATTATGCATAGGGCTTGCAATGAATAAATACTCCTCGTTGCTGTTCTAGTTGTCTGTGAGATAGATACCATTATTAACTCCATCTTATATGCAGACTGTACCTTTCCTGGGGCAGGCTACCCCTACCCAATGCTATATCTCAAAGTAGTGACCTAATGCAGGCTGTTCCTGAAAGAAAATCTGAGGACAACTATTAAACACTAATCACTTCTCATCTCATTCTACCTACTATATTTTTGTTGTTGTTGTTAACCCTCGCCTGAGGATATTTTTTCATTGATATTTTAGAGAGAGTGGAAGGAAGTGGGAGAGACAAAGAGAGGGAAACATTAATATGAGAGAGACATAGTGGTTGGTTGCCTCCTGTATGTGGTCCCTTGCCTGGAATCAAACCCAGGACCCTTCAGTCTGAGAGCCAACGCTCTATCCACTAAGCCAAACTGGCTATGGCTCTCCCTACTACTTTTTGCTAACTAGTCTTGACAAGTCCTTTCAGCCAGCAGAGGAAAGATAACTGGCCAGGGGCAACCCATCCAGCCCCACCTGACCCTCACAGACTCAACCCCACTCCTACTGCCCCGCTGCACACAAGTACAACAGAGAGATCTCTGCTCTGGAAACTAGGGCACCTGGGCTTGGCCTATTCTGCAAAATGAAGATTTTAAACACCCTTTTCTCTCTCTGAGCCTGCATCCTTTAAGCACTCATTGTTCGGATACACAAAGCTATCAAACTGTCCACAAGATACATTTAAAACTCACAAAGCCATAATTGCTCATATTATTCCTCAATCTCACAATGTTTTTCACTCCTACATTTATCGATAGCTTATTTCACTCTTCAAAATTCTGCTTCCATAATACCATATTCTCCTCACATCCCCTCAGTGCCAGCTTTCCATTCTTCCTCCGCAATGCTCCACAACGCCATTGTTCCCGCCATTGTGCCTCCCGGCTGTTTACCACACTCTCCCTCAGCCTCCTCACGGAGATCATAGCACCTCACCCACAGCGACGATGCTCTCCTCAGCTCTCTTTCCCACGTGTCCTCAGACTCATAATTCGCACATAACTGTGTCTCAAAAGCATTTCATTCATTAAGGACACAGTCAGGGTTATCCAGAAGCAGATTTTTTGCGTTGCTGATTTTCACAGACTGCTATTTAGAAACTGCAACAGTTAGGCTGCTCGAAGAGAACGTATTTAGCTCCAGCCACCCATGAAATAAACTGGAATTCCAAGAAATTGCCTAGACAACCTCAGGTTAGGCATTGTGTCTATTAATGGAACAAATGAAAGTATTTGCTGCCGAACTAGGCTGGGTACCCTTTGCTGAGTGTGCTAATGCTGAGTTCTGAGTTCCTTTCAGTTACTTTCCTTCGTTTGCAATCACATTTCACTTACTTAAGCACATGTGCAAATCCAGAAGGCTTTAGGTGACCGTTGGAGAGAGCAGGGCTGTAGGTTGCTTTTAAATACTTTGTCCTAAATAGGATGGCAGGACACCACATAAGTAGCAGGTTGGCCTCCAGTATCTTTTTATGGCAGAGATGTTCATCTGAATTCGCCATGCAACATTACCAGCATATGGGGGAACTATTTCCCAGCCTCCCTTGCAGGTAATCATGTGACCGAGTTCTGGTCCATGGCAGGAGGTGGTGCAACCCTTTCTGGGACAGCTCTCTACAGCATCCCAGGCACCCTCCTGCCTTCCTCTGCAGCTGCTGCGGCTTTGGGAATGGCTGCACCACGTGGTGTGATTCCAGGCCGGAGGGCGCTCCCTTGTCCTGCCTTGGACACCCTGTGACTGAGAGGTAGACGTCCATTGTGCCGTCATTGGGATTGTGGAGTTTATATCGCCAAGCAGCCTCGCTTTGTGAGCTTCGTGGACAGCACCAATACGTCTGAGGAGCCATCCCTCCTCGGAAGCTGTTGGCCTCCCTGGAGCAGCCATGAGTGCAGCTGTGGAGTAGCCATAACTCACTGCTTATAAAACCTGAAATCATTTCCATGGCCCGCACCGTCTCTGATGGCTCCATTCTCCATGCAGGAGGTTCTTTGCCTTTCGTCAATGAGTTAATTCCAAAGATCCTGGGCGGCTTCGCTCTGTGTGTGGCTCCAGGGAAAGTGTTGTTGGCCTTCTGTGCCACATTGGAGGCCTTCTATGTGCCACTAGCACGCTGTGTTTCTCATCACCGCAACGCTTCCTTCACGCCGCCCTCACTGTCTTCTGCTTTTCCCCATCCCACTGGACTGAGAGCTCCTTGGAGACAGAGAATGTGGTGTTTATCCCTTTTGGTTTTGTCACAGCCTAGCCAGTGCTGGCTGTGCTGTGTTTGATAAGCCTCTGTGAACGGAGGAGAAGAAGAGGGAAAATATGCTTTAAAAAACAGCCCAACACAAAGATGCTCTTTCTAGCCGGCCCTATGGGGAGTGCTTCCCTCTGCCCAGCTGTGTTGCATGAGTCCTTCCAATAAGAAGGCCGTGTCTCCCGTGCAGGACAGGAGAGCCTGATGCGCTGCTCCCTGCTCCCTCTCTGACATCACTGTCTCGGAATGTGAGTGTGGGGGAGGAAGGGGAGACCATCAGACAGTACACAACGCAGCACACAGAGACCACGGACACCCACACAGGCGTGGCATGAGGGAACCACCACAGGAAAGAGTAGATCCTGTGCATTGCTAAAACAAAACAGAAACAACGGACTGGGTAAGTGAGCACACACACCATCTTTCAAGCCACTTGGGTTTGCTCACGTCTTTTGGGACAGGGTCGGTCATGAGTGCAGGCTGTCCAAAGTCCCAAAGTGTAGAGTGAAATGAACGTAGGACTTCTGAAAGAATATCTGGACTTCGCTAAGAGAGTTAATTTCTGGGCGCCTCTGTTTCTTTGTCTACAACATTAGGAGAACTGGATGTCAAAAGCTACAAAATGCTATGATTTTGTAAAATTTTAAAAAATATATTTTATTGGTTTTTTGCAGAGAGGAAGAGAGAAGGATACAGAGTTAGAAACATTGATGATAGATAAACATCAATCAACCCCCTCCTGCACACCCCCCACTGGGGATGTGCCCACAACCAAGGTACATGCCCTTGACCGGAATCGAACCCAGGACCCTTGAGTCCACAGACCGATGCTCTATCCACTGAGCAAAACTGGTTAGGGCTAATTTTTTAAAATTTTATTAAACTTTACTTTTTTTGCATGTAGATTATATGTATTTTTAAAACACTAATTTACAGACCTGCCATGGCTGTGTTTGTGATTATGTTTATAATTTTAGGCAGATTTTACATGTTTCCATAATTGGTGAAGGCATAATTTTTTGTATGCTAGCCTGCCATTTGTCCTTTGGTTTCGAATGATGAAATAGTTTTGAATGACAGTTGGTCATTAAGAGCACAAAACTATGTTTGTATAATATTCAAGGTCATGGTAAATGTGTTCTTCAGTTGATTATTAAGGATCCCTATACTTACCTGTGAGAAGAAAACATCACATCTACAATTCAGTGATTGGGATTAATGCCTTGAAAATACACAAGCAAGCATACTCACAATCACGGATACACATAAGATTAAGACAGCTGACTGCTATTGAGAGGAAAGTATCCTTGAGGGTAAGAGAATAGTGCCAATACTGGAGCAAGCAGGCCTATTAAAGATGAAGAACAGGCCGAAACCGGTTTGGCTCAGTGGTAGAGCATCGGTCTGCGGACTGAAAGGTCCCAGGTTCGATTCCGGTCAAGGGCATGTACATTGGTTGTGGGCACATCCCCAGTAGGGGGAGTGCAAGAGGCAGCTGGTCGATATTTCTCTCTCATCGGTGTTTCTAGCTCTCTATCCTCTCTATCTCTCTCCCTTCCTCTCTGTAAAATATCAATTAAAAATATATATATATTTTTTTTAAAAGATGAAGAACAGGAAGAAGAAGAAGGAAGGGGAGGAAGAGGAGGAGGAAAAAGAAGGCCTGAAAGAATATGGAACAATTCAGGACACAGATCAAAATAGAGACAAAAGCCCAGCCGTCATGACTCAGTGGTTGAGCATCAACCTAGATAGAAACCAGGAGGTCACGGTTCGATTCCTGGTCAGGGCACATGTGTGGGGTGTGGGCTCCATCCCCAGTTTAAGACGTGCACAAGGTAGCCAATCAGTGATTCCCTCTCATCATTGATGTTTCTCTCTCTGAACTCAATAAAAATACTTTAAAAAGCAGTGTGATGTCAGGTGCCAACAGTGTGAGGACATGAGGACGGGGAGAGACGGGAGAGGAGGAACTGACTGCCTGCCAGCACTGCCAGCACTGGCCTCTGTGAGGATGTGATTCTGAGCTGAACGCTGGGGGGCAGTTCCGGGGAGACAGCGGGGACCAGGCAGGGCCCACACCTCTCAGGTGATGTGAGCTGTTTACACAGCGGAAACATTTCTTTCTTTCTTTTCTTTTTCAAGCACAAATCCTACCGTTTCCCTAGGTGGTTGAGCACAAGTAGGTTCAGATGAAATATGTATTTAGGTGAGTCGAAATATAAAATTACTTTTAGGTCTTTTCTTAATCCAGTAAAATAGTGTTTTGTTGTTACTCTTTAATTCACGTGAATAAGATGATTCTACTTTAAATTTATTATGAAAATGATTTAATATGTCTTGAGAAAAATGAGTTCACTACAAATAATTTTTAAAACATTAAGAATTGCTGTCCTGGCCGAAACTGGTTTGGTTCAGTGGATAGAGCATTGGCCTGTGGACTAAAGGGTCTCGGGTTCGATTCCGGTCAAGAGCATGTACCTTGGTTGTGGGCACATCCCCAGTAGGGGGTGTGCAGGAGGCAAATGATCAATGTTTCTAACTCGCTATCTCTCTCTCTCTCTGCCTCTCTGTAAAAAAATCAATAATATATATATATATATATATATATATATATATATATATATATATATTAAAAAAAAAGAGTTGCTGTTATACTGAATTAGGACCTTCTTATTTCATTGTCTGTCTTGGCAGCCTCTATAAATAAGGGGTATGCAGCGTCATAGCAGAGGGCTTCCATTTTATTAGTAGCCGGGGAGCTGCAGACCCGATGCAGGATATCCATGGAGGATGCACACAGATGACGATGTTACGGGGGCTATGCTGTTTCATAGCAAGAAATGTGCCATGGGTGTTTCTTAAACTTATCCTCATGGCCACTAATAACCAGGCTGGGTGAGGAAGAAATCACTTAACCTTTAGGAGCTAATGAGGGAATCAATAGGGTCCTTCAAACACTCTGGCTTCTAAAGATAATCTGGTGTAAAAACACCCCTCACGGTTTTCTTCTATGAACCAATGGAAGCAATAGGCTCGGAAAGAAAGCCATTTCTTTGATTCTTAAAAATGTGCTGCCGGCATTTTTTATTCTGGTGTCTTCCGTTTACCATCGATAAGTAGCGCCGATTTCTAACAAAAGAGGTGAATTATACCCTGCAGCCACACTTGTGTCTTATATTCTATCCAATATTAAAGCAATGTCTGTTGCCTTTTTCTTATATAACCCACATATATATTTCTACTAATTAAATGAGGAAAAGTGAAATAGTAGATTAGCTATAAAACCAGGATTCTGAAAATGTGAGTCAAGGCTCTGTTTCTGACTGAGAGGAAATAAGTTCCTTGTTTTATCATTTGCATAATAAATACTTCTAATGAATATATCCTAAAAATTGTTTCCTATTGAAAAAATAGGATGAAATAGATAGTTGCTAAACAGGAGTGTGTGTGTGTGTGTGTGTGTGTGTGCATAACTTACATATTGAGGCACAATGTAGATTACTTTATTCTTCTCTAACAACTTCTTTTTTACTTAAAATTATATTGTCACTGAATTCTGGGTCCTTTGAGGCAGTATTATGTCTTATACAACTCATTTTTGCATACTCTTTCATCCATCTCCAACAATAGTGTAAAAGATTTTTTTTAAAATATATATATTTATTGACTTCATAGAGTAAGGGAGAGGAAAAGAGGGGTAGAAACATCAATGATGAGAGAGAATCATTGATTGGCTCTCGCCTGCACATCCCACACTGGGGATTGAGCTTGCAACCTGGTCCTGCGCCCTAACCGGGAATTGAAACGTGACCTAGTGGTTCACAGATCAATGCTCAACCACTGATTCATGTGACCCAGGCTGTAAAAACTTCTTTAAAAAAATCACTAAGATGATGCCTTAAGACATGTTTTGCCAAAAAGATGTGCTTTATTAACAGCAGAACCAATAAGGTTATCACAACTTATTTCTATGAAATGACCCCAAGCCACCCCATATCTGAACCTGTCTGTTCTCAACCTTCACTTCTCTTTCCTCCTGATCTCCTCTGCCTTCACCTACTCCGCTTGATAACCTCTGGGATCAGACCTTCGCTTCCTCACAGGTTCGCTCCTGCTCCATTACCTTCAGAAACGCATTTAATTTCAAAATTGAGCCATGCATGTGGACTGATTCTTCCGGCCCATCTCAGAGATCTGCCCTCAGTAACTTTGTTTGAAATCCATTGCTGCCCAGACGAACGCAGATTATTTAAAAATCTAATAAGTAATCACTCCACTTGGGCATTGACTGAAACCACACAGCCATCGTTTTGTTTCAGGAAGTTTTCCATCCATGCCCACTGTGTGGCTAGCACTTCCCGAGGAAGGCACTGGGCGGGTCGTGAATAACAAAATGCTAGCAGATCCAAGTCCTCCTTTCTAGATAAGGAGAGGAACTGACAAAGTTTCAGAGGCACAGGAAAATGCACCTATTTAAAAGTTTAAAGTAATTCAAAATATATTATATTCACTGGTAAAATGAATGCCCAAGTACCCATAATTCACCTTATGAAAAAAGTTACTTGTAAGTCTCTTAATTATATACACTTTACCTCGCAGCAAAAGATAATGGTTCCAGCAACATAAATGCCCAGCTAAAAACTGCAATAAAAAACACACAAAAGGACCAAATAGTGTAAGCTAGAACCCACAGAATAAAATCCTATCTAAAGTTTCAGTATTACCATTATCAGATAAAAATATATGACAAATACATTTATTACACGCAAAGAGAAAGAGAAGGAATAAAATGTATATGAGGGACAAAGAGATTGCAAACACAACCAGTTATATCTGAATAAAAATCAAAGATAATATTTTCATAGGAGAAGAATATAATAATGAATTAAAATTCAGCAGAGGGTTAGAAAGCCAACAAGACACAGATGGGAAAATGAATGTAGAGAAAGAATGACCTCAAGAAATTATACCAAATTTAGCACAAAGAACCAAAGAGATGGGAATGAAAAGGCTACAGGAATGGGAGATGGATTGGGAAGGCCTGACATATATCTATTTAAAATTGCAGCTTGAGACAGGAAGCAAATGGACATGGTCAAGCCTAGTCCAGGAAGGCTTCTCTACAGAAGATCTGAGATCGTGCACGTGATTTCCTTAGGCCGCAGCTACAGGACTTATGGCACCATTGAAGTCTGGGTAGACTTTCTTTAATAAAAGCAGCATATCTATAGTTATGCTGATGTTCTTCTAAAAGCTGCAGTAGCTGTAGAAGTTAGAAAAGAATGAAATCCTTCTCTATTATATTCAGCAGGGAAGCATTGCATTTTATCCTAAATGGCCCCTATCTGCTAAAATTATTAGAAGAAAAAAAAGGAAGTAATGGTAATAGTTTTGCCATTTTCAGATCTGATTTTTAAGGCATATTAGTCTAGCATACACCCCAAAACGGAAGAGCATAACAGTGTTCGGAGTGATGTCACTGGGTTCCCGTTACAAAATGGCCTCAGACTACGGTTCTAATCATTAGCATCAAGCTCCTACCCATAGGTAACACAGAGAAGACTGCTGGTCATGGCCACGGAGCCTCTCCCCAAACGCTATTTTTTCCTCTCCTGAGATCCTTACTAGTAGCTCTAGGGGAGTCTTAGAAGGGTAGTGCCCCATCGTGAAGAATGCTGAGGTAGCAATGAGCACAACCCCAAAAGGCAAATAATCCCACCATCTGCAACCACTGAGTATGGTGACACCTTCAGTTGCTGATAGGCACTGCTCACCGAATCTTGGGCTAAGCTCTCCTTGACATGGAAGGGTTGCTCCCACATGCTCTACTGGTTTCCCAGAATGTCATCACTCTCAGCTCCAGGGCCAGCCCAGCGCCTGGCCCGAGGCCGGCAGCCTGTCCTGTCTGTTGAACATGGGGTTCTGGAGGAGATGAAACTGGGATGGAGCCACCAGGGCACCTCAGAGCCAAGTGACTTGAGCAGATTAATGAAAGTACCCAAGGCTCAGGGCCTTAGTCCACAGCTTGTCCTGTCTGCTGGTAGGGCCCACCACAGAGAGCTGCTGCGAGCATTCGGAAAGATGATGAGGACAGAAGATTTATAAAGAAGCTTCCCCGAGGTGTTGCGCTTACTTCAATAATAATCACCTGTTGCTGAACGTTTGCTAACTGCCCTGACTCCAGAGAGTTTCCTTTCCTTTTGCAATGAAAGCACAAAACATACACCTGTTTAACCTTATTTTGAGAACCAGTGCTCCTTGGAAGCAAAAAGACAATATCAGAAATGTCCTTTTAGTTTTCTTGTTACACAGATACGACATAACGGACCTCCTATGGTTTTTTATCTGGGCATTCATGTTCCAGTATATAAATATAAATTGTGATATATTTATGCATTTCAGTTCTCTATTATATGTTTTTAAAACTTTATTTGGTATTTTTCCCATCTCACTTCATATTATTATTTTAACAATTTCTTAGTGATGTCTTCCTCAGGACTTCCACTGTCCGTTCAGTGTGTTATTTTCCTCTTTCATGGGTGCCGTGTTCTTGGGAAGCTTGTGTAGACCAAGTTCATGGGCTTTTAGGCTTCTTCCGTGTGAATAGGAGCTCGCTTTTTGAATAATAAAAATTCACAACGGAAGAAGGGGGGGGGGATCAGAATTTTAGAGATGCTTAGGTGGGGGCGTGGCCACTAAAGGGTTTGGGAGCCACTGGTCTAGGGCACAAACACCACATCACTGTCAACCCTCCTACCACGTGGTCTTGCAATGCCCCTTAGGGTGGGGCCCAGCCACTCCTCCCACAAGGTTGCATTCATCCATGTATCCCTAGCTCAGCGGTCGGCAAGCTCATTAGTCAACAGAGCGGCAAACCACCACGGCTTGCGAGCCGCATGTGGCCACGAGCCGCAGCTTGTGACCACTCCCCCAGCTCTACACCTGCTGCCTGTCGCCCAGCACACAGTAAGTACCGCCCAGGCGTGGAGATGACATCTAGTAGACATTCAGTAACACCGGCTAGTTTGGTAAATGGGAGGCTGAATAAATGGAGAGAAGCATGGACAGCCAAACGGAGAAAAGAAAAAAACGCATGCTTGTGTCTCTTCTACTAAACAAACATTTAAAAACAGCAATCACATTGCCAGTAGACTAGTCTGACATAAAGCTCCCTTGCAACAGGACTGCAGGCAAGTTTTACTAATTCTCTCAGAGCAATCAACACAGCCATGGTGTTTGCGGATGTGATTAATGAACTTGCGCACTGAGTCCTCCCCTTGCCTCCCTGGGAGTCCCCGAAAGCGTGTGGGTTTGTGGGCTCTCCTTTAGGGTCCTCATCTGGTTCTGCAGCTGCTCCAGCCAGAGCCTGGCACAACCCCTTCCATCTGAGAAGCCATGCCATCTTCTACATTACTGGGCGCAGGGCACGGAGTGCCGTACCCGGAGGACACACATGGAAATCCTGTACAGTTGCCTGATCTTTCCTCTCACTCAAAAACCCACTCCAAACCAGCTGGCTCAGCAAAGGGAGATTATAAATAATAGACACCACTTCATCACCCCCCTCCCCCCCTCAGTACAGCATCAGGATGCCTCCAGACCTGGCTGGGGCGGCCGGATCAGAGCATGAAGGGAGGAAGTAGCCACTAGCTGGCTGATCACAATACTGTCAGATCGCTCCATCAAAGGGCTATAATTCACTGAGCAGGGCAGTTATTAAACCCCAGGCTCTCTGTGCTGGGGCCGGAATGGCGATGCCAGCGCAGCTGGCCCTCCTGGCACACGCGGAGACACACGGGGAAGGCCTCGGTGGCAGGCACTCCCCCAGTGCCTGGTCCCGGAAGCTGCCCTCCAAGAAAAAAGCGATGCATCTCCTGCCCGTGGTGCTGTGACAACGTTTGTGCAGGAAAAACCATCCCAGCTCCACTGAAAGCATCGGTAGGAGCTGAGGTCTTAATGTCCTATCAATCACAGCACAGCTCTGCACTAAAATCGCCTCCCACAATTAAGGAAAGCAACAGCCAAATTGGCTAATTAGCATAAGAACACACAAACACCGTTGTCTCTGAAGTGCCATTATTAAGCATTCTAAATATAGTCATTTCAATTGCGAGATTTGCGAATTATCTTCTGTTTTCTCACAGTGAAGCTCGGCGCGCTGTGACAAATGCCGTGGTCCTCACTGGGCAGAAAAGCCCCAGGAGCACAAAGCGCACTTCTTATGAAACCTATGAATCCAGGAGAGAAGCAATTGAATTAGCCCGGACACCCGTGTAGAACACACTCGGGTTGGAAAATTACAATTTAACCAAATGAAACTTCGTTATAATTTAATGAAGAGCAGTTAAAACAAGTTTTGAATTAATCTTTTTTCCTGGATCACAGAAAAAAAATATATATATACTCATGGAAAACATAAAACTTCATCACAATGATTAGAAAATTGCTTTGTTCTGAAAACAAATTAGTTAGCACACTGCTACCTGGAACCGTAATTTGAAATCACTTAATAATGATAAGCCTCCTTCAGTATTGTAATGCAGGCAGATTGCAAAGGCAATGCCAGAGCCTTATGTTTATTCTGCACTGTTTCCCCTGTGGAAAATGGCAGAGTGGGAATTCTTGTTTATTGAAAAGTCATGTAAACTAAATAAAATTGAATGTCATTATTACAGTGGCAGTTGATTTTCTTTTTTTCCTAAATTGTCCTGTAGAGACAATTGATGGATATAAGATAGATAGATAGATAGATAGATAGATAGATAGATAGATAGAAGATAGGTAGGTAGATAGATATAGATAGATGATAGATAGATAGATAGATAGATAGATAGATAGATAGATAGATAATAGATAGAGGTGATAGATAGAGGTGATAGGTAGATAGATAGATAGATAGATAGATAGATAGATAGATATAGATAGATAGATAGATAGATAGATGATAGATATAGAAAGATAGATGATAGATGATAGATAGATGATAGAGATGATAGATGATAGATGATGATGATGAAGATAGATAGATAGATAGATAGATAGATAGATAGATAGATAGATGATAGATAGATAGAACATAAATAGAAATAAAGTGATTAACTCCTAGATTTGGGAAGGCCTCTCTCTCCTAAGCTATCAGTTGGGTCAGAATTAGAACCGAACAGGAGCTGGATTGAAGCACCTTCCAGAGAAGGACAATCTCCCGGGTCAGGCTCTAAACAAAGGTGCACAGGCTCCCTGACCCTCCCCCTGTCTCCCCCCTGCACACAGCACCACCCCCCCAAACAGGGCAGGGTCCTTCTCTGGTGACCACAGGCTGCCAGCCTGTGCCATGGGAGCCACCGAGGCTCGACTGTCCTGGGAAAGGGCAGAGATAAACTGCCTGCCTTCGGCGGGTGAGCCAGTGGTTGCAGAACTGCGCATTCATGTTCTCTAAAGGTTATGCCAACCAATGGTCCTTTACAAAGACAGAGGCAAAGCAATTCCCAGCTGCAAAGGTGACCCTTCTACCTCCCTCCCCTGCAACCCCAGGCAGTGCCAACGCCAGCCCCATGAGGGGCGGGGACAACCCGAGATCATCCCAATGATCCTAAAGGTTCCTTAGGAGAATACCCGTCTGAGAAAAACCAGGGAGGGTTTGGAAAGATAGACCGATGCAAAAGACTTTGCCCGGAGTCAGCCGGAGCGATGTGCCTGCACTTAGTAATCCCTGAGCCGGAGGTGCAGTGTGAGGATCCAAGCGCCCCCTTCTCCCGGGTTTCTGACTTGGCACGTTGCCTCAGAGGGACTTCCCTCAGCAAGATTTTAGAAAATCCAATTGTTGTTTATTTCTATAGTTACTTATTTCTGAATAGCTGGTCCATTCCATGCATAAGTTATCATTGTGCATAAGCTAAGAAGAACGCCATTACTTAAAAAATATACAAGTCCTGTAACCCCAGTATTATTATGTAAGGTTATGAATATTACATAATAATGTGTTTGCTCCCTGAAGTAAAACGTATTCCTTATCATACAGCAATCCCCATAATGTGCACCAGTCAAACAATTAAATCACCTTAGGTTTTCCTTAATAGAAAATTGGTTAAAATGATAATAAAAAATAAAAGAAATAAAACTTACGGTGTTATTACAGGATTTTTTTGCCGCTATTAAAATGATCATTCAGACAAATGTTTATCAATGTATTTAGTTAAGAAACGCAGTTTCAGAACATGGTGTGAATCAAGTTGTGTGCTCTATTTCTGTGTGCTTGCATACATGTCATATTTTGTTAAAAATAAGGAATCCAAATGGATGTGCACGTGACCTTTATTTCCCTCTTCATTTTCTTCCATATTACTTTTTATTTTTACTTCTTCCTTCGGTCCGTCTCCACCCGATTTACCCCTGTGGCTCTGCTTCCGTGTCGTAAGCACGCCCCGTGGATGGAAGAGGCCTGAACGCTGGGCCGTGGCGTGGTGCTGGGAGCAGCGGAGCACGCTGGACAGGGCAGGGACCTGCTTGAATCTGAGCTCTCCCGAGTGAGAACGGAGGCTCATCCATCTTGCTTTCCTGCCTGTCTATTCATCTATGTTAGAGGAATTGCTTGGCAATCGCTTAAAGAAGAGAACTGGGACCAGACATGTCTGTTTTTTGCATTGACAAAATATGATTGAAAGTCAAAACGTCAACGGCATTAAAATTTAAAACCAAGATTGCTAGGAGAATTGGCTCGGCCTCCCAAGGTTTCTATCTTTCCACATCATAGTATCGATCACTTGCTTACCTTCTAGACATCATGTGTTGTATTAGTTCCTATCAGAGCATTGCTAAAAACATTGCCAGCATGAGATTTTCTTTTGCATGGTAGGAAAAAGAAAGAAAGAAAGAAAGAAAAAGAAAAAAAAAAAAACAAGACACGTTTGCAAAAATGGAAGCATTCAATTACTGAGTTCTATGTTAAATAATAAGTTCAGGATTCACAAAGTCAAAACTCTGCAATGTAAACAGTCTTCTCTGATCACTGCCTTCTATTATGGAATGTCTACAACACGAGTTGTTTTCCTGGCACACCTGCTCTTTAAAAGCCCGATGTCCTTTGCCTCCGAAGTCTAGATCTATCGTACTGTCCATCACTCAGCCACTCCCTCATCCTTGTCTGTTTATTCTTTGTCCTTCCGTTGTACTCAATTGGCAAAAATCACAGTTCTGGAAAATTCAAATAGTCTATTTCTCAAGTGTTACATTACGGATGCTGAACAAGCTGAAAGGGGGGGGGGGAAATTGCACAACCTTGAGCACAGGAGGCATCACAAATTCATGGCTTCCAGTTCGAGCTGTTCCTTCAGGGCCTCCTAGTGGCATCCTGGGATCCACATATCCTGTCAGGTGTCTTCAATCCTTGATTTCCCGCCCCCATCGTCCCCTTTATTTCATGCTTCCTTCTCGACTATTCTGAATCATCTCCATGCTATTATATCTCCTACTCCATCACCTCTGGGTCTCAGAGCCTACAGCATAGTCCACCTCACAAAGAAAATAGAATTGTTAGGAAAAGACTCCGCCTCCTCCTCTGGCCTCATTTACCAGTTCTCATGTGTGTATGTCCAGTATGCCTCCATTCCTTTTGCCAAAATTGTTTTTTCCTGTTTAGAGTGAGTTTCTCTAACCGTGTTAAAGCTTCTACTGTATTTTCCTCTTTCCTCTGTACAAACCAAGCCATGCTGCAATTAATATTCCTTCTTTCTCCTGCTTTAGAAGCAACTTCATCTTTAGTTTCTTCCATTTAGCACTGAAACATGCTTATAAGTCTCATTGCTTCATTTTTTCATTCCCACCCTCAACCTGATGTGTTCTTGCTCTCTCCTCTGCTCCCTAGCTAAAGTTCTCAAAAGCACTTCTTATCCTCTCCGTGTTTTTCCTTTACCTCCTGTGCACTCCACAGTCTTGTAATCCTGCTGCTTACCCACATTTCACCGAAAGCACCATCGCTAAGATCATCAATGAACGTGATGCTAAATTTAATGAACAAGTATTTATCTCACGTGGGACGCCTTGCCCCTCGTAGCTCTGACTCCGTGCTTTCCAAATGTCTGCATATTTTTGCCTGCTCTCTCTTGTTGCTTTTCATGGGATGTTCTCCATCTACTTACTCCTTACAACGTTATGTTTGTCTGAATTGATCTCATCTACTCCAACTCTTCAATTACCATCTGTCTCCTGATAACTCCTAAACCCATATTTTTCCACCCTAGACTTTTTTTTTTTCTTTCTGCTCTATACCTGCGTACTCCATTCTTTCCAATGCCCCCCACTTCCGCAGCTTGGAGGCACCTCCACGTTCCAAAACCTAAATCTCTCCCCACAAACCTGGCCTGGCTCCCAAGTCCCCGCGTTACATTTGACTCTATTCCATTTACCGTTAGTTGTTCAAGCAAAAGGTCTGGGTGACGCATTTGATTCCTCCCTCCCTTAAACTTAGTCAAATATATACATATGTATGTATTTCTGAGTTTTATTCATCTTCATTAGCATAACTATACCTTTGGATTTGACCATTAATTTCTGGTTTCTAGGCATGAATGAAATCCTTTCTAATAGATGTCACTGCCTATGGTCTTGAACTTCCTCAGTGTTTCCACATCGATTAGAATTATACCTCTAATATGGAGTCCTGATGGTCAACCACCCTCTTCATAGTGTTTGAGATAAATTCCAACACCTCTTCATGGCTGTAAAACCCTTTCTAATCTTGGCTCTCTCGTCCCCCTCATCGTACCTCCCTCCATATGCTACGCTGCAGCCGAGCTAAATTGCTGGCTATCCTCTAAATGACATGCTTGCTTTTGCCTCAGAGATGTTGTATTACCATGCCCTATGTCTGGAATGTATTTCCCATATCCTATCTTTGAGTTCCAGATTGAATGTCAACACTTCCTAAGTCGTTTCTGATTCATTTGTCACCCTCCCGCCGCTTACAGAATTCAGGTGCTTCTCTTAGTAACCACTGTCATAGCCAATGTGTTTTAATTGCATGTTAACTGGCCTGTGACCCAAGTACAACTGTATGTTCCTTAAGGAAGACACAATGTCTGGTTTGTAAATGGTGCTTCCTGTGCTTATTTTAGCACCTGGCTTCATGTAGATGTTCTGTCAGTACTTACTGGGTGACTGATGCTGGCCTGTGGCCCAGAGACACGTAGAATAATAGGAAAAAGACTAGTGACAATGGGGAGGGCATTAGGCAGCACAGAGAACATGCAAAACGAAATTAAATACAAATCAACAAGCGTTATTGTAAGAGACATATTGACCAGGTCCTGAGATGTTATGTTGGAAGCACCTTGCTGATTGGGGAGTTTTATCAAGACCCTGTCTTTCCTGTTGACCCTAAGGCACTATTCCCGACCCCGTGTACGGCTCTGGTGGCTTCTTCTCCGCCTACTGCAAACAGTTTTGAAAGGAGGAAAAAAGTACCATCTCCACTTGGTGTTTTTTTTTTTTTTAATTAACTGGCTAATTGATGAAATAGCTTGGACGCATTTTGTTTGAATTTGATTTTGCAAAAAGACCTAGAGCAGTGAGTCTCAACTCTGATTGGTGGTATATGCCCCTTTGTTTGGTAGGCAGGTATGTCAGCATCATTGCCAAATGCCTCCTTTTTGGAACACTTGGATCCCATCCATTATCACTGAGGATCTCTGCCTAGAGAACCAACGTTAATGAGGAGAAAGTGCCGGACGCCCGACACAGATGTCCAATTGTTCTGAGTGGTTGATAGTTACTGATTTAAAGGGACATATATTGTGGTCAAGTAGAATGTAATGAATTCTTGTAACAGATATCTTAAATAAATTAGCTATTCCACTTCCAAAAAGTATAAATAATAATAGGCTCTAGTAATCATAAAAAAATCATAATATAGGATATATTTACAGGATTATCAAATTAGCAATCAAGAATATATGTTAGAATTAACTAAAATAAGAAAACCTGAATATGATAAAATTCTTACTATGGGAATTAATCACTATTCTGAGTGGTTTTCATATATGGACTCAATATATTTTCAGAACAACTCCGTAGATTAGATTTCCCAATTAGCCCCATTTTACACACAGAAATATTAATGTACAGAAAAGTTACTCAAGGACACACACCTAATCATTGGTAGAATGAGAATTTGAACCAAGAAAACTGATAATAACTTCAGTGTCCTAACCAGCACTTCATTCTCCCCTAATTTATATATTAGACACTGAGTCCTAGAATGTTTAGACAAACTGCACACACATTTTAATACCTCTGTTATTCGTTTTATATATGTTTGTTATTGCACCTGTTTTATTGATAATATTGATAATGCTATCAAGTGCTGCTTCTTTCTTTGGGGGCTCTTTGGAAGAGGGTTAAAACTATGTGCATCACCATAGAAGGAGAGAGTTCATTGGATCCTAAGTGTAACATGGAACATAGGTACAATTTTGAAATCTTTTAAAAATTATGTGGTCAACAATAAGAGGACTTCATGATAATTCAAGATTATGATAGCCTTTTATAGCCAAGATTGATTAGCCTTTTATTTATGATACAAAGGGTAAGGTGTCCGTTTCACAGGAAATGTTTTCACAATTGAGTTCAATAAAACCTGTATCAAGTGTCCTATTACTAGCCAGGCCTCTTTCCTGGGATGAGTACAATAAGTTTGATGGAGAGGCCACTTGATAAAGTAGAAAGGTTAACGGCCTGAACAGCAAAGGGCGGGGCCAGTAGAGTCAGCTCCCTTATTAGTGGGATCAGAGATGGCTTAAGCTTTTTTTCATGCTGCTTAGTCTTGCCTTCCTTCTGGGTGAAATATGGGAAGCACCTAAATTTGTATTAGAAGACTTACTACACTTCTGTTCTCCTCCGTAACAAGAAGTTAAGAGGATGCTCGCTATCCACTTGCTCTACCATCACATGCTATCAATATCCCGGTAGAATTCCATATCTGGTCACAAGGCACAATGCTCACTTTCAGTACAGGAACATTTTGAGGTAAAGGTCATTTCAAGGATCCCAAACACTGGAACTGACACACAGGAATACGGCTTCTTTCACAAAAAGACAGAAAGACAAGGTTTGATCCGCTGGGTGAGTCTGAAGCCCATCCTGTAGAAATTCCCATGGAAATTCCTTCCGTAAAAATCTCGGGAGAGATTTAGCCAGACTGCCTCTGCCTGAAACTCTTTCAAACCTAGTGAGCTGGATCCCTGACTCTAGTCCTCAACTCTTGTTGCACTTCAGTCTTATTTGATTCTAGCGGTGATTTCATTTATCCCCTCTCCCCGGCCGCTCCCGTACTGGCCACTGGCTTCAGCCTGCTTTCTACTTAACTCTATCCCTCAAGCAGAGTCTGATCCATATCTGGCTTAACTGAACTTCAAAGCTGGCCACTCACTGCCAGTCATCTATTACCTGATGCACAACCACAGCAACCTTGCCCATCACACCTGGCCTGGCTGTATTCTGCGACCACACAGCTAAGCATTGCAACCCATTTGGGTACTTGTATGAGTCGTGGGGGGGGGGGGAGGGTGGCAAGGCCTAAACACTATGACAACATTGGTGTGAAGCTGGGCTACAACTCATCAGTTCTTGGGGAACAAAACATGGAATTTAAATATGGGACCATCCATTTGCATTTCCCTTACTCTTCCTTTTTGAAAGGAATGTGACTCTGCCAGCAGCCATGCTTGTGTGATTGATTGTAACGTGTCGGCAGCTCTCTGGGACCTTCCGGAAAATGAAATCGACCATCTTTGAGTGATAATGTCAGTGGGATAGAATGTGTCACTGGCTAATGGTCTCCTGCTGCTGCCTAAATGCCAACACAAGCCAAAGGTATTTGTGGGGAAAAAGTTCAAACTAAGCTAAGATTTTTATATTCAATGCAAAAGAAAAGGAATTCACAGCCAGTTACTGCTGCTGTAACACATGCCGGATGTAGAATTGATGAATGTATATAAGGCATGTTCAAGTCAGGCTACAATCGTCAAATGATCAATTCTTAGATAAATACAATATTATAATTGGTTTAAAAACTCGAGTTCTTGGCCTGGCCAGTGTGGCTCAGTTGGTTGGGCATCATCCTGTGCACCAAAAGGTTGCTGGTTCGATTCCCAATCAGGACACATACCTGGGTTATGGGCTCAATCCTGGATGGGGGAGTATATAAGAGGCAGTCAATCAATCGATGTTTCTTTCTCACATCAATGTTTCTTTCCCTTCCTCTTGGCTATCAGACTCAATAAAATATATTTTTAAAAACTTACGTTATTATGCATTTAAGCAAAACCTAAATCCGACTAGTTTTTCAGAAATAAAACAAGTCCCTAAATATTATTTCTAAACACTTAGCCAGATTCTCTTAGATCAGTGTTTCCCAAAGCATGGTACATGTACCCCCAGGGTTAAGGGAAGAGTTTGGTGGGGGTACGCATTGCACCGGAGTTTGGTGGGGAGAGCACTACACCGTGCTTAGCTGTGCCTAATTCTACATTCTCATGAGTCAAGTCAAGACAGTCTTGTGAGGCGTGAGATGGTCCAGTGTGCAAATAAATGTTATTTATAATATAACTTTTATTTATATTTTATTATGAATAATTTTATCTTTCGTTTATTATTATTTTGTGTATGTATCAAAAAATAAAAAATATATTTTTGATTGTTATTAAAATACATCCATTTTTTTTGACGAGGGATACTCAGCGTTATGAAAATTATAGAAGGGGAACACATATGTCAAAAGTTTGGGAAACACTGTTTTAAATCATATTAGGCACTTTTGAAATCTATATGTTTTTATACACTAGATAGAAGCTCAATAAATAAAACTCAGAGGCTCAGAAACCACACTCTTCAATTTATTCTATAATGCCAAAGTATAAGATATTAATATTTGTGGAACAAATATGAAATAACATTCCAAATAGAAAATATAATTTATATCATGTATACTGTGTCTTGTGAGAAAACATTCACATATATTGAAAATGTTTAATAGAAATTTTGTAATTATGATTCATTGACAAGATATTCCTAACAAAATATATACAATATATATCAAATAGTATAGTGAAGTTATTTAATTTTCCTTCCCTGAATTTGGCAAAAATGTCAGTTTAGTTTTGTATTATACTATAACCTTTTAAGATTGGATTTTCTCTGTGGGGAAAGCAGCAAATGAAATATAGATCTATAACATAGACTGCATTGGCCAATGAGGAATAATGTGAACCATAGGGAACGCCATTTCCTCAGACCACTAGAGGAGAATAAATTGCCCTGAAATGTGCCCATTCTGAGTCTTTTGCTGGTAGCAATCATTAAAAAATAAATTGATAAAATTTTAACACACACATATAAATATATATAGTAAACTATCTGAAAATGGTTAGTAGAAATTAAAAGTAATATTAATACACTAGAAACCCAGTGCACAAAATCATGTAGTCCTCCTCACCTGTGCTGGCCTTTGGTCATTACGGCATTAGGGCCACTGGGATTTTACAACATAGATATATACCCACACCACTGAGATAACTGATTTTAAAACACAAACTGATCAATGTTTCTCAACTGATCAGTGTTTCTCCCTCTTCCTTCTTTTCCCTCTAAAATTCAATAAAAACGCATTTTTTTAAAAAAAGGAGAGGAGCCGAAACCGGTTTGGCTCAGTGGTAGAGCTTCGGTCTGGGGACTGAAAGGTCCCGGGTTCGATTCAGGTCAAGGGCATGTACCTTGGTTGCGGGCACATCCCCGGTAGGGGGTGTGCAAGAGGCAGCTGGTCGATGGTTCTGTCTCATTGACGTTTCTAGCTCTCTATCTCTCTCCCTTCCTCTCTGTAAAATATCAATAAAATATATTAAAAAATAAATAAAAAATAAAAAAGGAGAGGAGTTCCTAAGTAATAAAAAATAATAGTTAAAAAATAAATTTCCCAAACATGGAATAAATAAAAACATTTCTTTAAAATACCTCTTAAGCATTAAGACATCATTTACTGTTCCATTTTTAAACTTTAGTGAAAAAAAATCAGTTAGTGTACTCATTTAAAAATATAAAAATCCTACCTATTTTTAAGCAAAGAGCCAAAGAATCTGTTCAAACAGCCCATCGCCTATTCTTGTCTGAGCTGAGCTTCCCTTTCACATAACGGGAGGTGAGCCGGGTTGACTCCCAGCCTCTTCTGACCCTTCTATTGCTCTTGCCTTACTTTTCTACCACCCACGTGCTGGTGCACCTGGCTCTCAGTTTTGGACCTCATAGGAATACACACTCTTTATTAATTGATTCATTATTGCTTTGTTCTCATGAAGGGCTATTGGCATAGGAAAATGTACGCAGAGTCTAGATCACAATAGTGTATTGATCATGGGCCTCCAGGGGGAGAGAAGACACTCAGGGTTGGAATCCACCTGATGTGAATTCCACTGATAACTCACACTTTTAATATGAAAAGACCTTCTTGGTAGATTCACATTGTGAGGTCTACAATTGCTGGTATGTTTAATATGGTGGTTACATGACTGGCTCAGAGCAGAAATAAAGCAATGTCTATGGTTTAGCTGTTTTTAATTAGGTTTAAAGGAAGTTCTCATACCCAGAGCTGGACACCCGCACTGGCCTGGCCGCGGGCGCAGCGTGGCCTGTGGGGCCGAGCACCCAGTGACCAGTTGTGCCATTTGCACCCAGGGACCAGTTGTGCCATTTGCACCCAGGGACCAGTTGTGCCATTTGCACCCAGGGACAAGTTGTGCCATTTGCATCTTGCACCACGAGGAAGGGGGTCCGCTCCCTCTGCACGCCCGGGCCTCTGGAAGGAGCAATGGATCTGGCGTTGGATGCAGCCTGGCTGCCCCCCATGCACAGCCCGCCTGCCCCCTGGTCCCCGGGTGGTCCTGGCTAACAGCCCCCATCACCGTCATGCCTCCGGGCTGCAGACTGAGGAGCCAGAGGTCACAGCTCTGGGGAGCCTGCAGCACCTGGTGGCTCCCGCAGCACCGCGGGCCTGTCCGTAGGAGGCCGTCCCCCAGGAGCCATGGCCACCGGCGGGAGCGGGGCCAGGACCGTGCAGCCAGCTCCAGAGGCGCAGGAGCAGCATCGGGGGCTGTTGTCTGCGGAGCTGGGGGGCGCAGGCTTCTCAGCAGCCCTGGAGCCGCTCCCTGGCCGAGGGCTGGGTTTCACCTTTACCTAGGAGTTTGGAAATGCAGTGTAGCTGCGGGGAAATCATCTTTGAGCAGCAACAGGATGCATGCGAGCTTGGGAGGCAGAAGCAAACCTGTTACATGGATAAAATGTTTATTTTTGGCACAGAAAACCTCGTTTTCCTAGCCTTTACCTCACCTCCATTGTAAAGCCCTTGCTACACCTCCATGCCCCTGAAGGAGAGAATGTGGGAATTAACTGACACTCAATCTTAATGACTATGTGATGTGATATATATGTTGGTGCATATGCTTCCCTTTATGTATTGTTCATTTGTTTTTACTTAAGAAGGCTCTACAAGAGCCCTAACCAGTTTGGATGGAGCATCGGCCTAGGGACTCAAGGGTCCCAGGTTCGATTCTGGTCAAGGGCATGTACCTTGGTTGTGGGCACATCCCCAGTGAGGAGTGTGCTGGAGGCAGCTGACCATTGTTTCTCTCTCATCGATGTTTCTAACTCTCTATCCCTCTCCCTTTCTCTCTGTAAAATTTTAATTAAAAAAATATATTTTTCAAAAGGCTGTACAATAGCTAATAAAACTGTTTTCAAGGAGAGAGAGAGATGGCAAAAAGGAGGAAAGGATGGAAAATGGGATGAAGGAGGAGGAGAGGAGGGAGACAGACCATGTACTATATAGTGCAGGTACGATTTGGAGCTAAAATGCTGGGTTTGAACTGTGCTTCGTTACCTGACTATGACCAAGTTGTTTAATCTCTAAGACTTCAGTTCACAACCTACTGTGTGTGTGTGTGTGTGTGTGTGTGTGTGTGTACACTGTATATTTATATGTTTTTCCAATTCTACTTCAAAGGCTTTTGTCATAAACATTAGGAAAAAAGACCACCAGAAGGACAATTCTCTTAGAGAGGCAAATTTCATTTCCAATTATAAAATAAAA
Source organism: Vespertilio murinus (assembly GCA_963924515.1). Lineage (NCBI taxonomy): Eukaryota > Metazoa > Chordata > Mammalia > Chiroptera > Vespertilionidae > Vespertilio > Vespertilio murinus. Next base: position 2,622,012 of record OZ004709.1, on the reverse strand, counting down.
CTTATTTATAGAGTATCCTAATTATATAACCCATGAAGAGATTCTCCTGTTTGCATTAGCATATCACTTATGCTACTCTACTAATAACTACCTGCAATATTAATCAAGATTTGGAGAGAGTTAAATGGAAAGAGGTAACACCTTTTCTTCTCAGTTACGGAGAGAAGGAGTGACTGGAAGAAAATTGGAAGAGACAAATATTAACACATCTGCTAATGTCATATAAAAATGAAAATATTTTATAATTTGAAATAACTAGTTATAATAAGGTGCTTAAATCAGAGAAGAAATATAACTCAATATCAAGTGGATTGTGCAGAAGAAATCATGACCATAGCTTAAGGCAGTTATTAAAAGCATTAATCTGAGGAATAGAGAAGAACGGAGAAAAGAAAACATCGAAAGAGGTGAAGAGAAACAAGAACTAATAATGTTTAGAATTTTCCACTCCCTCTCAATTAAAACTTAGGATGTGAATGCATTTATTATGGTTGAATATGCTATCATCAATCAACTCTTTATGCCCTGCCCTCATGAAGTTTGACCATGTGACTTGTTCAGGACAACAGAATGTGTGTGCCAGACCAAGGTTAGGCAATAACAAGTATGGCATCTTACCAACCCATTCTTTAAGGTGATGAGCTTAATTTCCAAACGTGGAGAAGATTTGAGGATCATTTCCATTATATCTACACTAATAAAAGAGAAACATGCAAATTAACCATCACTCCACTATGCCCCCAGCCAACCAGGAGGAAATATGCAAATTAGAAGACAAAAAATGGTGCCTCCCAGCTACTCCAGGCTCAGAGTGGCCAGGTGGGGCAGGAAGCCTGCTATGAGAGGGAAGGCGGGGAAGGTGCGGAGCACGCCAAGGGATCTACAGGAGCGGCACTCCAGCCAGCCACAGTGAAGATGAAGATGGCAGACTCCGGCCTGGAGCTGCAGCAAAGGCAGCAGACTCTGGCCTGAGAGAAGGCCTGGGTCCCAGTTGCCCAGGAAAACTGGTGCTGGAAACCAAGGGAAGGAAGGCCTAGTGCATGAATCTCTTTGTACAAGGGGCCTCTAGTATATAAAATAATACATAGCCATGTCTGTACTTTTATGTAATCTGGATTAACATATCAATGCCATGTCCCAATATAATCAGGTCAGTATCAGAGCCTCAGGGACGAGGAACGGGGATTAAGGGAAACCATGGGAGGAGGCTGGGGAAGCTCTGAGGAGCTGATGTGTTTTCCCACGTGGTGAGGAAGAAAACAGGGCCATGAGCACACAACGGCTAATGGAACACATCCGTGTCCTGCATTTTATTGAATGGGTCAGCTGTGCTCACTCTGATACGCCGGGCCCGAGAGGGAAGCTGTGTATTAGTTATCCATCGCTGTACTACAAATTACCTCAGCTTGTTGGCTTGAAACAACAGACATTAATTATGGGAAAGGAAAAAAAAATTGTGTGGGAGCGTCTCCACTAAGAGAAATGGTGACTGCGTAGCTAGAAAGATGAGGACGGCAGTCTCGCTGACGTGCTCGGCATTCATTCCTGCTGACCCTCTGCAGTGACCTTGGAGCTTATGCTCACCGTGTGGTAAGGGGACACGTGGATGGGACTGGCCTTTGTGTGGCAAGAGGCGGCCTCTGTGTCGCTGAGGTTGCGCTCCGGCCGTGTCTGCTGTGCCACACCAGCTGGTCACCACCTCCAGGGCTGGTCTCGGTCACGCCTCTCACAGTGTGTGCTGGGGAGGATCTCCTTTCTCTAAATCCTCCAAATAACCAGGTGATGGGTTTTTCTCTGCTGACTTCCATCTCTGACATACACCCCCCCACACACACACACACACCACACACACACACTCCTACATCAGTGTCATCAGCATGATTATGCTGAAAAGAAGAGCATTTAAAACCCAGGAATGGCTTGAAGGAGAACTCTCATCATTTGCAACAGCCTGGATGGGCCAGAGAGCATTGTGCTGAGCAAAATGAGCCATTTGGAGAAAGATAAATATCACATGATCTCACACATTTGGGGAAAATAAGAAACAACATAGACTGATGAACAAAAACAGATCCGGAGACAGAGAAGCATCAGCATCGAACAGACCATCAAACCTCAGAGGGCAGGCAGGGGAGGACAGAAGGGTGGTAAGAGATCAACCAAAGGACTTGTACACATGCCTGTGAGCCTGACCAATGGGCACAGACAATAGGGGGATGGGGGCAGGTGCTGAGGGGTGGGAGCGGTCAATGGAGCAAAAAGGAAACATATGTAAAACTTCCAACAATACGATTTAAAAAAAAATATTGGGGCAAAAAAGAAAGGAAAGAAAAATCAAACAATATAAACAGCTAAGCCAATGGGAAGAGGTCAGGACTTGTTATTCTGCAGCGGTCCGTGGGAGGATAGTTTCCATGGGGAAAGGCAGAAAATGGGACTGTGCTGGGCCTGGTGGTCCACAGGGCAGCGGCAGCTAGCGGGTGGTCACCTTTCCCTGCCGGCGCCCAGGCCCACGCACAGTAACCAGCAGCCCTTCACACACCTGCCCGGGGCTTTCACCCCACCGGGTGGGGTTGTGCTCCCTCTCCTCAAAGCTGCATGAACCTTTCATTCCTTTGCAATCCAGCAGTTTTTCTCCTTACTTCCACTCAAGCTTGGCCGTGGCTCCAGAGATTAGAGCTTTCTCCTCATTGAAGAACATCAGTGTGCTACTGCACAGGGTTTCTCAGCCACCCAGCCAAGGGGCAGTTGCCAATTCCCGGGGGGGGGAAGCAACAGCAGAGTAGGTGGGAAAAGCACTGGAGAAAATCCTGTATTCTGTCAGCACCTCCTTCTAAGATCCCAAACCTGCCTAAACTGGTTTGGCTCAATAGATAGAGTGCAGGCTTGAGGACTGAAAGGTCCCAGGTTCAATTCCGGTCAAGGACATGTACCTTGGTTGCAGGCAGATCCCCAGTAGGGAGTGTGCAGGAGGCAGCTGATCAATGTTTCTATGCTCTATCCATCTCTCTTCCTCTCTGTAAAAAAATCAATAAAATATATATATTTTATAAAATAAAATAAAAGGTAAAATAAAATTCCAAACCCTCACCCATGAGAATAGGTAACCTTGAAGGTGACACTTGAAGCCAAATGGAGAATGTGAGATCGCAATGGGCTCTGCTGGAATTGACTGTTTAATACATATTTGACCCAGAATGAAAGGAAAATCTCAGGTTTTCCCAACAAAATGTCCCAAGTCCCTTGAGTTTTTCTTTAAAGAAAATCACGAAACATGCATCACCTGACAATGGGCCATACATTTTTCATGTGTGCTCGGGAAGTGAAAAGGTATGTAATACCTGTAGTGTTACATGTTCAATATTTGGTATTTAACACATTATTTCCTACTAAGTGCCCAGAAAAAATATATGTATAATTTTTAAATCACAACACCTTTATTTTTACTTCTCGTCCCAAACCTCCTACCTTAGTTGCAAAAGCTAAAGATGCCTGTCATATAAAGTGCTATTTCTGTTTGAGCACTTTTTCTACCCTTGTTTCCTCACATTTACAAACAAAAGCACTTGCCAGTAATCTCTCCAGACGGAGCAGCTGAAGGTCCGGTGTCACTCCTACTGGTATCAGCCGCTGTTTGGAGGAAGGAAAGTGTGGGGTCGAACACCTAGCCCAGGGGTGGGTAAACTTTTAGACTCGAGGGCCACAATGGGTTCTTAAACTGGACCGGAGGGCTGGAACAAAAGCAACCTGACCATGCTGGTACTCTCACCTTGGGCTGCTGGTGAAGGAGCGGAGGGGAGAGCAAGAGAACCCTCCACTCTTTTGGCTCTGTGGACCGGATAGAACAGCCGAATGGGCCGGATCCAGCCCGAGGGCCATAGTTTGCCACGTTAATTGCACCAGTGGAAGGAAGCCTTCTACCTCATGAAATGGGATTATCCAGCACACCGTCCCAGTGCTTCAAACAGTCTGAGAAACCCAGGTCCACGCCAGTCCAAGCTCCTGTGATGTGTGCATTCTACTGAAATCTAGGATATTCTGTGCCAAACGTGAGTTTTAAAAACATGCATTTTAAAATATAAGGGCTTTCATTTATTGAAGAAACAAACATTTCCATATCGATAGTAGCCTCTTCTTGTAAGAAAAAATAAGTAAAATGAAAAATCTTTTCTATGAAACCTACCACAAAAGATCATGCTTTTCTTTACATATGCTCTGCAGTGAAAAGTATGAGTTTGCTTATAAGCTTAGCAATGGCTATGTGTGTTTTTCCTAATACAGATAAGCATTCCATATAGCGGTTGTGCTAGAAGGCTAAAAAGAGTGAATGCATGGTCAGTGCTTAAAGCATCCCAAGGTCCACGGCAAGAATGTAATAGCTATTAGTTATCAGTATTATTTCTCTGTAAGTTGTTTTTTTTTTAATATATTATTATTGATTCACCAAGGAAAGGAGAGGGAGAAATAGAAGCATCAATGATGAGACAGAATCATTGATTGGCTGCCTCCCCCTGCATGCCCCCCTAATGAGGATTGAGGCAGCAACTCAGGCATGTGCCCTTGACCGAAATCGAACCTGGGACCCTTCATTCCCCAGGCAGATGCTCTATCCATTGAGCCAAACCATCAAGGGCAGTATTATTTCTATTTTAGAATGGTTGAGGCTCTTCAATTCTGTTTTCTGTTAGCTGTATTTCTTGGCAGTGACTTAGGTTTTTACAACTTAGAGTCGGAGGCCGGGCCTGTGAGAAATGACACTCCCCTGGGAAGTGACTGTGGAGCGGGTGCCACAAACCCTCCCTGTGAAAAGACATGCCTGAGGACACGAGTCTGTACCATGGATGACAGTTTACACGAGTCTGAATTCAGCCTATCCTTGTCCCAGGGAAAGTGGACACAACAAGGGCTGGGGGCACCTGGGGCTACTCTGCCCTCAGTGTGCTGTGCCAGCACTGCCAGCTCCTCCGGCCTCCAGACCGAGTGCCTGCATTCCGAGGACCAGAGAGGCCGGGTGCTTGTCTGGGTTTTTCTGTTCACATTCACCGGGACGTAGTGAAATGAGAGTAGGACTCAGACAAGCAGCCTTGGGCACAGGACTTCACACGCAATGTCTCCGGGTCTGTTTCCAGCTGCCCACCTGAACGCCTTTACAGTTGTCAACATCCCTCTCCTCTTTTCATGAAAAGCAAGGGACTCCAGCTGCTCTCATTCCTACTTCCCCACGCCTCACCCAGGACGATCTGTTCTGCCCAAGGACTCCAGGGCCCGCCGTGCCAGTGGCCTGTGAGGGACCACAGCTACCACCCGGTGGCATCAGCTCCATCGGCCTTGGGACCGGGAGGGGTTGCTTGACGTGCAAGTGTCGGAGCCAATGGTCCACGTGCTATGATCCCTAAGGAACTGAAAATGGCCCTTTCGGAATTCCCCAGCTATCTTCGGCCAGCTTTTCTCGTCATAGAAGTCTGTCACAGGAGGAACAGAAACTTAGAGCTAATGACTAAAGAATTTTGATGGGAAACAAGCCTGCATTGAAATGAGCATGATGGTCATTTTTAAAAAATCAAGGTTTGCTTTTAAGATTTGTGTGGAATAAAAAATAAATAAAAAACTTTTGGCAGAAAATATTTAGCCCATTTAAGCTACCGTGTTTCCCTGAAAATAAGACATCCTCTGAAAATAAGACCTACTTACAGGTTTCCTTCTGAGTGAAATATAAGGCATCCCCCCAAAAATAAGGCCCCCAGGATTCACAGTTTGTCTGGTTTGTGTTGTTATTACCGTATATAGGTAATAAATTTCCTTTATTTTCATTTAACAATAAATGTGTACCATATTCTTCTTCATGTAAAAATAAGACATCCCTGAAAATAAGACCTAGCACATCTTTGGGAGCAAACATTAATATAAGACACTGTCTTATTTTCAGGGAAACGGGGTAATAGCTAATATGTAACACACACACACACACACACACACACACACACACACACACACACACTATTTATATATTAAATAGTAAAGATAGTAAGTGGAAGGTATCAGAAAACAGCAACCTTGCTTATTCTCCCACTCTGAAACTATACTTTTTAATACAACAGCCACAGGGAATTCCTTCTCGGGCTTCCACCCTGACAGGTCATTGCCATTCGTCACCTCTAAGCGCCCCTGAGAAGACGCACTGAGGGTGGACTAGACATAAGACCTCTCTCCAAGAAAGACAGCTGTGGCTGACAAGGCTCGGTTTCCGGAGAGAAAAGCAGGCACGGGCAGGGGGTCTGTGCACCATCTTGCTGGGTTCGAGCAATCTCATATAGAAGAAAGCAAGGCCCCCTCCCTGTGGGCTAAGACAGACGAGAGAGGACAGCAGTCCTAGTCCCAGGGACATCATGGAGAGACTCCACAGCGTGGAAGCCATTGTGGACATTAAAGGCTACTCACACCACACTCTTTGGGTGGATGAAGACATCTCCTTGCCGGCTTTGGGTCAAGCATTTAGCACACGCAACCTAGAGCAGACACCCGCACAGCCAGAAAAGGCAACGGGGGCTCCATGTCTGACACTGGCAAAGACCGGAGTGGGATATGCGCGATGAATAGGCAGTTTAACAGGACACTCAAATCCCATGCATCCCGGGGCAGGGGCCCTTTAAGAACAGAAATCACCCTGGAGATGCTTCCCTCCTTCCAGGTTTGAAATGAATAAGCATTTAGTGCTGGAAAGTGTTCCCTACACAGTGAGCTCACCAGGTGAGTCCATTATGTCGGTCTCAAGCCAATGGGCCAATCTGGTCATGAGGCTTCTGCTCACCTGTGGCTGTTTGTTCTGATTTGGCTTTTAATATAAATTCTTTTTAAATTGCTGACTTATTATATATGTGTCCTTTCCCCCACTGACCTCTCCCCGGCCCTGCCCGCCCCCCAGCACACGTCCTTCTGCAGCCACCCTGCCTGCTACGGACTGTTGGCTGAGGGTGAGGTCCATATAGCATCTTCCCTGCCTGCCCGGCCTGTGTCGATCTGTCTTCCCACCTGGGCCACCCCTGCCATCAGTCCTTCCCTCTCCCATTCCTCCCGACCAACCTGCTCCCTACAACCGCAGAAGGTTCTCCAGTACAGCAAGAGTTGGACACGCTTCCCTACCCGCCGGGCCCCAGAGCAGAGATAGATGCATTTGGCCGCGGGGTCTCTTAGATTTGTACATGTCTACTCCACGGATCCAATTGAAAAAAGTCCAACCCTGTGTGATTTCTAGAGGGACACAATCTAATCACGTTTTTCCTGAACCAATTATCTTCTCACCAAGGCAGAAAGCAGACTCATTGCCAGTGGGCTTAAGGTTTTCTGCCCAAAGTTTTCTGTTTGTTTTGGGTTTTTTTATTCCACATAAATCTTAGAAGCAAGCCTCAATTTTTCTTTGCAGACTCATGATCCATCCATCATGTGACATCATTTATTACTGACAATGCTATTATATGTAAGGACTGGCCTGGAGCTAATCACCTGATCGGAGAGGGTTAAGTGGGGTGACAACTCGCCCTTGTACCTCTGCATTCCCATTGCTTGAGGTGTGACAGGCCGTACGCTTTCTATAACCAGAAACACAGCCGCGGAGGCCCTTGGTGGTTCTGTTGCTGTTTTGAAACAGCATCGGCCTAAAAGCTCTTCCTTTAGTCAAATGGCAATTCATTTCCCTTCCCTGGCACAAAACACAGCTGAATTATCTTTGAAATAGGTTGATGATTTCCTTTTATTTCCTCTTTCTACTTGTAATTATAGATTCCACCAGATTATTACCATGACAACGTTGAAGCTACATTAATCTCTTCACCTAGGAAATCATCCTTTCCTGGGAAAATCTGAATTGTATCCCTTACTTCCAACAGTATTCACTGTTGCCTAAAATATATTTGCAGGTTGAATATGAATAAACTTTTGCTCTCAATAATTTCTTTTATAAATGTTTTTTTTATTGAGATATGATTGGCATAGAGCACTCTATAAGATTAAGGTATGGCCCTAGCCAGTTTGGCTCAGTGGATAGAGCATTGACCTGCGAACTGAAGGGTCCCAGGTTCTATTTCAAGCAAGGGCTTGTACCTTGGTTGCAGGCACATCCCCAGTGGAAGGTGTGCAGGAAGCAACTGATCTATGTTTCTCTCTCATCAATGTTTCTGACTTTCTATCCCTCTCCCTTCCTCCCTGTAAAAAAATTAATAAAATATATATTTTAAAAATTGACCAGAAAGCAGGGTTTCCCTAAGCATGCAACATTCAATCAGCCGCAATCCTGAACGTCAGATGGGTGTGAAGCCATGCAAAACCCCGGGCCTGAAATAAAACCTTCGCCCATCAGTCACCGTCTAAAAATTCCACTCTTTGAGAGTCAATTATTTAACTTAACCCCTAAGATTATTTAAAAATATTCCCTTTTAAAAATTAAAATTTCTCTGACAGGGATAAGACCTCTGTCACTTCCACTTCAGGGGAAAAGGGTTTTATTTAATTAACGCTGCTCATGGTGGCAGGAGCAGCGCAGGGCCCACGCGAGGTCACCCGCTGTCACGGAGGCGAACGCGGATCAGACAATGAAAAGCAGCAGAGAGGGTGGAGACAGACTTGGCTGGCTTCACAGATTTCCCCGTTATGTCCAATGCAGCCGGGCATGTCTCCGAGGGGAGATCACATGCTACCACTTGTCTCAGCCCATTTTCCTCTCTTACAACTGTGTTCTGCCTTGACTTCTGCTCGAGTTGACTGATGATTCTGAAATCCTAGTTGAGTTTTCAATGTAGCCCAAACCTTGGGCCGGACCAGATGGATTTGAAGAACAGCTTTGCTCCCTGAAGATGATAGGGTTTTGAACAAACGTTTCAGTCTTTCCGAACTTCAATTTCCTCCGGGATAACAAGTCAGCCTCTCTGGATTGTTGTGAGGATTACAAAAGAGGGCGCCTCTCTGCAGAGAGCCCAGCTCATAGATGGTGGTGGTGAGCTATGGTCATGACTGGGTTTACCAGGGTCACGGACAGGGTGGAGAGCAGGACTGCGGCCTGTGAAATAAAATAAAGAGGCCCATGAGGCCCTGAAAGAGGAGCAGGGACATCAGTCAGACTTGCTCCCCGTGTTGGTTTGTCTAGGCTCCGTCTCAGCAGAGAAAATGCCCTTTGCCTGGCTTTCTTTCCATATCCAAGGGCACCCCTGAAAACTCCAAATGAGAGAGCATTAAAGAGGCTGCCCCTAACCGGGCATGCAAGCTCAAGGACCCATCGGAACTGAATCTGTACCCGAGATAGCTGCGCAGGGTGCTTTTCTCCCCATGCTCTTCTCCTCACCATGGCGACCACTGTTCTAGAACATCAATCCTCAACACCTGTCTCTCCTATCACCAACGCAAGTACGCTCTCAACACCACTTCAAAATCACTTGTTAATATAATTGCAGAACAAATATGAGGACTGAATTGTTAGAAGACAAATAAGAACAGCATATCAAAATAAAGGCCCCCTCGTATTCAATTACCAGGAAAATCAGTTCATCCAAATAGAAGGAAACCCCGACTTAAAGAAATCATTATTAACTTGTGTTTGTATGGACTTGGGCATCTAAGGACAGATTCTGCTTGAAACAAATGTATAGTTATTCTATTTACTTAAAAATATCAGGTAAGCCACAACGTAGTGACTTGTAACCATGCTATTACATTTACACACCTGTTTCTTCCACGTGGATACAGATGAAAAATGTTTAATAATTTTCACCAAGATATTTTTTTCAAAAGAGGGATATTCCAAGAATCAGCGTCCTACGAACAATTTGGAAATAAAACTCACAAAAGCAGTAAGTTATGCAGTCTGGCTGGGGAGACCATGATACACAAATCCATAATGAGAGCTGCCTGCCTGAGGTGGACAGCAGCGTAGAGGCCCAGGAAGTATCTACTTCACAGGGAGATTGACATCAGGCACATGATCATACATATATGGACATTAATTGAGGCCATTATTGCTTTCCCCCTTGGGGTTTATAATAGCTTATTTTCCTTCTTCCTGTCTATACTCATTTACTTCCATCCTCACATCATGACTTGGCTAATTTTCCAAATAATGTGTCTCCAGTAATTGCGTTTCCTGTTCAAAAAACCTTGAGGGTCATCTACAGAGCATCACTTCACTCTACTGCCCTGGTTTCAAATACACAAAGACACTCAGCTATCCAGCCAATTTCAATGACCTCTTTGTCTTCATGTGGCCCCACCCCACCCTAGGAGTCACTCGCCCTCCAACTCCCGCTTCTACTGAGTAAAGTTGAATGGGAAGATGGCACAGAAAAGTAATTACTGGTGTGGTTTCTGGGGTCGACGCACTTGAGATCAAATAGAGGTTCCACCGGATTTGTCTCCCTTTCACCCTGGAGAGAGAATTACACAAAAAAACCCTAGCACTTGCGAAAAGCATGCATTTTGATAAGTGATAAACTCTGTAGCTATGCAGCTGACAGAAAACCTGACTATAAGATTGTGGGGAGGATAAATGAGCTATATCATTCAAAGTTCTTAGGATAGTGCTTATTACATAATAAATTTCCTGTATGTACATGTCAACTGTTAATAATGTTATTATTGTTGTAATTGTGTATTGGGAAGCCCCTGTCCCAAACCTTTTTCATTTCTAACCCAAAAATTTACTCTTCCTGACATGTGTGCCTGCATCATGAGAGGTAGAGAAGGAAGCGTGACCATCAGATTGAGGAGTTCTAATTTTTTATTTCCTGGTGAGTAACCAGTTTTCTGGGAAAAGAAGGCCATAAGCAAACCCATGATCACTGAACACATACTGAGAGCTATGTATGAAGTATATCAGAACAGGGAGAGATGGGGTGAAGGCATACCACGTAAGAGGTCATTAGAAAACTGCATAAAAGGTGATTTATGTCTGTGGAAGTGAGGCAAAGAGAATATAATTCTTATGTTCTAAGCTTAAATAGGAACTATATGAGAGGATGGGGTGATGGGTGTGTATTCAGGAGCCTCCAATATTAATAATAGAAATGCATAGCCAGCGATTACAAACAGGGTTCCAAATCGTGAGAAAGTAATCACAGCTAAAGGCAAAATGACACACGCACATATAGTTTGAGACAGTAAAATTAAATAAAGTCATTGAAAGAACACACGTCCCGTTGATGGAGATATTCCAAGGCATCGGTTAAAAGCATGCCGCGTATCACCAAGAGGCTGCAACAATAAACAGAAGAACAAAGTCCCGGCAGACAAGAGGAAGGAGACGTTTAAGAAGGGGCTGCAGAGACGCGCTCCCTCTTACTGGGCCCACAGCCCTCCTGCAGGCCGCACAGCTAACTGTGGCCACGGAAATGAATTCTAGGCAATGGAACCTGAGCAACCTGGTACAGGCCGCTTCCACATCCAGGTCACGAAGCCTGCCACCGGCTCCCTGGTGTGCATCCAGCTGATGGCAACTCTTAGAGCAACCCAGGCGATGTGCTGAAGGCAGCAAACATTGAAGACAGCAAACAGAGCTGCTCTCAACCTGGGCCCCACAGTGAAAGTGGAAAGCTGCCCAGCCAGCGTGGCTCGGGGGTTGAGCATCCACCTAGGAACCAGGAGGTCACGGTTTGATTCCCGGTCAGGGGACATGCCCAGGATGTGGGCTCCATCCCCAGTATGGGGTGTGCAGGAGGCAGCTGATCAATGATTCTCTCTCATCACTAATGTTTCTATCTCTATCTCCGTCCTTTCCTCTCTCTGAAATCAATAAAAATACATTAACAAAATTGAGTGGAAATATGACCCAAACCCCCACCTGGAGCCCCAAAGGCTCCTGACAGGAGTGAGAATTGAGCCTCCAGCTGCCCCTGAATTGTGGGTTTTCTGTGTCACAGCGATGAGCCTTCCTAAGTACCATTGAGAAACCTTGTGTAAGTCCTGCCTGTAGAAGATGAGGACTGGGAGGCCTGGCAACTTAATGCCCTTCAGAGATTGTTTCTGGGAGAGGGATGAGAAGAACCCATCTTATTTTTTAAAAAAATTAAAATATATTTTATAGATTTTTTTTTACAGAGAAGAAAGGAGAAGGATAGAGAGTTAGAAATATCAATCAGCTGCCTCCTGCACACTCCCTACTTGGTATCTGCCCACAACCAAGATACATGCCCTTGACCAGACTTGAACCTGGGACCCTTGATTCCACAGGCTGATGCTCTATTCACTGAGCAAACTGGTCAGGGCAGAAACCCATGTTTCTTAAAGTTAAAGAATGACTGGGAAATGTAAAAGTGGGGGCAATGGGTGCAATTTTTGGAAAGAGGGGCAAATTGCACACTGAACAAAAAGTAAGAGATGACACAATAACCTGCACAGAACACTGGCTGAGAAAAGGCTTTGTAAGGTTGTGGGAAAGTGCCAATCCTACATAATAAAAGCCTAATATGCAAATCAACCCAAAAGTGGAATGACCAGTCAGCTAGGGATGGAGCCAGCAAGTGGGCGGTGCCAGACCAGGCCAGGGTGGTGCCAGAGGGCAGAGAGAGGGGGTGATGAACAGCGGGCCACGGCAACTAGCGGTGGCAGAGGAGCAATGGGGGGTGGGGCTGGCTGCTCATCAGCTGGCACTGTTCCCCCTGATCACCCAGCTGAGGGAGGCCACCAGCGAAGGCAGCAGCGGGGCAATGGGGAGTGGGGCCAACTGCTTGCCTTGGGGTGGGGCCCGGCACTTGCTGGCCAGTTCTGTCCACCAATTGGCCCCCAGGTCGCCTCCCACAGAGGGAGGCCAGACTGCAGCTTAGGCCCTCTCCCAGGCCTAAGCCATCAGTCAGACATCCCCCAAGGGCTCCTGGTCTGAGAGAGGGCATGGGCTGGACTAAGGGACCCCCCGAATGCATGAATTGTCATGCACCAGGCCTCTAGTATCTGAATATTGGGCAGCAGAAACAGTCAATGCGATGGAGAGATTGAAAATGTAAGAGGAAGAAAGACTGACCAAGCAAGGCCACAGAAAGGAGAGAGACAACTGAGACCAATGGTAGGGTTAGCTTCCTTTTCATTTTTGTTGTTGTTAATCCTTCCCAGAGGATGTTCTTCCACTGATTTTTGAGGGAGTGGAAGAGAGAGGGAAAGACAGAGGAAAACATTGATGTGAAAGAGACACATCAATTGATTGCCTCCTGCAAGAGCCCTGACCAGGGTCCGGGCCTGGGAGGAGCCGGCAATGAGGTGCTTGCCCTTTACCAGAATCAAACTTGGGACCATTAGGTCTGCAGGCCGAGGCTCTATCCACTGAGTAAAACCTGGTAGGGCTAGCTAGCCTCTTTTTAAAATTTTTTGTTGTTAATCCTCACCTGAGGATATTTTCCTACTGATTTTTATAGAGAGTGGAAGGGCGAAGGAGAGACACAGAGAGAAATAACAATGTGAGAGAGACACATCAATTGGTTGCCTCCTGCGCATGCTCTAAATGTGGCCTGGGATCCAGCCTGCAACCTAGGTACATGCCCTTGACTGGATTCAAACCCGGGACCCTTCATCCACAGGCCCCCACTCTCTCCACTGAACCAAACTGGGCTAGGGCCCCTTAGCCTCTTAAAGGAAGCAGTGTCTTTCCTATTCTTTAATAAGCCTGAAGGAGATAATTTAGGGAGAGAGTGAATAGATTAGGTAAGTGTCAGGATCCACCACATAATGAATAAGTGGCGTAGATGCCCGAGTCAACCTCCCGTGCAGAAATGCCCAGCAACCTGCAGCTTCCGGGGATGGGGATGGGGGGGGGGTGGGCTTCTGTGAGAAGAGAGAGTCTACAGAAAGAAGCCTTGGGTGGCGCTGTGGATACTCTGAAGGTTGCAAAGACAATGCAGACCTGGTGTCCCCCCGAAACCGACGTTGATGAAAATCCATGGACACAGCACAATGTGACAAACTTCAGCTTTGGGAATTCTTAGATATTTCTTGAGTACCAACCACCTGTTAGGAGTACACACATGACTGGGAAAGAAAACCAGCATATAAGTAAGCAGACAAATAATTCCAGAGTGTACGTGCTATGAATAAAGTTAAAACTTTATTCAGACCCATTAGGGTCTGAATGGGGACAGATAATATTTCAGTTTACTCACAATTCTGTATCCAAAGAGTTTTTAATTATAAATTAATAAATTATGAGAGATGATAAGTGACACTGCAATTATTTCAATGATTCTTCCAAAGTTATGGCATTTTTGTCATCAATCATAATTTCTGGCATCATCTTTATAAAATATTAAATTTCAATTAGACCAACTTTGAACCTACACAGTTTTGGAAAATAAATTTGCTAAAAACATAGTTTTGCCTTATGTATCTTGATGAAGTATCTGATAATATCTTATTAAGGTACCATTTCATTCAACCAAGTTGACAATTTTATTTTGAGCTTTGTTTTTTATAATATGTATTAGAATGATATGCATGCACACCATGCATATATAAGCATGAGTATATATAAATTAATAGTTAATAGTGAATAAACATCATGGAATAACATTGCTTCGATTGCTATTTAACTTTTTTTGTTTATCTGGGTGAAAAACTTCTTTCAAGAATGTATAATAACTAACTCACTTTCAAGTACCTTGCTGTCAATATATGTGAGTTTCTGAGAAAATTCTTTAAAAAGCTAGTTTCATAATATATTTTTATTTCATTGCTGAAATGATAAGAGATAAGTCACAACAAAGACAGACAGTAAGAAATGAACAATATTCTATGTGTGACTGATTTCCTTTTATCTCTCAAAGCACGGTTTTTCCTTATCTACTCTGAAGCTTTAGTCAAATGGCGAGTAATATAAAGTGTTTATGATTTTCTGAATTGGAGTTGCAGATTCTTGACCAATCTGATGCAGGCCAGATCTTTGTTGCAGTTCTCCATTTTAATGAAAAGAAAAAGACTTTTGAAGATGCTCAGATACTACGTCTCTTTAATAACAACAGAGTGGTTGAAAAAATATTTATCTCCCAAACATACCCATGAATTCACAGATAGTATTTATTTTCAGAAAAGAATAGAGGACATCACAGAGGGGTACTCTGATATTCAACGGGATAAAATAATAAGCTATTTTAAGAATATCTCCCATTGTAATCATACCCAGTCTTCCAAACTAATAAGTAAAAAATTGAATATATGAACAGCTTTATCCGCTTTTTTTTTCTACAAAAACATTCTCCCTGATTTTGAAATTCTGTATTTGAATAAAGTAATAATTCTTATAAAACAAAAATGTCATACTCTATTTATATTTAATTGCATATGAGGCCCAGTGCTTGAAAAGTCATGCACCGGGGGGAGAGGGGTCCTTTAGCCTGGCCTGTGCCCTAAATAAGGGGGATGTCTTATTGCAACCCCTCTAACTGCAGGGCCAAAACAGAACTTGAACTGGGGATAATCATATACACTACGTTTTTTCATTATTTTCCCTATTTACTGATTGGTATCCTCATTGATGTTTATAATTGGAGTTAAAAAGTGTTTTGTTAACTGCTCAGTGTACTAGTTTATATAATTACCTGTGAGAAAGTCTGTTCAGACCCCCTCATGGCATGCTCTGTGTGATGATTTGGTTTCATAAATCCGAGAACCACGTCATGTAGACTGAGAAAAATTATATGATCACAAAGACACAGGAGGGGCAGAAAGCCCGGGGCACACGGGCATTTATAAAAGCCACTATTCTTAGTCTCATTCTAACTGGGTACCTACTTCCATAATCTGAAATTATACTCCTGTTCCCAACAGGCCAATTCACCTGGGATTCTCAAGACTAAGTTACGGAAGGATACATCCTGCTTCCCTTAGAGATAGGAATCATTTATTATGCATTATTGTTTTAGAGAACGGAATTTAGAGCGCAGAGTAATTGGATTAGGCTGTTTTATAAATGAGATCCTGTTGGGTCAAATCAGGTACAGTTCATAGAAATTCTTCACCCAAGAATAGCCTAGGCCCATGGTCAGTA
Source organism: Vespertilio murinus (assembly GCA_963924515.1). Classification (NCBI taxonomy): domain Eukaryota; kingdom Metazoa; phylum Chordata; class Mammalia; order Chiroptera; family Vespertilionidae; genus Vespertilio; species Vespertilio murinus. The sequence goes on along the minus strand of OZ004709.1, from coordinate 2,606,009 downwards.
AACCACGGCTCGCAAGCCACATGAAGCTCTTTGGCCCCTTGGGTGTGGCTCTTCCACAAAATACCACAGCCCGGGTGAGTCTATTTTGAAGAAGTGGCGTTAGAAGAACAAGTTTAAGTTTAAAAAATGTGTCTCTCAAAAGAAATTTCAGTCGTTGTGCTGTTGATATTTGGCTCTGTGGACTAATGAGTTTGCCGACCCCTGGCCTAGGCTGATCCCTCTGAATAAGATGCTATGGGTAACGCAACCAGGAGGACCCCCTGGACAGCACAGAGGCTGACCAACATGCCCAACGTGGGCAGTGACAGCAATACAAGGCCAGGCCTTCCTGAGGAAGAGGAGAAAGAGGAGGAGGAGGAGGGAGAGGAGGAGGAGGAGGAGGAGGGAGAGGAGGAGGAGGAGGAGATATTCGATCCCTCACACCCAGTGGGCTCAGGCCCAAGCAGGCTCCTCTAAACATTCTGTCCCTCTAAACACTGACCAGCACAGAGAAACGAATGTCTTACCGCAATCAGTTATGAAGAGCCATGTCAGATGTAACTCCTCCTCCCATAAATTGAAGGCTCAAGACAAAACAATGGCTGCTCTCTTCTGGTCTTCGGCAGCTTCCAAAACAGGCACGTTTTCCCCAGAATAAAAGTATTTCCACCCCTAAGCCAGACATCGCCCTGGGGTGGGCAGGGTCACCTCGGTGTCAGGGGCGCTGCCGGCTGCCCCGCTCCGCCTTCTGCAGATGCCCGGGGAGCAATTTGCCACCAGAGCAGCTGACAAGCACTCATTTACCGAACAATGGTTTTCTACGTCCATGATTTATCATGTTAGGCAATGTCACTAATTAGATAAAATTGTAATATACAAGAATAGAAATCCCTGTCGGCTAATCATCACTGTCATTGGTTTGAGGAGTTGGAGGGGGGAAGGAGCATTTCCCTGCACAAATGCACCCCAGGAGTCAGGAAGGATGGAGAGGAAAGCCGGGCCATGTCTGTTCCCACCATCCCCACGTGAACGGCAGCAGGAGGCACTGATCCATACACAGGAGGCTGCGGGAACAGCAAGGGCAGAGAAACTCGGCCTGCCCGGGGGTCAGCAGGGAGAGCATCAGCTCTGTGAAGAGGAAGGTAGGATATAGACAAACAAAACTAATAAAACAAAGGATGTGGTGAACAGCCGGTTCAGAAAAGGAATGGGACTGATGCTTCTTCTAAGAGAGTTTTAGTATACACCTCCGTCACCTGGGGAGGAGCGGGTACCCTGGGACTGAGGCTGGCATGCTGAGAATGCTGTAAAGCGATACGAAAAGATGTCTGAACACACCTTAAAGACCAAGTGGCAAAGCATGACTGGTAAGTTACCAAAAGGGCCTTTCTTAGTCCATTTTATATAAATTTTAAAAGGTGAACAGGCATTACCTGTTTTTACTAAATGGTTGGAAATAGGCTTTTTTTTTTTTTTAATATACTTGCCCTATTAAACTTCGTGTCTATGAACATTTCCTGGATAATAAACCCCAAATTCATGACAGGCATATGGGTATATAGGTCAGGACGGGTGGAATTATTGAATTGAAACAAAATATTATATTATCAAATCAGCTTGATTCTTCAGGGATGGATTCTTTATGTACACAGTCCAATTTTTTTAATGAAATAAATGGTAATTTTGTTAATCAGTCATATTTTACGGGAACCTTCGGATGCTGCCCAGACAGACCTGAGCTTTATATTGCGATTTCTTTCTATTTTACAGCCACGGCTTTTCAGTGTGTTTAATTCAATATAATTCAAACATCCACTTATTGAAGATCTCCCCCAGCTTAAAAAAACAAAACAAATGTATTTACCATTTATATTCTCTAATTAGTATTCAGAAAACAATATTATTTTTTCAAATCCAAAGAAATTTTCCAAGCTCCATCTGTTGCAAACATTCTGATAGTCTTCTGTTTCCTCCGAAGAGAGCTACATTACTCCTTTAGTAAAGAATTTTAACATAGGGGTTTACACTGTACTATAATTTATCCTGTCTAGTTTATTTTAATAAACATTTATGAAATACTAGAGGTCCGGTGCACGAATCTGTGCACAGGCGAGGTCCAGCCAGCCCTCCCTGATGGGGGCTGATTGGGGCTGGGCTCCCAGGGGGGTGGGGAGGAGCTGCAGGCAGATCAGTGTGGGGGGCAATCAAGGGTGGGGCCTTCCAGGGGGAGGGGCCATGCATGGCTGCGGGGAGGGGCAGCAAGTGGTTTGGGGGGGCAATCAGGGCCCCGATTGGCTGGTTGGCCACTGCAGTGTGCATCATAGCAACAGGTCATTCTGGTTGTTCTGGCCACTTGGCTTTTATGTTATGTAGATGCACCGCTCTGGGCCCAGATGTCGACAATGAGTGTGGCTACATGTGTGTGGGGGAGAGGGTAGATAAAGAAATCTCTGTACCTTCTCCATTTTGCTGTGAACTTAAAACTGCTCAAAAAAAAAAAAAAGTCTTTATTTGAAAAAATCCACTGATGCACAGATTATCTGTCCAAGTCCCTCCTTTAGTTCATCTATACTTCAATGTATTTGGGAACGGAAGTGTCATACTCTAAAAAGATAACTTTAGAGGAGATAGAAAGATCCATTAACTGAAATATATTTTAAAAAATGTCTCAGAACAAAAACATATTTAAAAAGGAGTTCTAGAAACACGCTTAACATAAATGGGTGTTACCTCTGCCTCTAGCCACGCGTTATTAGCAAGTGATAAACCTCTAAAATGAACCGTACTGCTGTGTGCTTACAACGTGGGAGAACTTCTAAGCACTCAGCTTTTCCATTCTTTGACTGTAATGTCATACAATGAGAAATCCATTATAGTGTAATGTTCAACACATTCCTGAGATACCAAAATTATCTCCATGTTAAAACAGGCATGCTGCTGTCCAGCTGGGAGCAGAGCGTATAAAGGGTGTCAGGGGGGCGCTGTGGGGTCCGTAATCATCTCCACCTTCACAATAGCACCGCGTATGGTCTTGGAGAAGTATCCTGTTTGAAAATCTAACCTACTGAGAACATTTACAGTTAACCAGATGAGTTCACTTCCTTACCCAGAAGCTCACTGTCTCTCAGGAAGACCTCAGTAACAGCTCTTAATGGATGGCCAGTTATCACTCCTGATAGCTCAGAGCAAAAGTACGCCAATAGGCTCAAAACTGGGGACATCTTAAGATAATGCTTATTTGGCCGAAACAGGTTTGGCTCAGTGGATAGAGTGTCGACCTGCAGAATGAAAGGTCCTGGTTTCGATTCCGGTCAAGGGCCTGTACCTTGGTTGTAGGCACATCCCCAGTAGGAGGTGTGCAGGAGGCAGCTGATCGATGTTTCTCTCTCATTGATGTTTCTAGCTCTCTATCCCTCTCTCTTCCTCTCTGTAAAAAAATCAAATATATATATATATATATATATATATATATATATATATATATATATTTAAGATAATGCTTAGTTGGACATGCCCAAGTTAGTCAAGGCAACATTTACCTGTGTTCCCTGCTAAAAGAGAAGCTGTTTCTGTGTGCGGCCCTATGCACGCTAGTGACATTCTAAGCAGAGGAAATGCTAAATCATATCATTTCCGGAGCACATACCAGATTCTAAATCCCGCTCTCCGCATTAATGGCTTGGCTCCATTACGCCATCTTGTTTTTACCTGTGAGAAAGCCACTGTCTTTCATGACAGACTCCCACAGGAGTGGCTCAACCGGCCTGAGCGTCCATTGCTGATAATTAACGGCTGATGAGATTCCCAGTTGGACACGGGGGTCCCAATGCTGTTTTTAACCATTATCAATGTCTGCCTTTCTGGACACACAGGAAAACTAAACATCGGTCATTGTCATATATGTGTATATTCTGTCTTACAAGTTTTTTTAAAAAAATTTTATATTAATTGTTCTAAACATTAGAGACTTATAAGCTACAGGTACAATGCAAGTAGATTAGCCACTGTTTCCCTGACATGACTAAGTGTCCCCTGATTAGGAGATGACGGATGGTTTCACAAAATAAGCAGCACTTGAAAAACGGATTGAACAAATTAAGATCATCGCAATCTTGTGTTGATAAAAGGATTGTTTTCATGACAACTCGGCCTCCTTTGAGGTTATATTTTGCCCGTCCCTCATCAGCGGCGTTCACACCACCTATTGCTCTTCAATCAGGGGATCACAATGAAAATTACTGGGATTTTATAGATTTGCACTTCCAACGTGGGGAGAGATATGCTTAACCGGTGATTTGCTGAAGGTCACTCAGTAAGCGGTTTGCATTGAATTACATGTTGATCTGATTCCAGTGTCCGGTCTTCTAAAAACAGGAGAGACTGCCCATGGAAAACCCGGATGCACAAAATGGTATCTTCGGGTATTTTTAACTTATTGTTTGATGTTTTATGGGTCCCACATCTGGATAACCATATTCTCTGTCATGCAAAATTAGCTGTAATTTTATCAATCACAAGTTGGCAGTTAACCCAGATAGCATTATGTAAATAGCAAACATTTAGCAATCAAAGTACTAAATAAGTGGTAAGAACCTAAAATAGACCTAAGAAATTGCATGTTGACTTTCAAGGTAATGCCTTGAATCACAGAAAACTAAGATTATATTTTGGCCCTTCAGTGAAGCAACTAAAAGAACATAATGTTATTATTACTTAAAAATGCACATAAAAAGGTATGTATCTTACTACTTGTAGGATTTTATACAGCAGAGCTATAGTTTCCCCAGTTTATCAGTTCATTCACCTTCTGAACTGTCCTTTATTCAATAACCTTTTTTAAAAAATATATTTTTATTGATTTTAGAGAGGAAGGGAAGGAGAGATATAAACATCAATGATGACATAGAATCATTGGCTGCCTCTCGCACACCCCACACTGGGGATGGAGCCCACAACCTGGGCTTATGCTCTGACCAGGAATGGAACCATGACCTTCTGGTTCATAGGTCAACACTCAACCACTGAGCCATGCTGGAGTACGCAACATCCTTTTGATCAAAATCCCCTCTCAGTTTCCTTACTGCTAGAGAGAGCACCTACAAATCCTGGTGGAAGTCTGATTTGCTCATTGGTGCAGCACCACACAGCACAATAACCTGGCATGTGCCCTAACCTGGAATCGAACCACGACCTCCTGGCTCATGGGTTGACATTCAATACTGAGCAACACCAGCCCAGCTGTGTTTTATTTTTTAGTTATCTTTGATAAGGCCTGCTTTAAAAAAAATTAAGGCATTAAACTTAAATAGATCTTATTTAACTTCAATTATGATTCCTGATGAATTCTGTGAGACAATAGGCCAATCCTAGTTGCAGAGCAAGGAGGAGATGAGGGAGGAGGTTACAGCCATTGGGTATACAGGCCTTACTGACTCCCCCGACCTTAACTGGTAACCGGTATGAGCAACAGACTGAACAAATACTGATAATAATTCACAAGTGGACTGAAATGCCAGGTCCAGCAGATTGCATTGGGCTAAAGTTCCTATGTTGAATGCAGATGGAGGGTTTACACAGATGACTCAGATTTCGGGAACTTATAGTCTGTATGATCTATGTTTATTCAGTTATATTTAGTCTGTTTTGGTTTCAATTACAATTTCATTTTTTTTAAAATCAAGAGCCATGGTATAAAAAGGGGGAAAAGGGGAAATATTCTAACTCAATTTCCTCCCATTACGTCTACAGAAAAGGGGAAGGGCACATCAGTGGAAAGTAATTCACAATGACCTGTTATCCCCGTTACCCATGCTGCGTCCTTTGACGCCAACACCAGGCAGTGAGATGTGGAGCAGGGTGGATTCCACTTGCAGAGGTAGCATCACAGCTAGCAACACAGAGTTGTACTTTATAATTTAAATGGGGCAATTGTTCTTACCCGTAAATTATATTTCTATTTCATCTAAAGTTGGGAATTAGTATTAGCTAGTGATAAAGGAAGATAATCTAATTTGTTTTTCTTAATATATTTTATTGATTTTTCACAGAGAGGAAGAGAGAGGGATAGAGAGCTAGAAACATCAATGAGAGAGAATCATGGATCAGCTGCCTCTTGCACACCCCCTACTGGGGATGTGCCAGCAACCAAGGTACATGCCCTTGAGGGGAATCGAACCCAGGACCTTTCAGTTCTCAGGCCGACGCTCTATCCACTGAACCAAACTGGTTTCGGCTGTTTTTTAAGAAAAAAAAAAGTATCCTTTTTGGAGCATCTTTACAATATTCACAATATTTTTTTTAACAATAAAAGTAGTTTCTTTTACTATATTTTGGTCTGTACTAAGATTAACCTATGCATCTGGTGACCCTACAAAGAAGCAGTCAGAGAGAGATGAATGTGCAGTCTAAGGTGAAAGTGGGCGACATCTGTCATTCTAATGACAGCCCAAGGATGGGACAGGTGTGGAGACCTGGCCACATCTGTCATTCTAACTACAGCCCAAGGACGGGACAGGTGCGGTGACCTGGTGGGTCTTCCTGTACTGCGAAAATTGTCACTGTGTTGGTTATTCTAGGGAAGAATGAACCTCCATATGTGGGTACAGGAAAGCAATTAATCAGAAATAATTCAATATAAACAGTTTGAAATAGATTAATCAGACAGTTATAGCAGAAAATACACTGTAACATAGAAAGACAGAATATCAGATATTTATATAATATTAGCATATAATTGCTTAATGGCACTCCAGGCGCCCAGTATTAAATACCTATTTTTCAGTGATGCAACCACTGTTGTATAAAATAGATTCCAATGACACTAATCAATTCTGTGCATGCTGGTTAGATTATTTTAAGGGATTATTAAAAATATGCATTCTCTGACAATTCAGCGAAAGGAAGGGTGGTAACATTAAAGTCCTAGAAAAATCTCAACCAAGACAAGCTATTGTGCGATAAAGCTAAAATTCTGGGTTGCTTCATTTGCAACCCCTCCAATATATTATTTTCAACTGACCTTATAATGGTGTGAAATAGAAAATATTATTGTCCAATTACTTTTTCTTAAATATTTCCAACATCACTTACAAAGTTATATTCTGTGGCTCTGTGTGTTAAAGACCACACGCCACCCATCAATACAGCTTATAGCTGAGACACGAATCCAAGTGTCTTACTGACTTACCAAGTCTCCTTGCTTCCTTCATTTGTGGAGGAATACAAGAAATCAAAATTTTATTTAAATGAATTTTATATACTTTGAATGATGGATAGTTAATAGATCTTATGACTATTATGTTGGGCATAAATTAAATATGAATCAAGGAATTTTAGAAAAATGCTTTAAGGATCCAATTTTAATAGACTTACTGGAAAATGCCTCTGATAAAAGGGCATAATAAATTTTACCTGGATTTTAGTTTTTACTACCTTAAAGCGATTCAATTCTGTCCTATAAATAGTATTGAAAAATTACCTGCGAGATAATACTTAATTTTTAGAATCAGTCAACCATATAGTTTCTCATAATTACCAGGTAGTGACATTGAGCAATAGTATATCTTGCTCAGACTCCATTTCCTTTTCAGTAACGTGGGATTGAAATAGAACCTAATCGATGTGCATATCATTGAATTATGTGTACATTACAAATGCCAAGCATGGTGATTGGCATGTGAGCCCTCAGTTACTATTGCCTCCTCTAGGATTTCCGTGCTGTTGTCTTGAAGTATCTTCTAAAGAACATGCAAATAAAGCGCGAGTAACATTTAAGAAAAATGCTAAGGGCTGCTCTTTAAACAAACGTTGTCAGCTTTCCATGAGGCTGGGTCAAGTGGGAACTTCCACAGCTGTACCTCCACCACTGACTTCATTAGTCCCGTGTGGACTCCCTACCTCGCCTGTGCTGGTGTCTGTCAGGCCACAGGGAAATGCATGCCTGGAACTTCCCTCCACAGCTGTTCCTGTCCTTCCTACATGTCCTTAAAGAGGACAGTCCACACATTTTGTAACGGGGCCTAACGCTTTCTTGACATCCCGATGCTCAGAGGTTCTCACCTGGAACAGATTTCTCCCAGGGGCTGTTTGCTTGTCTGGAGACACGTTGGCCATCACAGCAGGTGGGTGGGGGGGGCAGGGAGAAGCAATTGACATTTAGCGGGGAGAAGCCAAAGATTCTGCTAAACACCTACAGTCTACAGGACAGCCCTGTAGGTGTGTCTGGGACAAATGATTTAACAGTGCTGAGGCTGAAAAACCCTGTCTGGCATGCCATTCCTAAACAAACTTTATTTTTAAATATATTTTTATTGACTTCAATAGTGGAAAGGAGAGGGAGAAAGAGAAAGAAACATCAATGATAAGAGATAATCATTGATTGGCTGCCTCCTGTATGATTGAGCCTACAAACTGGGCATGTGCTCTGACTTGGAATGGAACTTTGACCCCCTGGTTCATAGGTTGAAGCTCAATCACTGAGTTATGTTGGTCAGGCCATAATCAAACTTTCAAAGAGGGTGGGTAAACACAACATTACATGCAATCTCACTATAAACATTGATGTAAAGCTGAAAACAAAATATTAGCAAATCAATTTTAAGAATAAATAGAATTAAGAATTCATAACCAATTTGGATTTCTCTCAGGAGACCAATGTCAGTTTTACTTTAGGAAATACTCAATTTCAAAATTTATAAAGAAGTACAAAAAATTGTAGACAAAATTAACAACAGATTAGACCCACTTAAATAAGATGGCAATGAAATCTTCAGATAATTCAGTAGATATTATCCTGAATTTAGCACACGCAGAAAGGAAAAAGGAGCTGAAAAATAGAGATCTTAAGCTGTAGAAACATAAAAGATGGAGTGATAGAAAATAATATCTCTAATCAAATTTCCAAAAGTAGAGGAAAGTTTATACTTGAAAAGGTAGTGACTGAATAATTTCCAGAGATGATGCAAGACACTCAGATTCAAGAAGCCAAAGGAATCCCAAAAAGTTTAAGTGAAAAGTAACTCACAACTAGACACAAAAGAACTAAATGATCTCTGTCTGAGAGAAAAGGAAAGATGAACTTTCAAGGAGCAGCAATTAGATTGACTGCTCCTTAAAAACAACAAAAGACAGATCCTGAAGGAAGATTATTATCAACCAAGAATTCAATAGCTGAACAACAGTCTTTTACATTCAAGTGCAAAAAATGGGACATTGTCAGTCAAATGGAAAACTGAAAGAGTTTTCCATTTACAGAAGAAGAAGAAATGAAGGCCACAAAGGTATGAAAAGATGCTCAGATGCATTATTACTATAACCAGAAAATATAAACCAGGAACAAAATGAGAAATCGGTGCATATGCACCAGTTCGGAATAAATAAGAAGCATCTGACTGAGTCAGGAAAGGTGAATAAAAATCTAAACACAGTACACTCTTGCAAATCTGGTGAAGGATTAAACCTACGAAAACATTCAGAAAACTACTTTGGTGAGCATCGTTTTATACAAATGAAGACACGCAAATAAAAGAGTAAGATCCAAATTGACCGTACATTCGCAGCACCCACCAGCCAATCAGCAGTGAGTATGCAAATTAACCCAACAAAGCTGGTGGGTTAATTTGCATATAGAGGTACTGAGTGGCTAGGGGTGGGGCGGGATGCTTGCATCATGGCCAGGGTGATGAAGCAGGCATTCCTCACTGCCCCAGCCGCTCCCGGCCTCTGGGCAGCATGGGAAGGCCTAAAGGCGGCTCCAGGATATAGTGCAAAGGCCGCTCTGGCCAGAGTGAAAGCAGTGTTGGCAGCCCGGGGAAGGAAGGCCCATTCTCCCACGAATCTTCATGCATTGGGCCTCTAGTTTTTAATGGAGCTAAGAGACAGCCAAGAGGAAAAATGGCACAGTGGCTACCTCTAAGCAGGAAGGGAAAAGGACAGAGCAGGAGGGGACAATCACAACTTCAAGTGGACAGTAATGTTCCTCTCAGAGTTATTTGTGAGCATGTGTTCACTGTGCTCTGATACTTCACTCCTTGTATACAGAGCATACATATCGTTGTATCCATTTCATATCTCATCTGTAGAATAGCTAATATTTAGTAAGCAATCTCTGTGCAAGATGCTGCATATACAGCCTCCCACTTGATTTTTCCAAACTCTAACCTGGCCCTCAACTTTTCAAACATTCCTGGTGAGAATTTTTTTCTCGTTCATATAAATACAAGAAATACTTTCTCGACTTTCATTTTGAAAATATTGCTCATATTACTAGATCAATCATTGACTAGATTGATTTGGGGAATACTGACATCCTTAAGTTTATTCAAGTTCTTTCTCTCACAACAGTTCAGTTTCATCCTTCAGTTCAAATAAATGCATTGCTACACATCGCTCTGACCAGTGTTTCATGTCTCAGCTCTAATCCTAAAAAAAGATGAAGCGATGAGTCCCGGAGGCCACTTTGTGGCTTGCATAAAATACGATGCTACGATTTCGTGTTTCTAACTGAAAGCCCCTTTGCTTGGCTCCCATGGAACACTCACCTGGGAGGGAGACGTTCTTGGATGTTGCTAAGGAATAGAAAAGCAGTTTGAATGGTCTCTTCATTGGTGGCCCCAAGGATTTCCCAGCTTGGTGACACTGGCCCCCAAAAGTTTCTGGGAGAGAGAGGCATGGTTTCTGGAGCCAGCTCCTCCTGGCTCACATTGTTGAACTGTGGGAAATGTTGCAAAACAAAAGTAATAATTATGCAAAACAATCATTTAATAACGTCACTATATTTTGCTGTTAAACAGTGGTGCATGTGCAGCAGAAGGGCTACCTCATGAAGCAGGACAAAGCATCCCTCTCCACTCTGCCCTCTGTGACGCCATCCCCTCAGCGACAAGCTTACATATTTTCCCATCTCCCACCATCGTGAATCATTCTTTTAGTTTGCTAATTCAGTCCGATTCTGAGAGAGGTTTTCTAATCGCACAATAAAAATACCACTCTTTTCATATTATTCCCAATCATTGCTTTCTTTATTTTGTGTTGTGTTGTTTTGTAAATAGTGATCAATGACGATGTGTGAATCTTTTGGGAAATTATAGTTACTGATGTAAAATACAACTCTCTGTCTCTTTTAATATCATTTAATTTTTACTTTGTCTAACAGTAATACTTCTATTTTTCAATATTTTTCTTAAGATATGTGATAACGCTGTCTATTATAAACCATATACAGCTAGTTAGACTTTTTCTCAACATGAGAATCTCCATTTTATAGGAAAATCGAACACTTTTACATATATTTCCATCCCTAGAATGTCTGATCTCACTTCTGCACCTATAATTGTGTGGCAGTACATCCTTGGATGATTATTCTGAAGTTGTTTTCAAGTTGTTTCTCCAGAACGTGTTGTCAAACTGAGATAAGCCTCCTCATTATGCATTAATTATTATTGTGAACCATCAAGAAGAAAAACAGGGAGATTTTCTCATCTTGAAAACACATCTCGAAAGAGAATGGCAGTTTTAATTAACAGCAGAGCCTGAGTGTCAATAATTCTCCAGAAAGTCCTTCAGTCCCAACAGTGAGTGCCACTGGGAGAGCCACTGGGCGGTCAGCACTGCCCCCTGTCCACTCCCGAGCGCTGGCGCCCATCGAAGGGCTGGCCATGTTGACACGGAAACTGAGGTGCCCAGGAGGCCTCTCAGCCTCACCCCGCCTTCCAGAGAAGCCGCCCGGCACAGTCCCAGGCTCCATTAGCCCGGCAATGTCCCTTGTCCTCTGGACCCCAGCGGCCCATACGTTTTAAGGATATTGTCGCTCCCGTGAACCCTCCCGCAGCTTAATGAGTCGTTTATATTCTGAGTCTCAAAGACATGTTTTCCCCCTATAAACATGAGTTTAATCTCGCTACTCTCAGCAGATGTATTATAACTGGCAGCATGAATTTTATATTTAATCCCATGACCCAGCAGTATTAATTAGCATCCCATTTTTTAATTCGCACACCAAGAAAGTACCTGCGCTGTGAAAAGCTTTGCTTCCCTTTTGCCCAGGGTGCAAAAGAAGTCTGTCCCTCACGCACTGAAAGTAAAGCTGGTTTGGCCCTGCAAGATTCTGTTCGCCTTGGAATGCCACACATGGGTTGCCACCCCGTGTTAGGAGCATGTCCCTGGGAGGTAATTTTGGTTAAATTCATATTTTTTTCTATAGACAGAAAAGATCACCCAGTGAGCACTCCGGGTCCCTTTCACATGCACGCACGTTGGAGAGGGCACACCTCTGTGAGGGCCACACCCTAGCTTTGGTTCAACCTACAGAAGGTCACCCCAGGGCTAGGAGGAAGGACCACTCTGCTTTAAAGAAACGAGGGGCAGTTAGTGCTCAGAAAAGAGCTGGGGAAAGACTGATGCGATCAGAGCCTCTCCCCTTATAGGAAATGTGGTGAATGGCCAATATGCTGCCAATCGCAAAGTAAGGTCTGCAGTGCTAAGTCAGTGGTCAGCAAACTCCTTAGTCCACAGAGCCAAATATCAACAGCACGATTGACATCTCTTTTGAGAGCCACATTTTTAAAACTTAAACTTCTCCTAATGCCACTCCTTCAAAATAGACTCGCCCAGGCCATGGTGTTTTGTGGAAGATCCACACTCAAGGGGCCAAAGAGCCACATGTGGCTCTCGAGCTGCAGTTTGCCACCCATGGTGCTAAGAAATTAAGATGAGCGTTTTAAGGTTTTAATTAGCAGAATGACCAAAAGCTTTCAGTATTAACAGGTGTGGCATGTTAGTGGCGCAATAAAAGTTACCAGGTGATTGTTTTGAGTCAGAGAACTTGCCAGAAACACCCCACAACTGAATCCATGGGCTGGCTGGCTCCGGGCAGAGGGGCTTGTCACCCCGACACCGGTGGTCACGCTCTATGTCATAGGAACCACCAGGGAGAAAACAACCAGTGTCTTATGTGACAATATGACGTGTTGGATTGCCTGGGGGCCACCTTCTTGTCCATACAGATGACAAATATTAAAAAAAGTAATGTGTTTCACCCAAATATAACATTCCTTACTGTTGTTCTATTATTGTTTATGTGATCTCTCTTAGTGGGCTATCACACAAATAAATTAACTATTGGGTAATTAATATAACTTCAACATAACTTCAATAATATAATATAACAAGCACACTTTTGCGATAATTTTGTTCATGTATGCAGAACAATTTGTAATTGGAGATGGATTTAACTGACTTGATGTTTATAAGAGATGTTAAAAGATAAAATTGATGTGTTGAGGGTAGTTTCTTATTATTTTATAACCTTTTTGCATAATAAAAAAAAGTTCATTATATTACTATAATAACTGAAAATGTATGTTAATAAAGACATTGATAAAATGAGGGGGGAAAAGTGTGACATGCAAAGAAAATGGGCTTTTGAGTGCTGGCAGACCCAACATGCCTAGATGATCCCAAGTATTTTAATAGCATTGTGAATTCTGGCTGTTATTCGGAGGCATATTAATATTGTCATTAGGAATCACAATGATTCTGACAGTCCCAGAAGAGAAGAGAATTATTCAGACTCACAATTGTAATAGAAAAAGCTATTGTCATGTTGATATCCACAGCAATATCAAATTGAAATTACTTTTTGAATTATGAGTAATACGTTGTTCACATTTTTAGCAATTAGAATTCCAATGAACTGGCATTAATAATTTAATATTGAAAAAATAAAGACTGTTTATTAATTACAGCCTGAGAATCCAAACTTCAGGTTGAGAGGACTATTAAAAGAAAAAAATAATGGCATTTTTTATAGAGAGAAAATAAAATTGATATATTATATAGAAGTGTTTATCCTAAAAGTGTTATTACCATTTTAAGAAGTTTTTCTTCCAATGCTATCAAGGTATTCGGATAGCTCAATAACAAGCAAGTTAGAGACTAAACACCAAATGGTTCGGTTATCCTCTGAATACTGGGATTGTGAATTAGTTTTATGTTCTACTTTACTTATTTTTGAGAAGCCGTCTTTTTCTTTTTTCTGTAACGACCACGCATTGTCTTATTACACGTCTTAAACATTTTAAATTGCCTTTAGAGATGGAGAAACGCCCCTTGCTTCTGGAATTTTCTCCCTTAGTTTGATGGTGAGGGCGAAGCTGAGGAAAATGCTCTTCTTAGGACATTGGCCGAGTGGCAATCCCATTTTTTACAGAGGAATGAGGGTGCCAGAAGGGGCCAGGCCTCTGGGGGGGACCCCTGCCCTCCACACTCCCCAGGTCACACGTCAATTACAATAACTTTCTGTAAGTGCTAATGTGGACACAGCTGGTTCTGGTAACTCACTGAGCTGCTCCAATAACGCCACAGACTTCACTGTCCCTGCGGCGTTCCTGAGCTGGTCAGCATCCATCTAACCACACCCCAGCCTGCTGCTGCTTTCATTTGACCTTAAGAGAAAGCAACAAAAATGAGGGGGCTGATTATTTTGTCCAGGGACTGGACTGAGCTGTCCGGGAGCACCATTTTCACGCCCAGGGCGGGAGAAGGTGGTAAAGGTCAAACGCCTTAGAAGCTCTAGGTTTTCACAGCACAATTGTAAATAGTAACCAAAAGGCAAAGCCAGACATGGTCTCCACGGAGCTAGCTACAGGGGGCGAGGGCAATCACACCAGGGGGAGGAGGTTTCCGGGAGAGGGCAGGGAAGATTGAAAGCAAGGGGCAGAGGGGAAAAGTCAGCCCATGGGCTATAAAATATGAGAAGTCCCGGGAACGCACTCTTTCTAAACACAGCCCTGCTGCCAGGGGGCGCACTTCCTGTCTACAGGTAGACAGATGGCCTAGCACACACTCCCCTCCCTCCCTGGCGCTGCCCAGATCTCATTCAGTAATGTTTCATGGCGGTGTGTAGAGCACAACATTTAATTACGCAGAGTTTCAAGTGAGTCCTTCACAACCCTCTCAGGGATCTGTTTATGTTTCCTCAATCCCTTTGCACGTATCAGATGCATTTAGGAACAGGTGTGAGCGTAATAAATTAGATATTGTTTGATAATACGATCTGAACCTATGTAACAACATTATAATCCCTTGCAGAGGCCCTAAGTGTAGCCCTTTTGAAACTTCCCAAGAATCTGCTGCATGCCCAATCCAGCTGGTGTGGCTCAGTGGTTGAGCAACAACCTACGAACCAGGAGGTCACCATTCAATTCCAGGTCAGGGCACAGGCCCAGATTGTGGGCTCAAACGCCAGCGTGAGGCATGCAGGATTTTCTCTCATCATGGATGTCTCTCTCTCATCATTGATGTTTCTATCTCTCTCTCTCCCCCTATCCCTTCTTCTTCGAAATAAATAAAAATATACTTTTCAAAAAAAAAAAAAAAAAAGAACCTGCTACCTGTTGGAGGGTGTCTTGAGTGAAACATAGGTCCTGAGATTGAATAAACATCCTCAGCCAACTTATCTCAGGAAAGAAAAGATAGGCCGAGACTGGTTTGGCTCAGTGGATAGAGCATTGGCCTGCGGACTGAAAGGTCCCGGGTTATTCCGGAGGGGAGTGTGCATGAGGCAGCTGGACGATGTATCTCTCTCGTCGACGTTTCTAACTCTATATCCCTCTCAATTCATCTCTGTGTAAAAGCAATAAAATATATTTTTTAAAAAAGAAAGAAAGAAAAGATGGAAGAAGAAGGGGGAAGAATTGAGCAATGATGTCTGTACACCACTTATGTGTCCATCTGCACATAACCAGTGTCAAATACTGCGCACTGCTTCTGCCTTCTCAGAAGGAAACTGAGGAAGGAGCCTGGGTGGGATGGCGAGGTCTTGGGCTGGTCATGGATGCTGTGAAGCGTGAGGCTCCTGCTGGCCTTCCATTTCCTCCACAGTTGACTGCATCCTGTTTTCTCCTCCCCTGCCCTTGCTGCCCCCGTTTTGTGGCTCTGGGTTACAAAGGGTATAAGCAACAGCATGATGCATCATCTTCATGCACTGTGGTGCCATTTGTCCTAGGGAGGAAACAGATATGACAAAACTCCTGCTTCCAACCGACGCTGACTATCCTGGCAACGCCAGCTCCGGTGCTCTGTCCAGGCTGCGGTGAGCATACAGAAGGAGGAGGTCTACTTCCATGCTGTTTGTTCCTCATCTCATGGTGGCTTGTGGGATGAAAGGTCTCGCGTTTCTCTCCCTGAGACGTTTGAAGCTGCCATTGGCTCCATTATGAGACTGAGACCTGGGCGGGATCAATCGCTGGCAGTCTTCTCTCCGGAGGGCTGTGGGTCTCTCCCTCCTCGTTGGTAATAACCTCTGATTCCGTTCCATAATGGGATTGAAAGGCGGCAACTCTACAAAATGAGAGCAGGTAATTGTGCTATTCTTTAAATGAGCCCCTTGAAATGGCAAGGAGCGGATGCCGTAAATCTCTTTTCCTGGGATGCAGATTGTGCTTTTATAGGCCTAAGTTTGTGAGGTGCTGCACGGGATTGCCATTTCCAGGACCCCACCGAGGGCCGCTATGGCGATGATAATACAATAATTATAGACGCAGATAGCAACGACCCTCTAATCAGTCAGCTGTCTCCAGGCAACCAGGCTCCGCAAGACTAACAATTGCCATCTCTTATATTCATGTAAGAATGAAACTCTCAGAATGCAGTCATTACCAAACCGATGCCTTCAGCCTCCGACTTCTAATGGGCTTGCCATTTGTCTCCAGCGTCTGAGACAGACACGAACGCTGCCATTCATAATGGCGATCTCTGTTCCCTTTGTGCCAGATACTCGGTGGTTAATTCAAATGTAATTTTGACTGAAAGACGGACATGGGGCTTATTAAACACATAACAAATCACTCTTCCCGAATACAAGATTCCTACCGGGAGTCAGAATGTGTGTGACCGCATGCCAGAGCTATGTTTCCATATGACACAAGCCCACAGGCCTTCTGGTCTTAAGCCCGGCGATCTATTCTTTGGGCCATGTCTCTTTCTAACTCCTTCAGCGGTTGCGACTGAATTAGCAGGGCAGTTAACCCCAAAATTTTTAAAGGATTCCATTTTAGAGAATGATCTTAGAGAAAGGTGCTAGCATATCGCTAAGTACCTTCTGTCCTTTAAAGACAGGGATCAGAGTAATGAACCCTAGAAATTATAAGCATATATTTAATATTAGCTGACTTTTCATTTGTACAGTGGTTTACTTATTTTTCTGTTTCAAATTCAAGAATCCCACCTAATTTTATATATATATATATATATATATATATATATATATATATATATATAATGATTGATTGATTTTAGAGAGGAAGGGAGAGGGAGAGAGAGATAGAAACATGAAAGATGAGAGAGAACCATGGATTGGCTGCCTCCTGCACACCCCCTAATGGGGATCGAGCCCCCAACTCAGGCATGTGCCCCAACCAGGAATCAAACTGTGACCAACTACCCTGTTTCCCCAAAAATAAGACGATGCCTTATATTAATTTTTGCTCCCAAAGATGCGCTAGGTCTTATTTTCAGGGGATGTCTTATTTTTCCATGAAGAAAAATACAGTACACATTTATTATTAAATGAAAATAAAGGAAATTTATTACCTGTATACGGTATTGTAGTATGGTAGTTGTCAACACAAACCAGACAAACTGAATCCTAAAGTATCAAGAATTTACTCATTTATTCAATGACAATCATGTCATCATCTTCTGGAACATCATAACAATCCAATTCCTGAATTTCCTGGTGAATTTCTTGTGACTCCATTTCTTTCAGAATAAGTGGACCAAATCTCTCATGTTTAGCAATAGCACTGTCTTTAAATGAGTACTTCTTCTCAAGGTAGCCTGCTCCTTTCCAATGCATCTCACCTTTCCAATGCATTTCCAATGCAACTGTCAGTGATTTTCTCCCATGAATTCCCCACCCAAGTCACAACTTGTTGCAGTTTAGGTTTCACAAAGTTTCCACGCTGATTTCTGTCTATTCACACAGCAGTGATGTCAGGACTCTGCATAAGGTCACCGGTTTTTAGACGCCAGTCGGGGCGGCCCTAGCGACCAGTTTACGGTAAATTAATTTTCATTCTGAGACAGAGCCTGGGGGCCTTATTTTCGGGGGGATGCCTTATATTTCACTCAGAAGGAAACCTGTAAGTAGGTCTTATTTTCGGAGGATGTCTTATTTTCGGGGAAACGCGGTAGTTCATAGGTTGATGCTCAACCACTGAGCCATGCCAGCCAGGCACCCCATATGATTCTTAACTCACCTTGTAAATTAAGCAGGGTAAGATCTTTACTCTGAATTTTCAGGTAAGAAAAATGAGGCGATAAACAGTCAGGAGGTTTACCCAAGGTCACCATAGCAGAGGTAGGACAAGCACTGATGGGAAAGATCACATTGAGTTAGCTGCTGAATAGCCGAGGCCCGGTGTGGGGAGGGAAGTACAGTCTAAGCTCTCAGAATTCACAGGCCGTATTCCTGGATTTGTCAGTGTTCACGCACCATCTCACCTGGTTCCAGAAGCTCTATGTTGGATTGAAAAGCGTGTGTTTTTTGCAGTACCAGGCCTGTAAGAGTCCTCCTGTGGGCTATCTGACGTGTACCTGGTGCTGTATTAGGTAGCCTATGCAATCTTTCTTTGTGTAGCTAACATGACCAGGTCTACAGACACCTTGCTTCTCAATACAAGGCTTCCTCGCTAGGAAACCACATCTCTCTCATTGAGCCAGGCTGCTCCTGGTCTGGCTAAGAAAGAGTGACATTCAGTGGAAAGAGAAGCAGTCCCGTTGACCACCCTTTTCTCCCACCACATAACTGCATGGACATGAGGGAGCCACACTGGGCAGGTTGTTGTTTCTATCATCTGTTCTCTTCCACGCCCTCTCTTTACTGTTAAAATGTCTCAAAGAGAAGAGGTGCAAGAGGCCATAAATGCAAGCCTATTTGTATATGTACTTAAAACTATTGGGACTGGGTGCAGGAGAAATATGCTGAAGGTCAACTTTCCATTAGCAAATCTACAACAACTCCGAGGCCAAGAATGGCTGCCAGAGAGACAAGTTACAGCGGCCCGTCCTTGTCTCTGCATCCTCCACTCTGTACACAGGCTCCGGGCAGCCGGAGCCTCTGGGGCTCTCCTCACCCACTGTGGCAGATGGGGGACTTTCAAGGGGATTTATTTTGGTCCGCTAATTAACTAATTCTCACTGGGGTGCTAATGACCTCTCAAGAGAAATATTAGACTTTTGATAGAGGTTTTGGAGCTTCATCCAACATATGCTTCCCAGTGACAGAATTTGTCACAATCTGTCATGAAGATGTCACAAAAGTTGGACTTCAGCCCATCAATAATAACACGGGGGCAGCTCTGAATACCCCTATAAGATTCATATTAAAATTCTATATTGTTTTTGAAACAGAATGTTCTCAAGGCCTGGGAGAGGGACCCACAGTTCTAGCTGAGTACCGAGTCAAAACCTTATGTCGAACCTATAATTTTCCTTGATGAAAGACTGTCTTCAAAGTTTTAGATCTACGACCTCATCTATTTTTTCTGATATGGAAATTTCTGGGCTCCAAATTTTGACAAAATTAACCCATTATTTGTTTTCTTACCCTTCTGTTATTTTTTTATAGGCATCCCAAATAGTTAAAGCACATCTTCTTTGAAATGAGGCAGATGTAATGGGGGTTGGGGAGGTCAAGAAAGGCCCCAAATAGTCACAGCAATCCTGAGAAAGAATAATGAAGTAAGAGGGATCTCAATACCAGATATCAAGTTATACTACAAAGCCACTGTAATCAAAACAGCCTGGTACTGGCACAAGAACAGACATATAGACCAATGGAACAGAACAGAGAATCCAGCAATGGACCCAAACCACTGTGCTCAATTAATATTTGACAAAGGAGGCAAGAGCATACAATGGAGTCAAGACAGTCTCTTCAATAAATGGTGTTGGCAAAATTGGACAGATACATGAAAAAATGTGAAATTAGACCACCAACTTACACCATACACAAAAATAAATGCAAAATAGATAAAGGACTTAAGCATATAGAAAACCATAAAAATCTTACAGGAAACCAAATATCAGACATATATGGTTAGTAATATCTTTAACAATATAGCTCCTAGGACAATGGAAATTAAGGAGAAAATAAACAAGTGGAACTACATCAAAATAAAAAGCTTCTGCACAGCAAAAGAAACCATCAACAAAACAACAAGAAAGCCCACTGCATGGGAGAACATATATGCCATTGTTATCTCCAATAAGGGTTTAATCTCCAAAATTTACAGGGAATTCATGCAACTTAATAAAAGGAAGATAAGCAATCCAATAAAAAATGGACAGAGATTGCCAAAACCTGTTTGGCTCAGTGGATAGAGCGTCAGCCTGCAGACTGAAAGGTCCCAGGTTCGATTTCAGTCAAGGGCATCCCTTGGTTGTGGGCGCATCCCCAGTAGGTGGTATGCAGGAGGCAACTGATCAATGTTTCTAACTCACTCTCTATCTCTTTCCCTTCTCTCGGTAAAAAAAATCAATAAAATATATATTTTTAAAATGGACAAAGAACCTAAATAGACACTTTTCAAAAGAGGACATACGGAAGGCCAAGAGAGATATGAAAACATGCTCAAAGTCACTAATCATCTGAGAGATGCAAATCAAAATGACAATGCGGTACCATCTCACACCTGTCAGAATGGCAATCATCAACAAATCAACAAATTTCAAGCACTGGCGAGAATTCAGAGAAAAAAGGAACCCTCATGCACTGCTGGTGGGAATGCAGACTCGTACAGCCACTGTGGAGAACAGTATGGAATTTCCTCAAAAAATTAAAAATGGAACTCCCATTTGACCCAGTAATCCCACTTCTAGGAATATATCCCAAGGAATCAGAAACACAAAACAGAAAGGACACATGCACCCCTATGTTCATAGCAGCACAATGTACAGTAGCTAAGATTTGGATACAGCCTAAGTGCCCATCAGTAGAAGAACGGATTAAAAACCTGTGGTAGGATCTCTTACCATTTGCAACAGCATGAGAGGAGCTGGAGAGCATCATGCTAAGTGAAATAAGCCAGTCAGAGAGAGATAAATATCACGTGATCTCACTCATTTGGGAATATAGTGAACATAAACTGATGAACAAAAATAGGTCAAGAGACAGAAGCATTGACTGACTGTCAAACCTCAGAGGGAATCAGGGGGTTAAGGGGTAAGAGATCAACCAAAGAACTGTGTGCATGCACATAAGCATAGCCAACGGACACAGACACTAGGGGGTGGGGGGGGTGAGGGCCTGTGCTGAGGGGCAGGAGTGGCCAGGGAGAGGTCAATGGGGGGGAAAGGAGGCATATGTAATACTGTAATCATTAAAGAATTAAAATAATAATAGTGTAATTACTATGTATGAGACAGTGGGGGACATACTTGAAACATCAGGGGGACCACTCTGTAAAGTACATGATTGTCTAACCACTAAGCTGTACACCTGAAACTAATACAGAATAATACTGAATATGTACTATAATTGAAAAAATATATAGAAAATTGTATGTTTTTCATCACAATAAAAAATAAAATTAAAAAAAGACAAAGAAAGGAAGCAGCTATGGAAGTCAAATGCCTCTAACGCATATGTCCCTCAGAGCATGTGACCTGTGTACACACAATCGGACCCCTCTATCAGTGATGCACTTCACTGTAATATGGGAGCCGCCGAGCATTCCTGGCCAAAGGGAAGGCTGTTTGCTGAGCCTTGCCTTCAGTCTCACCCCATCGTGTCTTCCCAGGACAGACAGCCCAGCAATTGCCATGTACTTGGTGATCATGTGGGGTGCTGTTGTGTGTTAGGCCCTTGAGTTATAAAATATGTACACAGCATACGCCTGGCTTTCTACTGGCTCACAACATTTGGTGCTCACACCAAGCTTCCAGAATGAAATATGGAAGTGAATTATGCATCCCACCGTCCCAGATCCTGGACAGGGGAAACTTGGCGCAGAACATATCTAAAATTTCACTGTGAAAAAGAAGGTAAATGAGAAAACCAGGCAGAGAGGATAGACTAAGGAAAAGCATGGACATGGGAAGTGCATGAGAGGTGCAGTGGCCCCCAAACCTGGAACCCATTAAAATCACCCAGGGAGCTTTTTAAAATTTATATTTCTGGGCTGTACAAAAAAAATAAAAGGCAGTGAATCAGGAGCTTAGGGAGGTGGGGACTGACAATCCATATTTAATAGTCATTGTGCTGCTGGCCTGCCTCGCTTTGGGGAACCAATGACCTAATTTGGGGAGTGCATTCCCTCCGTCAAGGGTTATTCATTGGCCTTCCAAGATGCACCAGCCATGCCCTCAGACGCTGGGAGAAAGCAGACGCTCCACTGTGGAGCTGACATCCTCGTGGTCCGAGGCAGATGCTGTCTAAGTACAGCCCACGGACTAACTGCATTCTTCTGCACTAAAACCGGATCACGGCTCTCCCCCCCCTACCGCCCGGGGGGGAAGCTGGGGCACAGCGGTGTGAGTAATTCATCTCAGGGTACACTTGCAGGAGGGGACCAGGATTCTCAGAGGCGAGGCCACTCCGGGGCTCCTGGGCGTGGCTGGCTACAGACGTCCAGAGCTGGGTGAAGGGAAATCGAGGCCACTCACTGGTTCAGAAGGCAGAAGCACTGCTGCCAAGGTGGTAGAGTATTAAGTGGTTTCCCCTTTGCCGTGGTCTCTCGCAACTCGTGGTGTGGTTACTCATTGCACAGCGTTCCTCTACGGACGACGAATTAAACTGTGAATGACCACACCACTGTCGCCTTCCATCTTTACATGGCACAATGCCACTTTTTTAATATATATATTTTATTGATATTTGACAGAGAGGAAGGGAGAGAGATAGAGAGCTAGAAACGTCGATGAGAGAGAAACATTGACCAGCTGACTCCTGCACACCCCCTACCGGGGATGTGCCCGCAACCAAATGTACATGCCCTTGACCGGAATCGAACCTGGGACCTTTCAGTCCGCAGACCGACACTACCACTGAGCCACACTGGTTTCGGCACGACGCCACTTTTAAGTGTGGGTGCAACAGCATTGAACTCCTAGGGAAGATCATGGAAATGACACAATTTGTGTTTCATAGTTTATCACTGGAGCAGCAGAAACACTGCACAAAGCAACTCAACTCTACTTCTTTTTCTTCATTTTCATTTTTTTTAATTGATTGAGGTATTACATATTTGTCCTCATCCCCCAAATACCTTCCCAACACCCCCCCACACACTCATGCCCTCACCCCCTGTTGTCTGTGTCCACTGGTTAGGCTCAGAGGCATGCACACAGTCCTTTGGTTGATCTCTCTCCCTTACCCCACCCTCCCCTGCCTTCCCTCTGAGGTCTGAGGGTCTGACCAATGCCTCCCTGTCTCCGGGTCTGCTTTTGTTTATGTCTTGGTAGACACACGCTATACCAGTGCCCTTTGACCCCTCAGACTGAGGGATACCTGAGGAAGTTCTGAAAGAGAAAGAACCTGGGTGGCCCGTCTTCCCTCCCACCTCAGGCCCCGCCCTGCACTTACCCGACAGGCTGGCAGGCTCTCTCCAGCTGCCTTCCACGGCTCCTGTGACCCTCACCGCCATGCCGGGAAGTCTGCACTTCTTGTGGTCGGCAGAATGGTCTCCCAGATGCACTCACACCCCATCCCCAGCACCTGTCTCTGTGGGAGGGTGAGCTAGCAGTGCAGGTAACAGTACACTGGCTAATCAGCTGACGTACAAGTCGGGGGATTATTCTGGGTGATCTGGGTGCACCTTAAGTGATCGCAAGGGTCCTTAAAAGTGGAAGAGAGGGTGGCCGTGGCTTACTGTGAGGAAGGTGAACCATCCGAGCTGGCGCTGGGGCTGGAAGGGAGCCGTGAGCCACGGCACGTGGGCAGTCTCGGGAGGTGGAAAGGCAAGGATATGGATTCGCCCCCGGAAACTCCAGAAAACAACTCAGAGCTGCCTCGGACTTCTGAGCCACCGGACATGTCTCCCATCGGTGCTCTCACTCCACTTCTATCCGGTGCTGCTGATACAGGACATAATAAATACTTTAAAATAAATGGTCCCTTTTCAGCAAACAGTAGCGTCTCCTGGAAGTATTGATCATGTAGCTATCTCGCTATTTAACCCATAACCCCCTCCGCCACGGGAGAGCAAGGGGCAGCAGGCACCGTGTTGTGTTTGGGTGGAAGTGAGGAACTCAGCTGTCACCTCAGGCAACTTTCTGGACGCTCTGCGTCCCCATCTGCCGTTTTCTGAAACTGTATCCGAGCGGGTGTCACGTCACCATTCTCCCCCGTGACCGTGTCACCGGCGAGGGGCCTGCGCTCCTGGAGATGCTCATCTGCCACAGGCTGCGCTCTCCGCACTCGCTCTCCGAGGCGTGGCTGGGGGACGGTTAAAGCAAGCAGAGCCTACAAGCACAACTTTTAGTGCTTGCCAAAAAAAAATAAAAATAAAAATCAACCAAGAGCTGTTAAGTTTGCTGTGGACCAAGCAATTATTTAAGAAGCTTATCATGATACCTGACAGCAGGGTGGCCCAATTCCCGGGGTAAATGGGATGCAAATCTTTTATAAGCCTGCGTTTTAGGGTGTCCGCTTAGATTTCAGTCCTCCAGGCTCCTGTGCCTCGTGCACATTTATTAAGCCCGTGTCCCTTGCCGCAGCCCTGTCATCGCTCCCAGCATGGCTCTCACGCCCGCCGGGGCCTGGAAGCCACCCCCCAATATTCCCTGCCCAGCTTCCATGCACAGCGAGGGGAGTTTCCAGCAGAATTCCAGTGTGTCCTTCCCTCGGTGACACCCATTGCTCTTCCCTCTCCATTGCCACGCACGGCCTCTTCTGCCCCCGCCTTTCAGTCCCCACACAGGTCCGGGCGTGTTCCCGGGTCCAGGACCTCCACCTGCACAACTTTGGGGGCCTCTGATCTCCCCTCCTGGGGTGTGAGTGACAGCACAGGCCAGCAGGAACCGAGGAGAACCTTACTGATCTCCCCTAAGTCTGCCTCTCCCTCTCCCTCTCCCTCTCCCTCTCCCTCTCCCTCTCCCTCTCCCTCTCCCTCTCCCTCTCCCTCTCTCTCTCTCTCTGTCTCTCTCTCTGTCTCTCTCTCTCTCTCTGTCTCTCTCTGTCTCTCTCTCTCTCTCTCTCTTTCAATGTGTGTGTGTGTGTGTGTGTGTGTGTGTGTGTGTGTGTGTATGTTTGAAGAATCACAAAACACGCAAGCTCTAAATTGCATTCTAAAGTAACTCACTTCATCCTCTATAGCTTTGACTTTAGAAATTGATTTTTAAAAAACTCAAGTCCTCTTGGCTCATTACCATTTTGTGGTGAATTTAAATGAAGCCTGACCCTTTGACCCTGCCAGCTGAAATCTTCCAATGCAAACACTCTCCTCTGTGGTCCTGATAACCCTCAAACCAGACCCCCTGTCCCCCTCGGCCTCCCCATTGGCCCTGGGTTTTCTTACCCCCCCCCTCCGGCGTAGCCACGGAATACGAACACGGGTAATTACTTTTACTGAGGAATTCAATCTTTTGGTTCATGTAGGCAAAACGGCATTATTTTCCCTATAGCTCATCTGAACTTTCCTGTATCAGATTCCCCATTCCTATTAATTAGAGGGTCTGTTAATTAAGTTTCTTTCCAGATGACAAACATTTCCAGTAACTGTCATTACTAGCATTGGCACGTTTTTTATATTTTAAAAAACGAGTTCTGTTTCTTCAACAGCAGGTCTCGCAAATTATGTTCCAAGAAGAGATTGCATTTCTGTCATTCTAAAACACTAAACACATATGTCATTTATTAGATCTTATGTGACACATAAAGGGTGTCATTTACATTTGTTTTATACTTTATTTAATAAAAGCTTCTACTTTAAACCATAGTCAAGCTCATACCCTCTTTCCTACCACACAGGTTACTACTGCAGGGCTCCGCTTGGGGAAGAAGGGATGGAAGAGGCGTGGCTGTGAGATTTCTTTCTAATTTCCTCTCCCAGACAGGAATCCTTCCGATGCTGAGAACCGGGAGAAGGGATGGACAGAGAAAGCAAAAAGGTGCCTACTCAACCGAGGGCACTTGCTGAACGCAGGGTGTCTCTGGCCTAGCTCTGCTTCTGGCAAATGTAACCTCACGTGGGTGGTTTCTGCTGCTGCCAAGGGAGGCCAGCCACAAGGCAGCTCCTGGAGTGGGCCCTGGGTGGCTGGTGGCACCAGGCCCGGTGCCTACAAAGGGCCTTCCACTCGACTCAACAGTCTCCATTTTTGAGCAAAGTGCCCACATTCTGGTCTGGGTCTCTGAATGCTCTTCACCGCCACTGGGCATCATCTGCAGGACCATTTACCAAGGATCGCCCTCGGAAGGGAAGAGGCAAGGGTCCCTCTCCTTTTGCCTATGCCAGGCACCGGACCCCTTTGGCCTCTAAAAGCAGGCATGCCACCTCTCAGCCTGGGTAGCCGTGAAACCACTAGCTCTAGGAAACTTCTTCCATTAGCCATTGGAACTGGTCAGACAATCTATAACTTCCAAGGCTCACCAAGAGCTGCCATTATTGGGGGACGCCCCTTCCTCCGTTGGAACATCACAAACTGCTCAGGTTCTCCTTCCCTTTATTTTTATTTTTATTTTTAAAAATATATTTTAACAATTTTTTTACAGAGAGGAAGGGAGAGGGATAGAGAGCTAGAAATATCAATGAGAGAGAAACACCGACCAGCTGCCTCTTGCACACTCCCTACTGGGGATGTGCCCGCAACCAATGTACATGCCCTTAACTGGAATCGAACTTGGGACCTTTCAGTCTGCAGACCGACACTCTATCCACTGAGCCCTCCTTCCCTTTAGTTGAAAGTGAAGAATCAGAAACAATTGAACTTGCAAACGTGAGGGTTGGCTGTTCAGTGGTCATTTACTGTTTAAACTTCCTTCCTCATATCCCAGCGGGTCCCTTTGCCTGCCTCCCAGAGGCCTTGGTCCCAAAGCAATGAGCACAGGAAAAGGCAGACAGGTGGGAGATGCTCTTCTTCTGTGGACGTGGGACGGTGCTGTGGAGAGGGTGAGGGAACAGGCAGCATTCACTTAGGAAAGGATGCAGTGGGCACACTCTGAATGAAATCACGCCCAGCATGGGTAACGCAAACCCAGGGCCATAAATGGGAAAACCCTTCGGAAGATTCCATAATGCGTTGACTCTCCCAACGTGAAATTAATATTTAGTGAGCTCCTTATGCCTCAGGAGGTGGGGGTGTCAACGTGGACAAGAGCCGTTTCCTGCACCCCTGGGACCTGCAATTCAGTGGCAGCTGTGGGGTTTTAGCCCGGACTTCCTAGTTCACCGCGATGGCCCCGGGAGGGTATGGTCCCTGCCCATCTGAAGCCATTGATGATGCCAACTGGAGAGGTAGAATGGGCACGGAAGATGAGCAGAGTGAGTAAATCATAGCACTTTAAGGAACCTCTGTGAGCGTTCTACTTATTCTCAATTTTCAAATGAGGGAGCCCAGCTGAGACCCAAGAGAGGGAAATGGTTTTCCCAAAGTCCCTTAGGAAAAAAAAAAGCCTCCATTTTCTGGGGTTTGTTTTTAATATATTTTACTGATTTGAGAGAGAGAGAGAGAGGAATAGGAAGGAAAAGAGAGAGAGAAACGCGGGCTGGCTGCCTCCCACAGCCTCCCCCATGCGCCCTGCCAATAATTGACCATCAACTTGGCTCTGAGCCCTGACTAGGAATCCACCAGGGGCCAGAGCGTGGGACAGAGCTCACCAATGAGCCACCCCAGCCGGGGCTGCTCAGGCAGTCAGTCCTCCCGGTACTGACACCCTAACCTGCTCTGAGGAATTAGTCCTCTCTCACTGACTACAATGTGCTCACGGCCAATCAGAGCAAAGTGCCTCCTTCAACCAAGTACAGGTCTGCTTCCCCCAAGACAAGCAACCTTTTCCTGAAGCTGGTAATGTAACGGTTGGAGCTAACACCCCTAGCAGTGTCTTTAGGAAACCGTTATTCTTAACACCCGGGGTGACCGGTAAGCATGGCCATGAACAGCTGGCCATCCCTCCCCAAGAGAAGTGGGTATTTTTCCGCCCTTTGAATCGGGGCGGGGCCTGGGGCTTGTTTGGCCCAGAGGGTGCGGCTGAGATGAAGATGTAGGACACACAGACTCGGTCACCTCAGACTCCGCAAGTGCGCGCTCACTGTTTAGAAATGGCGTTCCCAGGTGCAGGCACAGCCTGGTCTCTGGAGGGTGAGCGGCTGCGTGGAAAAGGAGGCTCAGCCCACAGCCACGACCCACGCCAGAACGTGACTGAGGACCCCCCTCCCCACCTTTCTCAACCCACAGACCAGTTCACTGCAGCCACGTGAGTGCCCTCAAAAGTCAAAGCAGTGAATGACTCTAATGAACAGCTCACACATCCTTTTCCAAGTTGGGTTGTTTCCAGTTCTCACTTACAACTAAATGAAAGAGGAATCGAGTAAAGTTGTCATCTGATAGATTATTAAATACCTGTGGCTGACAGAACCGTAGTGTGACTTTTGGCAGATAGCCAGTGAGGGATTTAAACAATTTGAGCGGAGCCCTAATTACTGGCCCACATTAACCTGAACAAATAAAATGGTTGCTGTTTTAAGCCTCTAAGTTTGGTAAGATTCTGACATGTCCAACATGTTCTTCAATGATTCTTTTTACTCCGGAAGATGCTCTCCTCCACCTTTTTTTTTCTTTTCTTCTTCTTCTTCTTCTTCTTCTTCTCCTTCTTCTTCTTCTTCTTCTTCTTCTTTTTTCTTTTTTTGCTAGGAAGTGTCAGATTTTCTGGCTTTTAATAAAATAGTCCTTTAAGTACACCGAGAAAAAAAAAAAGAGGATTTATATCCTAGATTTCCTTGCTGACACCCAAGCATTTTCTGTTGATTTCCAAAAAAACTGTACAACTTTTGCAGAAATCAAACACGTAAAACTAAAAGTGCTCTGGGGACAAAGGGAGAGGTTGGTTAGAACTGAACGAGGATCAGCCTGGCTGGTGTGGCTCAGTGGTTGAGCATCGAACCGTGAACCAGGAGGTCATGGTTTGATTCCTGGTCATACCTAGCTTGCAGGCTCAGACCCAAGTGTGGGCTTGCCCTCTCTGAAATCAATAAAAATATTTTTTTTTTTTAAAGAAAGACGGTCAAATTAACATAACTCAAGAGATGTCCTGTGTTAGTCCTCATAACATGATCACCATAAAGTTCCCTTATTTCCCAAGGAGATGGAAATCCATGATCTCAAGGAC
Source organism: Vespertilio murinus (assembly GCA_963924515.1). Lineage (NCBI taxonomy): Eukaryota > Metazoa > Chordata > Mammalia > Chiroptera > Vespertilionidae > Vespertilio > Vespertilio murinus. The sequence goes on along the minus strand of OZ004709.1, from coordinate 2,576,707 downwards.
AGCCTCATATGAAAGAAATATGTATGAAAATTTGATGTCTAAGAAAGGTGGACAAATTAGAAATATGTTCTCAAAATGTCTAAGTGCATTCTTTTCCTCAGTGAAATGCTGGAATGTGCATGTGTCTTTTCGACTAATAGGGCTTGATTTAAGGTACTTGTAGGATAAACTTCCACTGTATGCTGTTTTCCTAAGACATTCTCCAAAGACATTTTTTTTCTAAGACTTTATCTATTTTCCTAAGACATTGTCTATTCCACACATGCACTTCACCGCCTTCATGCACTGAAAAAACCCTCTGCAAATCACAACTGAACTCAGAACTAAAATGCCCCAAAGAGCATCTCTCTGGACATGATGCCATTGGTAGTTGCAATATCATCTCAGCTTTCCAACCCATTATTACTGCTGTGGATTGCCTCTTAGCCTCCCTTCCTCTAGGACAGTGGTCGGCAAACGCATTAGCCAACAGAGCCAAATAGCAACAGTAAAACGGTTGAAATTTCTTTGGAGAGCCACATTTTTTAAACTTAAACATCCTCTAATGCCACTACTTCGAAATAGAATCGCCCAGGCCGTGGTATTTTGTGGAAGAGCCACACTCATGGGGCCAAAGAGCCGAATGTGGCTCTCAAACCGCAGTTTGCCGACCACAGCTCTAGGAGAAAGTTCAAAATATCATGGAGTCATCATAATAAAGAACAGTTAAATTTTTTATTTAAATTTAGGGAAAAGATGTGGACACAGAAAGATCTGTCAAAATACTATTTTTAATTATCCTGTTATATCTCAAATCTGTTGTAAAAGTGGGAGTAGATAGTTCACAGTGTCCTCAAATATGCCTCAAATTTCAAATCTATTGTGATCCAGAGTATAGCAGGAATAGAAGATAAAATGAATGAGACCGCTTAGTCCCCACCAGGAAGGAAGGGGATTAAAAGTGGGAGTGTATTGTTAAAGTATTTAGATACTTGTCATTCAAAATGTTCTATCTCTGGACCTACACATTGACTTTGTTTAATTCTTTTTTTAAAAATATATTTTATTGATTTTCCACAGAGAGGAAGGAAGACAGATAGAGAGCTAGAAACGTCGATGAGAGAGAAACATCAACCAGCTGCCTCCTGCACACCTCCCACTGGGGATGTGCCTGCAACCAAGGTACATGCCCTTGACCGGAATCGAACCTGGGACCTTCAGTCCGCAGACCAACACTCTCTCCACTGAGCCAAACCAGTTTCGGCTGACGTTGTTTAATTCTTAAAGAATTAAAATGTTCAGAAAAGTTATTAACCACAAAAAATAAATATCTTTGAGCAGAACCAGGAGTTTTATTGCATCTGAATAGTTTGTCAACTTTGGTTTAGACTTTTAAGTTATAAAATGTTACAGGTGCAAATCAAACCCCTGGTAACCCTCCCTCATCAATGCTACTTCTTTCCTCCCCATGAAAACCGTTCTCCTAAATTGTATGGGAACAACCCCTGGCTTTTGTTACACTCCTATTATTTAAAAAATAAGCAAAAATGTATTTATTGGGTGCTTACAGAATGATGTCTTCATCTAAAGCAGTACATAAAACATGTAGCTACCCATGAAAATATACATACTTTTAAAATATATTTTATTGATTTTTTTACAGAGAGGAACGGAGAGAGATAGTTAGAAACACTGATGAAAGAGAAACATTGATCAGCTGCCTCTTGCACACCCTGTTCTAGAGTTGTGCCCGCAACCCACGTACATGCTCTTGACCAGAATTGACCTGGGACCCTTCAGTCTGAAGGCTGATGCTCTATCCACTGAGCCAAACTGGTTTTGGCAAAATATTTTTAATTTGTTGTCAAAATATCAGACACATGATTTTGTACATTCATGTGTTTTTTCAACATAATACTTAACGATACCATAAAGACTCTTTTCTTCTTTTACATTTCTCTCTGCACGGATGTGCTTGAGAGGTAATATACCTGGCAGTGGGATCTCTGAAATGAAGAATTTACCATATTTCCTTGGCATCTGCAGGGAATCGGCTCCGGGACCCACGAGGACCCCAGAAGCCACGGGCCCTCAGGTCCCTTCTATAAAAATGGCGCGGTGTTTGCCTATAACCCGTGCCCATTCTTCTGCACACTTTCAACAACCTCTAGATTCCTTACAACACTTAATGCCATGGGAATGCTTTTAAAGCCTGGTCATACTGCAATGTTTATGGAATAATGACAAGAAAAAAAAAAGTCTGTACCTTTCAGTACAAACACACAACCACCATAGACCGAAGAACCGTGTCTGTCTCCCATGTCAGCAACTTTTTCTCCTAATATGTCTCATCCTCTGCTGGTTGCATCTGTGGGTACAGAATTACAAGGGCCAGCTGCAAAGACCTTGAGATCTAGTAAGACAGACAGCAGGCTCTGCGGCCCTGAGGGATGGAAGAATTCACTCAGCAAAGGCAGCAAGGGGCATCCAGCAAGACTTCCTGCCCGTCAGAGGGTCTGCCCGAGTGGAAGCGGGATCTAATGACTGTTTTACCTTGCATTTTTCTCATTATTTGCAAGAATCAACAAAGATTATACAATAAATATAGTATCACCTGATCCATGTTCCTTGTCTGAAATGCCTTTGCGACTACTTTGCGCTTTCTTTTGATGTGCTGCGTTTTTGTTTTTGGTTTTTTAGCATTTGGAGGCTCACATCTGGATCTTCAGTGCACCTGCAATTTGTTTTTGTGAAGGAAGCTGACCTGGCCTGATTTCTTACATGTTCCTTTTTCCCACCCATATCTAAGTCTCTCTCACATTTACTTTCCATTGATGTGGCTGTGCCATTGGTCACTCTTCGATCTCTCTAATCGGTTTGTTAAAGGCACAGGCCTCTGCGCCCACACCATGTTGTCGTCATTAGATTCACTGTCTAATGCATCTTCATACCAGGTAGGGTGAGTCCTCTGGCTTTATTCTCCCATATTAACTAGCTGTCTATTGGTTCCTCCCCAGGAAGTTTAGAATTAGCTTATAACATTTACAAAACAACTAGTTCCAATGTTGGTTGGAAACGTCTTCAATTTATAAATGAGCTCTGGGAACTTGATATCATTACCACATTGAGTCTTCTTGTCCCTCAACATGATTTATCCGGCTTTATTTGGCTCTTCCTTCAGGTCCTGGAAGAGAGCTTTGTCATTTCCTCCATGAGGAGTTTCCACATGGAATGTTAGGTTAATACCTGGGAATCCTAGAGATTTTATTGCTATGATAGCTTTTGTTGCCCTGGAATATATGAACTACTTTTCTTATCGATTATCTTGGATTATTCACAGACTATCATGTCATCTGCAAGAAAAGACAACTTTATATTTTTTCTTGTTAATTCATATAGCTCTTCTCCTTCAGTTTGTTGTATTTCTCTGCCTAAGACTTCCATAACAAACCTGATGAGTAGCATCAGAGAGCCTTCTTTTTTTTCCTCCGTTTAATGAGAAGGCTTCCAATGTGCCTCCATGAGTTTTATGTGTGCCTGATATTTCTAAAAACAGGCACTCTTTACCAAATTACGGAAGACGCCTTCTCTCCTGGTGCTCTAAGCCTCATCCTATCTTAAACACCCATTGTATCTGCGCACGCATCTACCCATGTTTGCCCCCATTCTGTCATTAAGCTTCGCATTAAGCGTGTCATGATGCCAGCTCGCTCCTGATGTTATCCGTGGAGACATCACCCCGGAACGAGAATCACGCTCATGAATCCCAGGAAGCAGTCTAATCCCCGTTACCCATCAGCTGCCGCAGAAGGAGCCCGCTGCTAATGGACCTGAGGAAAGTTCCTGATTCACGTAAGTAAATACGGTCCTTATCGTGATGAATGTTAAGTTTTGTCATCGCCAGTATTATCAGTGCAGTTTTCTGATATAGTTTCCTTCAGGAATGTTCCTTGGTTTACTAGTGAGTAGGAGCTTCTGTGTAGAAGATGCAAATGTATTTTTTTGCAACTTACAATTCAAGTTAGGAAGTTCTCAAGTAACAATGACTTAAAACTTAATTCACAAGGCCCACATTTAATACAGCCCAGTCACCCAAAAGACTTAGAATTAGAAAGTTAGCATCATTTAATAACTATAATTTATTACATAAGCAACTCAAAGAATATAATTACCAGCCGTGTGAAAACCCGGTGGAAACAGCACGCTCGCAGGCTGTCATTTCGGAATTATCCTCGTGCTCTCATAAACAATAGTGACAAGAGGAGTCTTTTATCTTCGTCAAGCTAAGATGTTAATTTATTTTTTTTAATAAAGGGGTAATTTGATTCCCTGGCTTAATAAAGGAATTCAATATTTCAGGTTAATACCATCCTGTAATATTTCTTTTAGGGGACTCTCTGCAGACTGCAAAAGCAGCCCATCTGAGTAAGCTGAGGATGTGAATACCCTACGGAGCCATCATGTAAGAAGAGGTAATTTCCTCCTGCCCTTTTCCACTATCCTTTTTATTATAGCTTTATGGAATGTTATAATATTCCCAAAGACAGAGAGAGATGCTCCGAATGGCTTGAATTACTGAGCACATAAAGATTCAAAGGTTAGCCCTGAGGGACGTGATTATATTCCAGGTCAATAATACCTACTAACCTTTCCCATATCTACTGAATATAAATAAAAGTTCTCTAATACCGAATTTTGCTTGAAATAAAAGTTTCGAGAAAAGTCTGCTTTTGAGGTTAGCAGCTGGGGAGAGAGCTCCCAGGAGAGTTTTATGTAAGGAGCACGGGAACATATGGGAAGCCAGCAGTTTCCCTGGCCGTGGCTCTGCCTTTAATTTAGAAAAAAAAAGGTGCTGATGAGGCTCTTTGCTCCCCGTGAAAGTTCTCAGGATAAATCAGCCTCCAGACGGGCTCTTGTCACCGTTTAAAGTGGTCCATTTTGGAACAGGCTGTTGATAAAATTGCTCATTTTATGAGCTTTTTTTTTTTTTTTTTTTTTGAAAAATAGGTTTAATAAAAAAGGAATGTTATTGTAGTTCTGATGAGTTAGTCTCTTCTCTACTCCAAGAAGCTAGCTAGCAAACAAGCAGGGTCCTGGCTAACCACACCATGAAGTATACTATAGGGACTGGAGGTCATGTCCACCCCGAGAGGTGCCCCTGGAGGCAGGTTAGAGATGTGGCCCACAGGGGGCAGCACTGAGCAGGAGAGTAAGAGACTCTACCCCTCCCGTTGGCCACTTGCTCGGGGTCATGGTGAGCCTCACGTTCCTCTTTGATCCAGTATGGTTGCTGGCTCAGAGATTTGGAGACACTTGCAGTTCTAAGTTTTAATTACGTGTCCTCACGAATTCAGCACGTTTTCAGGTTGTAGCGTTCGGACAGGTACTCCTGCTGTCACCAGAGTCCCGTGTGCCAGGAAGTGAGTGTGCAGAGGCCGCACACCGGAGCCCGTGGGGCAGCTCCAGCCTGTGGTTTGTGTTCGTGCTGCCCGGGAGCTAAGAATGTTCTTTTTTTAATTTTTAAAGATCTGTTTGAAATATACATGTGACAGGTCATATGTGGCCCCCAAAGTGCTAAAACATTTACTATCTGGCCATTTACCAGAAATGCTTGGTCACTCCTGCTGGGTAATAAAAGCTCAGCTACCCTCTCGTTTATCTATTTATGCTCATTGCAATTTGGCCAGCTGGCAATATTTTTATAAAAACTGATTTATCTTTCTACGCTGTGGCTTTCCTGGTTCATTCCTCTTTGTGTGTCTGTTGGTGAACAAAGCACAGTGTAGACGGTGAATGTCTATTTCCTTTGTACTTACTAATGTTTCTCCATTAAGAAATGTGTTGGGCTGGAGACAGATGTTTCTAGGTGGTCTTCTAAAGCTTCATAGTTCTGTTTTCCACATTTAAGCCTCGATTCCACCGGGACATGATACTGGTTTGGGGCCAAAGGAGGTCTTGGGACTCAGTTGGGTCTTTTCTCTCCGTGGCTCATCAATCACCCTGCACCTTTTATCACTGCAAGGCCATCCCTCTCGTAAGTCAAGCCCCTACATCCCATGAGCTAGTTTCTGGACCTTCTGAGCAATCACACTGCGGGACGTATGCCAACACCAGAGTCTGCTCACTATCGCTGCTTGTGGGAATATACGTTAGAACCGTCATGGTGAAACAATTTTATACTATCGTTTAAAGTTAAAAATGTGCCTATCACAAAACCCAGCTATTCCATTCAAGAAGCATATTCTAGAAAAACTCTTGTATGGATAAATTGAATGCAGATGAAAAAGGAGGCATACACAAAATAATGTTCCTAATGGAATTACTGGTTATGGCAAAAAAAAAAATGAAAACATAAAGTTTTACAACCGAAAAAAAAATAAACAATTTTAAAATTGTTGCATAGTATACAATATAGTGAAAGTGAACCAACCACAGCTTCTTGCCTCTGTATGGTTGGCAAAACTAATGAAGAATGCATATGGTATGCTCCCGTTTCTATGAAGAATAAACACTAAATGATGCATGCCTGTGTGTTTTAAGTAAACATAGAACCAAAGGGATCAAATAAAACCAAGGAAATGAAATAAAAATGTGCACCAAGCAAAATATGGAGGATCATAGCTACCTCTGGGGAGGAGAGAGGGCTGTGTGTTCTGAGAGGAAACGCAGGAATTCCAAGAATGACTAACATCCTCTCCTCTAGGTCAGTTAGAATGGATTATGTATAACTAAATGGACAACAAGTGAGCTTCAGGGGGACAGTGTAAACTCGGGCTGAAAGATATTACTCATGAAACTGAACGTGGCTTCTCCAGCCTTTTTTGACAATTCTCTTGGAGGTCAAACTTTTGGGTTTCAAAGGACAATTTTCTAGGAATACAATCTATAAGCTAAAGAAGGAAAAAGAGAGAGACAATGGAACTATTTTCTTTAGATGTCACCAATGTGTCGGATATCCTGCCAAAACCTTTCCCATGAGATGCCTCGCTTATCCCTCCCACCTCTGTGAGTGAAGTAGTATGACCCCGTTTTTATGTCTGGGAGAAAAGACGGAGGCTATGCTGATGTCTAGTATGCCTCAGATGCCAGGGGGGAGCCAGCACCACCTAAACCTGGCACTCTGTGTCTTAGGTCGAGCCCTAACGTTATTTTTGAGCCACGTGCACCTGTGATGTCAGCGCAGTGGCCACTGGCCAACGGTCGCTCCTGAGCACTTGAAATGGGGCCAGACCAAGTTCCCAGCACCCGCCGGAGTGCACACTTAGTCAGAAAAGAAATGGAAACTACCTCACAACTAACCTTTGGCATTGATTGCATGTGGAAATGATCATTTTAGGATATATCTGATTAAGTAAAAAATATAAAAATTAATGTCTTTGACTCCCTTTACTTCTGAAAATGTGGGTTCCAGAGGATGTCACATTGCTCACGTAGCTTGCATCCCAGTGCTGCCAGACAGTGCTGGTGTGGACATGTCCGTGGGGAGGCAGGAGGAGCTGGCTTGAGGCAACACGTATGTTCTTTACGGGCTGAGTGTCTTGAAAAAATCTTAGACTAACTGAGCGCGAGCACTGTTTTCCTCTAACAAACATGAATAATGATGTGCGCCCTGCAGAGCCATGTCAGGGCCGGCAGCAGCCCGGGAGGGTCTCTCGTGGTGTCTGGAACACAATGGGCGCTTGGGAAGGGTAACAGGGTTATATTGGTGAACTTTATAGAGCCTCAGGATTTTTCATCTTTTAAAAGTCTGCATGAACCTTTAAGTTCTATATTGTGAAGCCTATTGAGCTTCAAAACCTACACTCCCCACCCCCACGCTTCCCATACCATTTCCATATAAAAAAGACGGATAGCACCTTCAGCGTCATGAGAACTCAAGAGGAAGCAGAAAACGGGGCATTAACATTTCCAATGAGCAGACAGTCATGCAGCGCGGGGACTTGGAAATGAAAGATGACAACAAGGCAAACCGTGAGTGCGCTTCCAGTGTGTCTTCACTGATGATGATAAACTTTCATCACTGCTTCCTGCCGACAACCTGCCCCCACACATCACTGCCTGACATTTTCCCAGGCCTTCCTTTTCGCTTAGTGTGTATGCTAAAGCATTCCAGTGGCGCTTCTCCTCTGTTACTGATGAAATACACAGCGCATGTCACAGACCGATTCAAGGTCCACGGAGGCAGAACCCCATGCAAGTCCTGCTGGACAAAGCCAGTTGGGGCCGTGGCCATTCCTACTGTTTGTTGTTGAAATTCAAGACGTACTGTACACACTCCTGCCGTTTTTAGGAGGATGACTATGCCATTCCAGTAAGGAAGGTATGAGCCAGTATCATGGGCTCTGACAGTAACCCACTTTCTTCTTATCGAGACGCTCGTGGTGACGCCCAGCCAGGGGGGCTGAGAAAACACTGCCGGTCTGCGCCGGCCCTCATTGCCAGGCCCGTACCCCTCTCTGCCCAAGAGCATCCTCCATCCTGCCGCTGTCTGCTGTCTGCGGGCCCTCCAGCCGCACCTGCAGACAGCCACGAGGGAGGACAAGCCCTCCGCAGTGGAGGCAGCGGCGGAAGCCTTTGCTTCCCGCATGAACCTCCATGGAATGCGAGCCCCCTTTCCTAAAAGTGTCTCCTTGGCTTCTCCGAGACGCTGCTCTGAGCTGAGCCCTGTCCACCTGCATTCTCTCCTCTGAGGGCAGAGCAGGTGTGGCGCTGCTGTGATGGGCAGAGACGCCGGGAAAGCCAAGTCTGGCCTGGAAACCCTCTCAGGGATCCCGCACTGAGCTGTTCGATGCTGAGCTGCCGGCGAGGCCACCGCAGAGGTGTGTCTGCTGCCCGGCCTGTGCTGCGCCCTGAGGCCGCTCCTGGGAGGGCGAGGGGACCTCTCATTACTCCCCGCTCACCCCGGGACTTGGCATTTGCAAACAGCCCTTTTCCTCAAGACGGGAACGCTGGTTTGTATGCAAGCATCTTCTCTGCCTCCCTTGCTCTCATCTCCAGGATGATTGAGCCGGGGGCGTCCTCCACCCCTTGAGCAATGTTTTGTGCAAGAGAACACGAGCGAGACAGACAGACAGACAGACAGACGTGCTGGAGGAGGAGCGCCAGCTGGGGCTGCCTGGGGAGCCAGGGTTTTTCCTCTTCTTCCTCCTTCCTGGGGCTGGATGGGATGTGCATTCTGCCCCAGGAGAGTCCGGCCTCTGGCAAACCCTCCCGAAGGCAGCCTCCTCGGCTGTTTGGCTCGGCCCCTCCCGCCTCTCCCTGTGGGGAGCAGGACTGACTCTGCCTGGCCCGAGTTCCCACCACTGACTCTGCCTGGCCCGAGTTCCCACCACTGACTCTGCCTGGCCCGAGTTCCCACCACTGACTCTGCCTGGCCCGAGTTCCCACCACTGACTCTGCCTGGCCCGAGTTCCCACCACTGACTCTGCCTGGCCCGAGTTCCCACCACTGACTCCGCGCGAGCTCTGCCTCCTGCCCCTGGGGACCAGGCTCCCTCTGAGCGCCCAGGGCTGAGCCATCGTTAATCTCGTCAGGGAAGCAGGTGGCCCTTGCCACTCCAGCGAGAGTCTCTGCCAATGGCTTGCCTGTTGGGTTTGGCAGGAGCCCAGAGTTTGACTAACTTCGTTTCTACTGCTTCAGAATTCTTTTATTTTATTTTCTTTTCTTTTTTACATGCATTTAGACAACTGACAGGACATGCTTTTTCTTACAAGCAGTACCTCCGATCTAAATCAATCAAGGCCAAAAGAAGTGAAGACCCCGTGGGGCTTAGGCCGGAGTGAGGATGAAAAGCAGCAGCCAGAGACGATGACCGCTGGTCAGTCCACATTGCCACACTTGTTACCATTGTTCCCATTTCTAAACCACCCTCGGTGAAAATCACCCATGGGGTCACACCCTCCTCAGCAAAATCACCCATGGAGTCACCCTCCTCAGCAAAATCACCCTTACAAACAACATACTTCACGGGCCATCTTGAATACATTGTACCAGAGACTTGTAGGTTAAATACTTAGTAAGGAATGGTAGGGTCATACATCATATACAGCACATTGTCTAGATATTGCCAAAGACAATTAATCAAAATTACACTTCTACCATCTCTATACTTCATTTTTACCAACAGGTACTGCTGTCAGTCTTTTTAATTGTTATCAATAAAGTGGTTCCATTATCGTCAATGATTATGTTTTTGATAGTGGTATTATCGGTACATTTCTTTTTCTTCTTTCTTTTATGTATTTTCTAACTTTTCTTTAATAAGCCTATATCTATTCCTAAAAATTACATAACTTGTTTTATCAATCTGTTTTTCTTTCTTATATATTTTCAATTCAATAAGCATTTATTTTAGCATTGTGTTGACATAGATATAGACATTCTGGGTAACATATTTTTTTAAGTTATAGCCGTTACCGTTAAAGAGCTTCTAATCTAGTCAGGCAGACAGGTGTGTAACAAGCTCCGTTGCTGTTTGGTAACCACAAAAATAGAAACACATGGGGACATAGGAGTAGCAGGGAGCTTGTTAGCACCGAGGCAATTGCAGGGAAGTCATTGTAGAGATGTAACGAAGGAGCTCATATTGATTTTCCTTTGAGGATGCCATAGGCCTCTGTGTAGGATCTAGGTTAACAGACTGGTAAAGGCTAGTGATATACAGAGAAAGCTGGAATACTTGTGACACCATCTGAAGATGAACAGCCAACATGATTCATTCTCAGAAACAGGGTCGGAATACAGGGGGGTGGGCAGGTTGACTCAGGCTGCCTCCAACGTCCAGGCCTCACAAATGCCATTAGAGCAAAGTGATACGGGCACAGTGCCTGTGGCCATGACACAGAAGCAGGGCAGAGTGGAAGAGGATGCTGATCATACCGGTAACAGCTTATTCCAAGTTCCCATGCTTCTGGTCTGGAAGTCCCCATACACACGGTTGCATACACACCTGGCAATAGGTGATGAGAGCCCCTGACACTGTGGATGGGCCAGTGCTTCCTGGGTCATCAGGCACACTGAAGTCATTATTTCATTTTTCAACCTAGGTGCTTAACTAATGAGGAAAACGAGTCTCAGAAAACCCCAAATTGTCCAAAATCAGAAATTCAGATATAATTTAATTGAAAGGAAAACACAGGACTTTGTACCCTAAACCCAGTCTTCACAGAAATCCTTCCATTTTCCCTGTTCTAGACCTTGCCTCTAGATGCAAATTTTTCCTCATAAGTATATATAGTCAGTAAAGGACTCTTGTGTATCCATTCATCTGTGGTGAGCGCTTTGGGAATTATGAACATTGCACAGCTTTAGGGGTGCACCCTTATGCATATTGTCTCCTGCCTTAAGGTTTGAATTTTTCTGGGCACTTTGGAGATTGTGGGTATATAACTGTAGCTTAGAATTGTAAATGCATTTAATAAAGGTAACAGTGAGTTGAAAATATTTCAGCCAATAGTTGTAGTCAACTTAAGGAAGGTGATATAAGCGAAAAAAGTTCCATTTTCCTTTTTCCTTCTTATAAAAATGCAATCTGACTGGGAGATTCACCCATGTATCCATCGGCAAATGCTGTGGAGCGCCCACTATGCGCCAACCAGGGTTAAGTATTTACACACATTATCTTATAATAATTTCCAATAAAAGCTCTGAGATATTGGTATTATTAACTTTATTATAAGCTAATTAAATTGCAGGTATGGAGGTTAAGTAATTTAATCAAGGTTACACATCTCTTAAGGAGTAGAACTAATCCCAACGCTTATTTCTAATTAATTATGCTATACCATAAAAAACGCTGTTATGTTTTATCAATTACTTTTAGATCAATGGATTTGAAAAGCAATATCTACATTTCCAAAGCATGCAATTCTAAATGATCTCATTAACGGATGGGGAATTATAAATAGTTGCCTTAAGCATCATGTTAGAGACAGTCCCTTCCTTTTGAAAGACATGACTTTGTATGCCTGAGCATGTTTTTGCCAAGTGATCCAATGATTCACTTCATCTTTTTCAGAAAGTCAAAGCAATGGTCGCTTCTTAAGGGAAATCTCACAGGACTCACATGGGAACGTGGTGTAGCTATTACCTTGTGTCTGTTTCCAGTCAATAGACCCAACTTGCACATGACACGATGGAAATATGTTGTACATCTCTGCAGATTTATTGATGGGGCTTCTTTGTTCATTTGACATGCTTTACATATGCAGCTTACAATGTTCACGTGGCAAAGGAAAATGAGGCCACCGGGAAAAGGTCACCTGTCTAATTGGTGTGGGAAAGCCCAGCTGGGAGCCGGGCTCTCTCCGGGATGCCCCGGGAGGTGGCACGGAGCGCAGAGGGCCCCACAGCAGGCCAGAGGGAAGGGATGCCCGCGGACGCCCTTTCCCTATGTGTGTGGCTTCGGGTCACCCACACCTAACTGTACTGAAGGCAAAGCATCGTTAAAAGCTCAGGCGATTTATCCTGCAGACCACATCCTCGTGCTAAACATAGAAGGGGAGACTTATCGTGACGAAGATAGAAAGGGAAGTAATTGAGTCTTAGGTCTGAGTTCGCCTCTTGGTTAATAGATTTCCCCTTCGAGACAGCGAAGCAAAACACTGAGGAAGCACCGGGTAACTTCAGGAGCTGGCCGGCACTGCGGCCTGAAGGGGTCTCAGCCCTTGCCAGCACTCTTCCCGAATGTTCCCTCTGCTCCGGGTTGAGAACAAAAGAACCCTGCAGCCCCCTGGATGCTGAAGGCATCTTGCAGGGAACAGTAAATACAAATTTGGCCCAGAGCAGGATTCTCTACTTTGCTTCTTGGCATTTAAGAAAATTGTTATAAGGATATCAAGCCTGAGATAGGCATGCGGCCTACTTTTAAGTTGTGATAAGGCTCAACAATTATAAATATGATTCAGCATCCCCATCAAATTCCATCCTGGACTTGGACAGCCATAGTGTGTTTTAAAAAAGGCCCTTCGTGAGGCAGGAACTGCTTGAGCTAAAGCTGACCCTGCCCTTCATCAACCTCGGTGATAAAACTGAGCGTTTGGACACTCCCAGCGATGTGTTAAGATGACATTACAATTTTCAGAGCCAAAAGTTTGATTTCTGTTTTGTTTTGTTTTAAAAGCTTTTTTACTACACCTATGCTATAGACAAACTATGTATGTGTATAAAAACATGGACAATCTAAGAAAACTACCAACAAGTGTAAACTCAGATGGAGCTGTTAGGGCAGTCCTACAGACAAAATGTCTTTCATTTATTGTATATTGGCTATTCTGTGCTTGTGGCAATTTATACAGAGCTACACACTGCATCTGATCACAAGTAAGGAAGTTGAATAGAAGTCTAGGTCATTATACTATTGGCATGAAAGGTAGATACTAAAAGATGAATTTCCAAATTATTTTATTTTTTAATATCTCAGTTGCAACTCTTTTCTATTCCCCTATCTCTTAATCATAATTCTAAAGTATATTTTATTTACTGAGTGGTATCTCTATTCCAATTCGCCTTCAGCTATATTTTTAACATAATAGACTGCTGACACAAAGAAGGCTAGATAGACTACTTTCCAAAATATCCATATTAATGGAGTGTGCCTTGCAAGAAGGATACAGGAGTAGAAAAAGAGAGACAATTTTAATAAGTAGTGATTTTGCTTTTGTCTGTATAGTAAAATGTTCATGATTCCTTTATAGTCATCTTTGAAGTTTTTAATAATGATTATAATTCTTGTATTTTTACAAATAGATATAACTGTTAACATATATTACCTCTTAAAATTTTATTTTAATAGCTTTGCAATACAGCAAAACTCTAATATGTAAGTTCTAAATGTTGCAACAATAGTAGTAGGAAATTTCAAAAACCATTTGACTTTATGGAAGAGGTCTTATAATGTTTTGCTGTTTAATTAAATACAAATAGAAAGTACTATATATACATATAAATACATATATATATATATATATATATATATATATATATATATATTTTAGAGGCTGGTGCACAAACTTTGTGCACTTGGCAGGGTAGGGGTGATCCCTCAGCCCGGCCTGTACCCTCTCGCAGTCTGGGAGCCCTCAGGAGATGTCCGACTGATGGGTTAGGCCTGCACCCCAGCAGTCAGACCCATCCTTAGAGCTGCCACAGAGGCAAGAGAGGCTCCACCCACTGCCGCTGCATTTGCCAACTGTGAGCCCAGCTCGGGGCTTCTGGCTGAGCAGTGCTCCCCCTGTGGGAGGGAGCACACTGACCACCAGGAGGAAGACCCTGCATTGAACTTCTGAACGTCTTGTCCCTGGTGGCCATTGTGCATTATAGCAACCAATCACTCCACTCTTTGGTCAATTTGCATATTAGCCTTTTATTATATAGAATATATATATATATATATATATATATATATATATATATATATTGATTATATAGAATATATATTGATTATATAGAATATATATATTGATTATATATATATATATATTGATTTCAGAGAGGAAGGGAGAGGGAGCAAGAGATAGAAACATCAATGAAGAGAAACAATCATGGATTGGCTGCATCCCTCATGCCCCTAATGGGGATCGAGCCCACAACCTGGGCATGTGCCCTGACTGGGAATCATACCACGACCTTCTGGTTCATGGGTCAACACCCAACCACTAGACACAGCAGCCAGGCCATAGAAAGTACTCTTAAGCATCAAGAATTGTAGCATATCCTTAGGGAAGTGAAAACCAGAGAGCACCATTCCAGATGAAACTGAAGTATATTTTAGGTATTCTAGTCATACAGCCATAATATTTCATGAATATGTACGTAACACCTTATGTGAAGTTATATGCATCTACAAGGCATATCTATGTAACAGCGACTGGAAACACATCTGTGAGACCTTACAGGACACTGAAATAGATCCATGTTCTGTAATTATTGGCAAGTAGGGCCAGCTCAAGCAAGAGCATAGAGAAGGCAGCTGATTTTTGCTCAACACAATCTTTCTTTTACCCTCATTCACTCAATACTGTTTTCCATATATTCATTGACTTTTCCATTGAATGATGAAAATATTCATTTATACATCACCCCCCATGCATGCATTCCTAGTGTGATCCTAGAAGACTATGCTGTGTTACATTCTAGAATAACAAATGAGACTTGCTGTGTTTTAACAAATATTTTCAAAATTTTAGGCTGTAGAATAATGAACGTAATTTGTTGATCATAAGCAAAAATGACATAATATTCTGGTGAATTTCCTAAGTGGGGGGGGGGGTCGATACAGAGAAACCTCACCGATGTAGTGCCTGGATTGCATATTATAGAAGGGAGTGATAATCATTATAACAGCCTGGTTATTAAGTAATAGGAAAGGAGGAAAGGGGAGACTAGATAGCAGGCCTTCTACTGATACACCTTTGCCAGGAAGCTGCAGTTAACACTCTCCAAATCTGTTTCCCACAGATCACTGGAGGAAGGTACTGGACAACAGACGCATGCCCAGTTAGGTCTGGGTGACATGAGAAGATGCTCACCTGTCAGTCACACCTGGGAGCGAGACTGTGGCCAGATAGGCGCGGCCACTGCAAACTCTGGAAGACGTAGCTTTTAAACTCCTGAAGGAAGGGGCTATGCCTTTTGCTGCTTGCCCGCCCTCCTGGCTCTCCTGAGCAGGGGCATGCTCTCCTGTATTCACCCACTTGGCTCACCGCCACGTGGGACCCACACAGTAGAATGGACTGAGTCTAGCCTGGTCCTACATCGGACCCCCCTCCTCCATGGAACAGAAACCCTGGACACTGGCTTTGCACCTAGTTCTACTCAAGCTCCAGCTGCACCTTTTCCAGGACTGGGTTAAGGGACATGGTCCTGTACAAACTGAGGAATGTAACTCCTCAGAAATAAAGCTCTCTACTACAGCTCATCCTGCGGTGACAGCCTCCATACGTGCTCGTTCCAGCGCACCCCAAGGCCCCCGTGGAGGAATCCCCCTTGTTCAATTCTCTGATAGCAAGGGCCATCCCAGGGAGGGGGAAGGGCCATATCTCCCCTTCATTCCCATGAGCTGCCCTCTAAGTTACTTCTTGTCTACATCTTCCTTCCACCTATGCAAGACCCAAGGAAAGGCACCGACTTTCAAGAAGTGTGATGCACATACTTACTTCTATGCCACATTTCTGTCAAATCATAGTTCTGTCCTATTTCATTTCTCAAAAGCTTAAAAAATGTTTTGTTTTACCTGAAAATGTCACTTTTAAATTTCATGCTGTTAACAGTAGTATAAATAGCAAAAGGGTTAGAAATGATAGAGCAACTCTAACCCTATTTCTGCAAACTTCCATTCCCATCATTGGGCAATTCTTAAATCAGTGTTATGGTTAAAATGATATTGCATTTTTCATGAATATAATAATGTATCTAAATCAGAAGAATTTAAATCAGCAGATCTTATGAAATGTCTAAACAGACAAAGTGTTCTAGACTATATCATAACAATAGCCATGGTGTATCTCATAAGACAATGATGTAATGAGGAAGAGAATGAGTATGAAGAAAGAAAAAAGGGAAGAGAAAGAAGGACTGGATTAATTCATTTGGCAGCAATTGCCACGTGAGAAATTATTGACACATGAGAAATTTCTTCCTTAATTGCTGCTTTGTGCTGAGGAATTACGGCAGTCAGGACCTGGTGGTTTTATTGGCTTCACAAGTAGGCCAGATGATAATACATACTTGGTCAACTTTATTAGTCAAGATGGGCCTTGGAGAGTTGCAGAAAGACCAGTTGGCCTCGGAGGCAGAGAGCCTTGTGTTCAAAACCCAGACCCAGCTCTCTGCTTAGTTTAGACCATTAACTTTTCTGAATTACAATCTTAACCTCCATAAAATATTAATAACAAGAATTCCTTGGTTATCTGTTGCTAAATAATGTCTGTGAAATGCTTAGCCACATGCTTAGTACACAGAAAGCTCTACTAAAAATCCAATATTCTCATCATTGCCTTGTGGATGACTATGAGTCATCTTCATTATTTATGGTATTTATGTTCTATGAAGTCGCTGCAAACATGAAATTAGGGAATACTGGCAAATCGATCTACAGGGAAATACAAGATTAGGTTTCTGTGAGCCTCCGGTCATATTTTTATCATCCAAACTGCCATTTGCATCACATAACGTCATTTGCCAACATCCTTGTGAAACAAGCCAGTCTCATCAGTGTTCAAAACATGCTTTCTTTCACATATACCTTTCCAGTATGACACTTAAAAGGTATAACCTCCTTACATTATTCATGATTTCCACATTTTTTTTAATTTGCCTACTCACTAGAATGTATTCATAACCTGGAAACCAACCATCACAGAGCTGGCTTCCGCAGCACATACACTAAAAGTGGGCAGATAATGAGCATGGCCCTGGGAAAGGATGACGCGCCAGTTCTGAAGCACTTCCTGTTTTTCATGCCTGAGTTTTGGGCTTGTTTCCTGGAGGCAGTCCATCAGTGTTTCTCTCTCTCTCTCCATTCCTCTCTCTCTGTCTCTCTCTCTGTCTCTCTCTCTCTCTCTCTCTCTCTCTCTCTCTCTCTCTGTCTCTCTCTCTCCATTCTTCTCTCTCAACATATCCTTGGGTGAGGATTAAACAAAAAATCAGTAACCACATCTCATTCACTACCATTTGAGGATATGCGAAGAGTGGTGAAAACCTGGGTTACTTGATGTATACATTCCTAGGTAAGGCTGAACAAGTGATACCCTGGCTTCTTTCAGTTCTTATACTATCAACAAATGCCCTTTCTGCTGTTTATGTTGTGTCATGATTTTTGGCATTTTTTTGGCATGTGTGTGTGCGTGTGTGTGTGCATGTGTGTGTGAGTGTGTGTAAGTGTGTGTAAGTGTGTGTGTGTGTGTGTCTGTGAATGTATGTCTCTGTGAGTGTGTGTGAAGGAGAGAGAGAGAGAAAGAGAGAGAAAGTGTGTGTGTGTTTGTGTGTGTGTGTGTGTGTGTGTGTGTGTGATTATGCTATGTAAGATGATCGCCAAGCATAAAGTGAGCAAATGAAGTGTTACCCAGTGCTCCCAAACACAACAGGGACATGTGTGCCTCCTGGAGAAATCGCCTGTGTTAGATGCTTCCTTTTGACTGTATCTGCATGTCTGCTTTTATCTGGTCCAATCAGGACCCTAGAAAAACTCATATACATTCAACTGATCTTGTAAATTTATAGGAATTTGAGAAAATTTGAATTCATTTAATCTTCTTAACAAACATTTTATGTAAATGCCATTCCTTCTATTTCATAGGAGAAAAGGAGAATTTGGACTGATATGTTTAAAGTAATATAGTTCACTCTCTGTAAAAATGATTTTTTGGTTATAAAGTGAAAAAATATGAGTGACTTCCCTGCATGAAGATTGCAACCAGCAAAGATTTGAAATGTTAGAAGGTAAATGTGTGTTGGTGTGTAAGAAAGTGTAGTAATCACCTTATTTAACATTCTTATTCTATGTGTAGAAATATATAGCTTTGATGTTACTTAAATACTTATGTTAAGAAGAAATAGTCTTTCTTAAAAGTGAGCACACTCCATTTTCAATCACATTTATAAAGCTAGTTTAAGAGTTAATTGAAGCTTTTTTTTTTTTACCAACCATTGATCTCAATTAATTTTTACAGAGAAAATTCAGCCTTGTTCTTTCTGTTCCTCTGACAGCTCTTCCTTGCACATGGTAGAAGTTTCCAAAGGCCACCTTTCCTCATCCCCAGAGCTAATTACTAGGAAGAAAAGTGGGACAAACTTCAACGAATTTTATCATTTGGACAACACAGTTATGGAAACCTTAACAGTTGTGATTAACACTGGGTCTATATTATATCTTAGTCTCAGTAGTAAGCCACAAAGTTTAAAAAATCTTCTGTTAGTGGAATCAATTTCAACAAGATTACCTTAAAGCGTTCTTATGAAAATCAACTTCTACTACAAGACTGATGCATAAATTAAAATTCTTGTCCATTAAGGAGCATTAGAAATAGTTGCCCTCACAATAGCATGAGAGAGAGGAAAGAGGAGAGAGGAGAGAGGAGAGAGGAGAGAGGAGAGAGGAGAGAGAGAGAGAGAGAGAGAGAGAGATGAAAAGAAAAAGAAAAAGACTAAGGAAGAATGGAAAGGTGGGAGAAATAGAAGGAAAAATGAAGAAAGAAAATCTAAAAGGTATCTTTCAAAGAGGGAAAAGTATAATACATAAAGAGTTTAATACATAAATACTTCATGCAGGCCCACAAAAAGGTAGAAAAATTATTAAGGTTATAACCTCTAAAATAGCTCCCCATAATCCCATCTTCTGTTATCCATGGCCTTGTATAATCCTTTCCACTTGGGTATGGACTGTACTTAATGACTCTCTTCTAATGAATAAAATATAGCAAAAGTGATAGATGTCAATTCCAAGATAGATTGGAAAAAGATAATAGCTTCTATCTGCATGATTTCACTCTATCACTCACCCTGGAGCAGTGGTCGGCAAACTCATTCGTCAATAGAGTCAAATATCAACAGCACAATGATTGAAATTTCTTTTGAGAGCCAAATTATTTAAAAATATATATTTTATTGATTTTTCACAGAGAGAAAGGGAGAGGGATAGAGGGTCAGAAACATTGATCAGCTGCCCCCCCCCCTACACACCCTCCACCGGGGATGCGCCTGCAACTATGGTACATGCCCCTGCCCTGAATTGAACCTGGGACTCTTCAGTCCGCAGGCCGACCCTCTATCCCCTGAGCCAAACGGGTTTTGGCGAGAGCCAAATTTTTTAAACTTAAACTTCTTCTAATGCCACTTCTTCAAAATAGACACACCCAGGCAGTGGTATTTTGTGGAAGAGCCACACTCAAGAGCCCAAAGTGTCGCATGTGGCTCACGAGCCACAGTTTGCCGATCATGGCCCTAGAGGAAGCCGACTCCCATGAGATGAAGCAGCTAGGTGGACACGTGCTCATGGCCAGGGACTGAGGACTGACCACATGCAAGTGGGTGTGGATCACAGTCAGTCTCAGGTTAGACTGCAACCCAGAGAGACCTCCAGCTAAGGGGCCCTTCTACATACCTTATTCCCAAATGTTTGATTCTAGGAAAAACTGTTTGTCTTCTTAGCTGTTAAATTTAGGAGCAAGTTAGGCTACACAGGAGTGACTTAGAAAAACAGTACAAGTTCTCAATGATTTATAAAAATATTTCAATTCCATTAGTAATTTAATAAAAACAAACCAAAATAGCAATGACCACTTTTATATTTCAAATTGAGTAGATAGAATAATTGAAGTTTTCTATTTATTGCATTCCTAAAATAAATAGTGAGGGTTTGTGTCTATCTGTATGCTTCTGCATGTGTATTCTAAAAATACAAAAAAAATGATAAATTTGCATTTATTAAATTACCTAAAGGGAAGAGGTCTATGTGAGTGTGTGCATGTGGGTGTGTCTGGGGTTGTGTTGTCACCAATGTGCTCCATTAATAAAAATAACTTAGAATTATTTCAAGATTTACTCATTACACCATACCTCGCTTGGATTGTATCTGTTTCATGTGGTAGCCCAAAATAATAAAAAATAATAAAATTCTTCAGTTAGAATTTCATATCTACCCAACACTCTTTAGCTGTACAGACCACTATACCCAATTTTTCCTGAGCCTTAGTTCCTTTTTATATTGTTAGCATATCCGCAGTTTTCTGCACACGTTTGTAAAAACGGTTGAGATAATGTATGTGAAAATACATTGTAAATAGCAAGGTGCTATGCATACATAAGACATTATTGTCTGGTAAATTCTCCAATTTATTGGTGATTCTAGGACAAAACCATAATCAGGGAAGGCCAGCAACCTGATTTCGCCCTCTGTTTGTAAGTTACCCTTCTTGAGGATTCGAATATCGGGCAAGCAGAGAACCCTACAATTCATTAAAGGAAGGGGCCCCAGAATCTGCTCTCACACAACAAGCCTCATCCTGCAAGAGTTATCTTTGAGATTTACCTTAGAGACACATAGACGTTTATTTGAGAGAGTTATAACTGGACAGGGGAGTCACCCACAGCCGCACCACAGCCCTGGTAGAGACAAGAGCCATTTCCTTTGGCAGGCGAAGCAATGAAGGAGATTAGGGAGCTTGCCCAATGTCACATTCCCAGGAAAGAGTTAGAACTCAACGTTATTCCGTTATTCCGTTATTCCGTCTAGGACAGTGTTCCTTGTGATGTTTTTCATATGAGTGATTATCATTATAAACAATTTGCAACAACTCCATGTCTAAGAATAGCGGATTGTGTAAATAAATGATGATACATCAACAAAATAGGAGATTATGTAGCTATCCAAAATGATAATTAAGAATGGCAGACAACGGTGGGCTTGGTGCATTTGTAAGTATTTTATGATCATGGTGCTTATTTCCCCAGGAAGCTAGTAGCAGATCAAAAGAATATGAGAGCCCTGGCTGCTGGCATGGCTCAGCTGGTTGAGCACCAAGGGTTCAATTCCCCATGAGGGCACATACCCAGGCCGAGGGTTCCTGGAGACAACAGATCATCAAACAAACATCTATGTTTCTCTATCACATAGATGTCTCTTTCTCTCTCTCTCTCTCTCTCTCTCTCTCTCTCTCTCTCTCTCTCTCTTTCTCCCCTCCCTTTCTCAAAATCAATAAAAGCATTTAAAAATAAAATAAAAGGAAACATGAGAATTAAAAAGTCAACTATAACTTTTTCATTTTTCTGTCTTTTTTCCACATCTTAGTCTTATTAGAATAACTTTAATATTTATACCCTTAAGTTTCCAAACCCGACATTTCCTCCAAAATGCCTTTTACCAGATAACTTGAAATTTTATGTAAACTACCTATTTATTCCGCCTGTGCTTTGGCATTTTGAGAGAAAATAATTTGCAGAGGAAGCCTTGCAGGGAATATTTCTCCAAAACAGCACAGTTCCCGGAAAAATCACCTGAAATTAGTCTTCTGAGAAAATGTACGTCAAAAGATAACATTAGGAGAGCAATGCTCACTTTATGGTTAATGAAGTTGTTTCGATAGCTGAATGTAATGTGGATTTCACCGAAGGAACCTACAATCTTGTTCTTAAATATCTATTATTTCAACCCAGATTATTTTTAGTGGGTCTATATTTTTGCTAAAAAGGTTATTCTATTCACAGCGAGGTATATTTCTGAATATGTCTAATTGGGAGACACCTATTCTTTCCACCTTTGTCATCCCTTTCCACACTGAGTGGGCCCGTTTCCCCACCTAAAAATTCACAATCGACAGTATAAATAGCCATTCACCTTAAAATGGGGTTGACTGGTGAAATGGATTTCTAGACTAAAGAACAGTGGAAGAGAAGGACAGGGAGGGGTGGGGAGGGGTTGCATCCGCATTCTATATTTATAATGTTAATTTCTTTGTGTTCCCTTGGCTTTTAAATATCTACTTGGGTGGTGCTATACGAAAGAAAGGAGGAAGCAGACATGGACAGCGTCACATGCCCTTGAAACAGACACGACGTGACATTGTGGCTCACATCATAACTGATAGCAGAGAACACTCTAGTTTTTTAAACTAAAATAAGAGAAAGCAAGTCCTCTTCAACATCCCGAATATAAACTGTTCACCCAATTAAGAAAGCGCGTTCCCTCCCAGTCCACCGTGTGGTCAGGGGCAGATAATTGCAGATGTCTATGTCAGCCTTGCAAAGAGCTTTCCAGAGTCATTAAGCATTGGGAAGTTGTATGCAGCCTGCAAAGTGCGCCTTAACTGCACTGGCGCTTATTAAAACCACTCCCCTCCCCACCCCCAACCCAGTGCAGAGCCTGCGTATGATCATTGCCACGGCCTGGCCACCGTGTCACCGTGTTCCCGGACCAGATAATGATGTCCGCCGCCGCTCCCCCTCCCCGCCCCCCTGCAGAACGTACATTCCCATCAACATCGAAACAAGGGACGTGAGAAAGCTCTCGGGCACTGGCATTTTCCGTTAGATGGCATCAGGATGTATTAAAATAGCCATCTTGTTCATGTTTGCTTTTTCATTTTGGACGATACGCGCCATGTAACTTGATGTTACACAGATTTTCATGGGAAGGACCACTCCCCCGGTTGTCCTGCAGATCCAGTGCCCATTTGATAGCAAGCCTCTGTTTCAGCTCCGTGTCGCCTGTTCTGTGTCTTGTCCGTGAAGTTGAACATTTATTTCTCATGGTGTAGCCATACAGAGGACATGTTAGGAAGAAGTCATAAATAAATAACTAAAGAAACAAACAGCCTGGCTGGTGTGGCTCAGTGGTTGGGCATAGGCCTCTGTAAAGCTCCTCGCCACAGCGGGAACCCTATAGGAATGGAGGGCTAAAAGGCCACGGTAACTATTAAACCTCTCTTTCAAGATTCATGTCCAAGAGGCCCGGAAAGAAATGGAACGTACTTGAATGGAAGGATTTTCCTCCCACGTTCAAGTCCTTTTGCAATGTAAAGCTTAATGCTCTCACTCTGTTTTGGGAGGACCCAGTCCAGCGGGAGAAGTCAATGGCCATTAGAGTGTAAAAGCAGAACCTCAGATGAGAAGCCAGCGATGGGTCACTGAAGCATCCATGCATACGGGAAGAGGGAAATGCAGTGGGACCCCGTCAGGAGATGGCCCGATTTGTCACTAAGTTGAACACCTTTGCACCTGTGATCTCAACTTGTGGTTGGGATCCCTGAAGAGGCAAGAGGGAGAGGAAGGGGGAGAAAAGGAAAAAAGAAAGGAAAGAAAGGATGGAGGGAGGGAATGAGGGAGCAAGGAAAGAATAAAGAGGCATCGGGCGGTACTGTGCTGGGTTTCCTTTCCTGTAATAATGTACTTGCCAAAGGCAGATGTGCAGGGTATGACCGATGGGGTCTCCAAGAGAAAGAGGATGACTTGGAAGGGCGATCTATGGGAATGGAAAATCCAGCCAAGCGTTAATCTCTTATGTGTACATGATAACGTATGTGCAATCACCGCTGACTTACCCATTCTTTCATGTACAGTATTGCATCTGATGTACCTTCTGCCTACTCATGGGAACAAAGAGCAGAACTCCAGGACATTTTTTGATATGATTCTAAGTAGGGATTTCACTTCCCTATTCAACTCACTAAAATCGAAAGTTCTAAGTGTGCCAACCCATCAATGTGGGTTTTACAGGTGTTGGTCCCTCGGATGTAATGAAACTGAGAAACCTGCCGTTAAGAAGTTAACGGCATTCAAATGCCTTCCGGTGTAGGCATTCAAAGTCCTCTTGTGCTTCAGCTGTCCTTAACCCGAAACAGCAAATAATCTCCAAAGTCTAGAAGATTTAATAAAAATTGCAATTACGTTGGAAAGTTGAATGGTAGTAACCTCTTAATGTAGGAGAAGGGGAAGAAAAGCATTTTCCGTTTGAAGACATTAAGAACCATAAACAAAGTTCTCAGACTCCTAGCGCAAAAATGTTGCTTCCATAGGCTGACATAAACTGCCCATAAAATTAGTCATGTGTTACTATGCAACATGCTGTATGCTTTCTGAGAAGACTCTTTGGTAAACTTGATCAAGAACACTGAGTATGAAAATAAGCAAAAGAACACTTCACTTTGCTGGAAAGTCATTAAATAACGCATTCATCATCTCCCATCATTTTTTAAAGCGGCCGAATGTGCACCTGTGGCATGTAAGCCATGCGGATAAAACGGATTGGCTCTTAAATTAATTGGAGGAAATGCACCCGTCTGCTTCGCCCTTTAACAGGATGCTTCTGGGAAGGACCCTCTCCACCCAGGACGGCCCAGACTGCATGAGGGGGAGGTCGTTTAGAAGGCAGCACCATCTGTATTACTCCCTTAATGATGTGCAGCAGGAAAGTATTCCATTTCATGAGAAATGGCACATCAAACACATAGTTTTCACATAAACTCTTACACGGTACCTCATTCAGCATACTTTTTGAGTTCCTGGAGAGTATTCTAAAGAACTATTATTTTTAGATGACACCGAAGCTTCAAATGGGCAGACCATAATGTTTGTCAAATAAACTAATAAAGGAAAATATGAAATGAGTAACAATTTCAAAAATACTAACCTAATACTAAATTTTCTGAATGGAAAGCACACCTCCATATCATAAGGGCGAACAGCATCACGATTAAAGGAGAGAGGCTGCAGCCTCCTCTGGGGATGGCGCGTGGCTCTCACATGCTGGCACTGTAACCGGCTCTTGTTCAACCGCCTCTGTCTTGTCATTGATTCCTAGGCTCTGAGAAGATCACATCTGTGAGGCAGAGTGACCACTTACCGCAAGGAGTACCAATCAGAAGCTTGGGCTCATAGGAAATGTATAAGAGCCAGATTCCTGGAGACAGAACAGAGATTGTCAGGGGTGAGGGGAGGGCAATAGGGAGTTAGTGCTTAATGATGACAAGAGCTTCTGCACAGGATGATGAAAAGGATTTAGTAGTGATGGCTGCACAACCTTGTGAATGTAATTAACCATCTAATTCTACACTTAAAATATATGTCCATCTGCATAACCCATGGACAGACAATAGTGACATGCTGGCCTGGGGTGGGGCAGGAACTGGTCAGGGGGGTGGGGGTTAGTGGGGGGGAGAAGAAAAGGTGGACATCTGTAATACTCTCAACCATAAATATACACTTAAAAATAGTGATTTACCTGGAAAATTTAAAATAAGTCCATGATTTGAACTTTCTCATGCTTACTTCCTTAGAACATTCTTATGATAGGACCACCATTACAAACCACATTTTAACCTACAAGGTGGGTGGAATGTGTAATAGTACATTGTTCCAAAAGAATTTATTTTCTACTCCTTTGCTATGGCAGGTGAACAGTGGTTACAGGTGCATATGACACCATCCCCGGCGTAGGAAGTCACGGAACTCTGTGTAACAAGGAAAGCCAGGAACCTGAGACTCACCTGTAACCTGGCCAGGGCACTCCCAGCTGCACCCCATTTAGCAAATAGAAATACAGCTCAGAGCAAGGCCTCTCTGGTGCATCCGTTACTTTGGAGTGAAAACTCTACAACCTATCTCTGTAATTACATTCATGTCATTGAATAGTTTAAAATACAAACTAGTGGCCCGGTGTATGAAATTCATGCACATTAAAAGGGAATTAATTAGAGGAAATATTTTAATATTGGTATTTTCCCTTTTTCTATAATAGAAGTGTCAGAGATGAAAGAAAATAGGTAAAATGTATATGAAAATGTCCCTCCTGTCAGAGTCAGGGATGCGGCATGGTACCCAGAGTCAAGTACCTGACTACCCGCAAGCATCTCAAAATCACCCAAGACCCACACCTGACTGGCCCCACCCCATCAAGCCCCACAGTGTGTGTGGGGGGGGGGGCAGCTTCAGGCCCCCCAGCCCGGGTGCTAGGGCAGGGGGTGCAGCCTCAGGTCCCCCAGCCTGGCCTCAGGTCCCCTGGCCCCGGTGTGAGGGTGCAAGGGCATGAGGGTATGATGACCATTTGCATATTAGCTCTTTATTATGTAGGATGATACCTACCCGCATTTTCATTGTAAAAACATGTAACATGAGGAAAAGCAAATACTCTCTCCCCTCCAACGACTGCACTCCCCAAGCCACTTCTCAGAGGAAAGTACTGTCTTCAGTTTGTTGTTTTCTCTTCCAGAGATCAGGGCACACCTGGGGGCTACTTACAATGCTATGTTTGCTTGATTAACTCTATGAAAAGCTACAAGAAAAGAGGAACCTGTTATATCTTGAAAGTCTGCTGCAGATACCAGATATTTTATACACATTGTCTTAATTAGGATAGCAAAGCTTCAAGGTGTAGATTGTTATTCTCATTTTAGATATGCGGAGGTTGAGGAGGAGTTCAAGTGTATTTCCTAAGACCTCACAGCTAGTAAGTAACGGAATCAAACCTCCCTGATCTTAAACTCATTGTTGACTGGCCCACGGCAATCTGAAGGGTGTGCTAGAGGAAGTGGCTTACAGCCAAGAGCTTGTTCTGCCACACTACGGCCTAAACTGAGTCGGAAGGGTGGGCAGGTCACAGAGTAGTTATGGCACGCACACCATAGCTTCACGTCTAGAAACGCCTTCCAAGGCATTAGCTGTTCCTGTCTGCAGACCGGTTTATGTTGCGCGTAGATTTCTGCAACATTAACAGTATAGACATTGCCTATAAATCCAACTTCTTCATGGAGCCAGTGATAACAAAAGATAGAGAGGGCACACACGGATGGGAGAAAACAATCCTATTTTATTTCTCCATCAGAGAAAAGAAAATGTAGAGGCACTTTCCACTTCGCCGGAGGCGGCAAGGGCGTTTAATCCTGCTCATTTAACTGAGAAGATGGTATCTTACCGAGTCAATGAGAAAATACAACGGGATTAAACCTAATCGATTGCCCTGTGATTCCCAGATTGGCACCCCTCCCCGCTGCCTGACAGACGCCCCGACCTCTCTGATGGGGGTACAGTGATCCAGGATGCTCCGAGCAGCCAGGCGTGAGCCTGGAAAGGAAGCAGACCTGCTTGTGATTTTTTTTTTTAATGAAGTCACTAACTGAACAAACACAGCAGGGTCACAAATCGGATTTATTGACAGCGGACTCATCTTGACCCTCCTGGTTAGAGAAACCATGTAACTAAGAATGAAACAAAGGTGCCCACTGTATTCGAACGGTGTCCCCAAATGGGAATGCTTTCTCCCTGGCCTCCCTGAGCCCTCCCAGGGGGCTCCCGTGAGGAGTGTGTGCCTTCCGCTCATGGCACAGGGGATCCCGAGAGGAGAGGGCGTTAGCCTCTCTGGCCTGGGTCCCTTCACAGGACAGGCATCCTCCCTCTCCGGCCGGGGATGGCCCACCCTTCACGTAACCACGTGGAGTGACTCAAACAGAAACACGAGGAAACAGGTGCTGCTAGGCCGACGGAGAAATGCTGAGGAAGCTGGGAAAGCATGTTAATTAAAAGAAGGAGCGTGTGTTCCTGAATGGCAATTATCCTAAGTAAGTGGCCATAAAGATGTTTGCATGTACTTGGAACTTTAGGTGGGTGATGACTAATCCAGTGTGATGACTAATCCAGTGCCCGATGCATTAGCTATAATTTGAATACTTCGTTCTTTAAAAAATAAACAACAAAACCTGTACCCTGTAGGCTTAGTCTATAACAATCTATAATGTTCTATTATTCAAATGGTTGTCTTAGAATAGATGTGCTACAGAGAGCCAGAGAAGAACCAAGTGATACTTAGGGAGATGGAGTTACATTTATGACACGCGGGTCCAGAGGAAAATGTCTCTCAAATTCTGGGCCCCCACGTGGAGGAACTCTCCCTATTTATATGTTTTAACCTTCTTTGTCTCCCAAATATGGGGTGTTTCTGGCCCCCCTTTTCAAGTTCTTAAAGAGCTCCTATGTGCGAGGGTCTTGAGACCTCAGCCAGAGGCCTGGCCTGGTGCCAGCACTGATAACTTCGTCCGGGGAAGGTTTAATGGCCTCTCTGAAGTGGGAGTAGTCTCATTTTCCTTATTATTTAAGCAAGCATCTACAGAAGCCAAAGAGCAGGGTTAACATTTCAAGCAGCAGTTTTTTATAGAAGATGGATGCTTCCGATGCACAAATAATTGTTCCTGGTCTAACTGCTCACTCTTTAGAGAGTTCTCTACTGTGTGTGCCCTGAGAGGCCCGGGAATCATTTGCCCTCTGTTCAAGGCCCGGTTGCATGGCATGGGGGAGCCAGTGGAGGGGAGAGCCGGTCTCTGGTCTCCGTGTTCCATCCAGCAGTCCTCTCTCCCACCGCCTGCACGCTGCACTCAGAGCAGAGCCCCCTCCGGCCCCTCCTGTCCCCCCTGCAGCACAGACGCCCGCTCAGCCTCCTTATGAGCAGAGCCCGGGCGGCCAGGGAAGAGGAGTGTCTGAAAAGCTTTCCCAGGCCAGGCAGTCTCCCCCAGCCAGCGATTAAACACCTTTCAAAGAGCTGCCTGCACCCAGGACTGCAATGCCCTGCATGGCCATTGGCGGAGGGCTGGGCTTTGGCAGCCGTGTAAATGCTGTGATTAGAGAATTTACAGCAGGCCCTCCTCACCCAGGGAAGGCCACAGGCCCGCCCACTTCTGGGGCCTCTGCTGAGCTGTTCTCAGGGGCCCCTCAGGAAGACTGAGACCTCCATGCACCAGACACAACACTTCCCCTGATGCTTGGCGGCAATGCCACCCCAGCTCCTATGGACACACCTCTCTCACCCACTTGGGTGGACGAACAGCAAACTCCAAAGGTGCCTTCCGTTTGACTCATGCAGACCAGGACTGTGTGCACCTTTAAGGCTTTGGACCCAGAAAAAGTGTTAACGAGGGACACGGAACTCAACTTTGCAGTCCACATGCCGGGGCCTGATGCCCTCACACCAGTGCACGCCTATGAACTCTGCTACAAGGAGAAACACACCGAGTGGCCAGAGTATGATGATCTCTGAGCAAAATCATCTGGCCACTCGGTGTATATCCTATACAATAAAATGCTAACATGCCAATTGTTCCCTTGACCAGGAGTTTGACCAGCAGGCAGGCCAGCCAACTGCCCATGTCCCCTCCCCCTGGCCAGGCTGGCTGGACCCTAGCCATGCCCCATTCATGAACTAGGCCTCTAATACACACACACACACACACACATATTGAGTGGCCAGATGCTTGTGTGTTCAGAGATCATCATACACTGGCCACTCAGTGTAGATGCAACCAGACCACAGCGGACCCCTGAGCTGAGCAGCCGGAAGGAATGTCACAAAGCCACCAGAGAGGCTGCAGGGGGTCCCAACCGAGGCTTCCCCTCCCCCCCCCCCACCACCACACACACCCGCCACACACACACATCCCTCCAGTGAAGTCCATCAGAGCCCAATGTTCTCACAGGATGGTTAGAATCAGACCCAATGGCCATCACTTTGCTTTGCTGGCCTCCCCGCGCCCCAGGAGATAGAGAGCCACCCCCAGACTAAGGCGCCATGCCCCACGCTGATTGGCTCATTCCAGAGCATCCTAGGCCCAGCTGGTCTGCCAGGCCGCCTGCAGACGCCGAGTCTCCTCTGCTCCGTGAGGCTGAGTTAGGCCCAGTGAGCACGCCTGGTGACGTTCAGAAAGTGGATTTTGCCTCCGGATGAGAGGGCACGAGGAGTGAGAAATCCGGAGTTTTCTTTCCTTGTTTGCTTGTCTGTGCGTTTTCCCTCCTATCACAGGCTCATTCCTGACTGCATCCGTAAGCCTGGAACTTTCTGAGTCTCTATGATTTCTCAGGGTCTCTTATGATTAGATAAAAATTAGTACTATGTTTTCCTTCCCTACTAATGCAGTTTAACAGCGGGCTTTTATGCCCAGCTGGGGGAAAAACATCTCATTGGAAAAAAAGTGACATCAATTTTTTTCATGACCATTTTTTCACATCTCAGAATGTGAACTCAATTCCTGTCTCCTTCCTCGTTTCCTTTAATGTACACGCACGCACATCACCTACCGGCTGGCCTGTCCTTTCACAGCTGCGGGGGTAGAATAGCCGGGAACGTTATCGTCTGAGTGGAAGGATGGAGCGTCCATCATGCTCAATCACTCCCCGGAGAATCTGCTGAACAGCCGGCTCTCTGGATGGCTTTGATGTCAGACATTAAGCGGGCCTGCCTACAGGATTTGAAAAGTCACAAAGCAAAGACAGGGAGGACCCGCACCACCCAGGAGACTCAGACGCGGGAGACAAAACCTCCAGGGTAAACCTGTGTCCACGCAGGACAGAGCGCAGCCCGGCAACAAGACATACGTGTGGCCTCCCTCTCCCGCTCCTCTTCCCGGCGGTGCAGACGCTGACCACAGGCTGACGGCCAGCCCCGCCCAGCGCGGCGGCTGCTCCAGCCCCTGCTCCTCAGACAGACACACGCGCACACACACGCACACGCACATGCGGGTCTGAGGCAGGGAGGTGGCAACGGGAACAAGGGCCCAAGCTCCCTTCCCCTTTCCTCCGCTGGGACACGCGGGCAGGACTGCTGCTGCTCACCCACCCCCTGCTGGGCCTGCCCGGGGCCCAGCAGTTGAGACAAACAGAAACCGGCTCTCCCCACACACGGGAAGGTCGTGGGTTCCATCCCAGTCAGGGCACATACCTAGATTGTGGATCCCATGCCTGGATGGAGCATACCAATTGATGTTTCTCACCAATCTCTCTCTCTCTCTCTCTCTCTCTCTCTCTCTCTCTCTCTCTTCTCTCTCTCTCTTCCTCTCTCTCTCTCCTCTCCTTTCCCTTCCTCACTTCCTAAAAATCAACACGAACATATCCTTGGGTGAAGATTTAAAAAAAAAAAAAAGAACTCAACCTGATCTGGCAGCCATATATATTAACCCATAAGTGAACAGCAGGATCATTATAATATCATTATAATAAACCTACAGTTCCGGGAGCACTGGCAGTGAAACTGCTCTGGGAGAGGAGGGCAGAGGATGTGCTGCATCAGCCGTCATCCCACCCCTGTCAGAGCTGAGATCCACGCCACCCCCACCCCCTGGCCCTCTACCCAGGCCCATCAAGGTGTCTCATTCTCTGAGCTCACCTGCTCTCCTTTCTCAAGTGCGTACTTTTGCTTTAATAATTTTCTTCATTTTGCTAAGTCTTCGTCTCCACCTCAAATTCTTTCTCTTTTAAAAAAAATATGTTTATTGATTGCAGAGATGAAGGGAGAGAGATAGAAACATCAATGATGAGAGGGAATCATTGACTGACTAACTGCCTCCTACACGCCCCCTTCTGGGGATTTAGCCCACAACTTGGGCATGTGCCCTGACGGGGAATCCAATCATGAACCCCTGGTTCATAGGTCCACACCCAACCACTGAGCCACACCGGCCAGGCCTCAAATTCTTCCTTGTCTGGTGACCAGGATCTGGGCTCTGCTACGTGACTGGGGCCTCCCTCAGCCTCCCGCTGCCCTCCTGCCTCAGGCTTACAAAAGTTCCATGAATCTTTCTTGTTTCCGTTTCCTCTTTGTAACTTAACATAATGCTTTATTCCATGCTACTCTGGAAACATTTTAGGAAAAGATACTTAAAAAAATATTTTCAGAATATCCGTATAAACCTGTATTATATAACTGTGCAAATGAATACACTGCAGAAAACTAAAAAAGAATAAGCAGCTGATATTTATAGAGTGAAGAACCAACAAAGTATTAAAAATATTCTCTTGACATTCTTATTGTCAAGATGAATCATTTGTGCATTTAAGCAAGTATTATACCTTGATCATATGCAGGTGAGCACATAAAAAATACTGATGGAAAAAGTTCATGTTTTCAACTTTTAAAAAATTTGAAAAATTCTTGTGAAATTTTAAGAATATTTGTATTTTTTTAAATTTAACATCATGTCTCCAGTTAAAGAAAAATCTCATGCTTAAATTATAGCATTAGACTGAAACCATACTATAACAAACTTCCAGAATATCCTATCTAATAAAAGAGTAGTATGCAAATTGACCACACCTCTGCTACACCAGAAACCATGCCTACAAGCCAATCAGGAGCAAGGATGCAAATTAAACCAACCAAGATGGCTGCGGCCATGGAGCGAGCAGGAGGCTTGGATTTCCCCAGCAATGGAAGAAGCCAAGTCCCCTGCACACCCTGCCCAGACCAGGCCTCTACTCAAGACTACAAAGTTTCAATTATAGAAGATAAATAAACCCCAGATACTAGGGCCTCCACTTGGGTTGCTGGGGGTGCGTGGCCAGCCTGTAAACTACCACCAGGCCATCCTACACCCCAAGGGAACCCCCACCCTGATCCTAGACATACTTCAGGGCAAACCAGCTGGCCTCCACCCGTGCACTAGGCCTCTATCCTATCTAATAAAAGAGTAATATGCAAATTGACCATCACTCCAACCCACAAGATGGCTGCCCCATGTGGACACAAGATGGTCACCACAAGATGGCCAGCAGTTAGAGGGCAGTTGGGAGGGACCAGGCCAGCAGAGGAGGTAATTTGGGGGTGACCGGCCCTGCAGAGCACAGTTGGGGGGGGACCCAGGACTAAAGGGGAAACCAGTGGGGGGGACTAGGCCTATAGGAGAGGGCAGTTAGGGGTGACCAGGCCAGCAGAGGAGGTAATTTGGGGGTGACCGGCCCTGCAGAGCACAGTTGGGGGGGACCCAGGACTAATGGGGAAACCAGTGGGGGGGACTAGGCCTATAGGGGGGAGCAGTTAGGGGTGACCAGGCCTGCAGGGGAGAGCAGTTAGGGAATATCAGGCTTAGAGGGGAGCAGTTAGGCATCAATCAGACTGGCAGGGTAGTAGTTAAGGGGTGATCAGGCTGGCAGGCAGAAGCAGTTAGGGGCAATCAGGAAGGCAGGCAGGTGAGCAGTTGGGAGCCGGCAGTCCTGGAATGTGAGAGGGATATCCAACTGCCTGTTTAGGGCCGTTCCTAAAACTGGCCCTACTGGTAGTGGGCCTAAACGGTCAGTCAAACATCCCTCGAGGGGTCCCAGATTGGAGAGGCTGCAGGCTGGGCTGAGAGACAGACTCTTCCCTGCACGAATTTCATGCACCAGACATCTAGTAACCGTTATATTCTTAGAGCAAATGACAGACAATATTCATCCTTATCTTTTAAGAAAGTTTTCCCACAGGAAGTCACCTATCTGTTGTGCATCTTCTATCCTCAGGTTCCTTTTATGTCTTTAAAAAAGTGATTTTCAACCTTTTTCATCTCATGACACACACAGATTATGAAAATGCTGTGACACACTCTAGAATATATTATACTTTTGCCTCTATGACAAAAATAGGTACAATTTTGATTCATTCACACCAGCTGGCTATTGTTGGGTTGGTTGTTGTCATTTTTTTTTTTTTAATTTGACAATCTAAGTAAAAAGAGGTCAGTGCTCCTGACTAAGTAGTCAGTGATTGCAGGTCGTAAACATTCTTGCATCGTCAAGGCGTTCCTTTTCTCTTTTTATTTTTTTAAAATATATTTTATTGATTTTCCACAGAGTGAAAGGGAGAGAGAGATAGAGAGCTAGAAACCGGTTTGGGCCCTTTTCTCTTTTGAAAGGAAGAGGACAACCCTATCTATATCACAGGAAGATAACCCTCAGGTTGTGGGTAATAAAAATGGAGAGAATGTCACAGAAGTGGATGCCAGCGGCAGTCCGGGAGAGTGAAAGAAAGCAGGAACAAGGCCTGAGGGTGCCGCCTCAGGCACAGTCCAGGGTCTGGAGAGACGTTTCTTGGGTGAAATCAACACAGAACATCAGGCCCCGCCCGTGTGCCTCAGTGGCTGAGCTATGACCTGTGACCCAGGAGGTCAGGGTTCAATTCCCTATCAGGGCACATTGGTGGGTTTTGGGTTCAAAAACAAACAAAACATTCCTCCCATAATGATAATCACAAAAACAAAACAAAACACATTTAAACATTGCTGTTAGTGGGGTAACTATTGGCAAGAGCACACATTTTCTGGGACTTTCCTATGTTTTCTTTAAACACAGCTTGCAATTTACAACTCTGTCACTACTGCCTTTATTTTTATTTTATTTTTAATATTTTATTGATCTTTACACAGAGAGGAATTGAGAGGGACAGAGAGTTAGAAACATCGATGAGAGAGAAACATCGACCAGCTGCCTCCTGCACCCCCCAATGGGGATCTGCCGGCAACCAAGGTACGTGCCCTTGAGTGGAATCGAACCCGGGACCTTTCATTCCGCAGGCCGATGCTCTATCCACTGAGCCAAACCAGTTTCGGCGGGACTTTCCTATTTAATCCTGTTTGTGTGACAGTACAAGTCACCCACGCTGCTGGGCACCGTGGGCTGAGGCAACTAGTTAAACCCTTGTTCTCCCCTGGGTCCGCCACTGCTAACGGGACCGCCTCACCGATTCCCTCTCATTCTCCGTTACTCCTTCCAAGAGGAGATGAGCCTGCAGCACTGTCTGTGCTCATCCGTCTGTTCCTCCAGCGTGATCTCCCTGAGAAAGGCCTTTCACACACAGGGTTACAGACGCCCCATCTGTATCCCAGAAACCTAACCTGCAACGCTGGCCTGAGGAGTCAGGTAATCAGTGCAGAACGTGGAGGCACATGAAGACTGACCCAAAGCAGTCAACATAGAACCAGGACTAAGGCAGCTCACCAGTTGGCTGAAGGTTTGCAACAACACTCCAGAGAGAACATATTGGTAGTTCAAACTGCATCACACTGCAGTGTTACCTCCTATTAGGCTGTTACAGACAAAGAAGAAGGTTTTAATTAAGTATTTAATTGAAAACCCACTATAACGCATACATAGAGTAAACCCATTGATTACCTTTTATCTCTCACCATCCTATATAATAAAAGCCTAAAATGCAAATGGACCAAATGGCAGAATGACCTGTGGAACGACTGGTCACTGTGACGTGCACTGACCACCAGGGGGCAGACACTCAATGCAGGAGCTGCCCCCATCCCACAGGCCCCAGGCTGGCCAAGGTGGGTGCCAGCAAGAGCCTCCCCCCAACCCCATCGCCCCGTTAGTCATCCCAGAGATCAGCCCTGATCCCCGGTCAGGCCTAGAGACTCTACCCATGCACAAATGTCATGCACCAGGCCTCTAGCTTCTTATAATAACTGTCTAATTTCAATATCTCTCACTTACTTTAAAACACCCAGCGTAGACAGCGGGTATTGAGTTAATACACACCTGGGGGCTTTTAGTTAACATCTGAAGTACACTCATGAGGTACCCACACTGCAGGGGCAATGCATAAGGATTTGAAAACCCCTCCTCATGAGTCCACACTGGGTAGGCCAGAGGCACGTTAGAATAAGGCTTTACCTCTCTCTGTCTGGATTTGCAGGCAGGTTTTATTAACTAGGACAGAGCTACTCAAGCAGTTTCCTTTGTGAGTGTTTTCTTTGGATATACAGTTCTCTAGAAGCATTATACTGGTCTTCTCTGCCCTTGATATAAGTTGGAATGAGAATATGACAAACTCAGCAACCTCATACCTAAGTAATACATTAAACACACACACGTTCTATTTATCTTGTACCAGTTAATGGAGAACTCTTTCTCCTGTTCTGGAAAGTTAGCAGGAAGCTTTTGTGACTTGGTCCACATCCCAGGGCTGGCTCAGGCTGGTCAAAATTAAGGAGCCTGGGGGTAGGGGAGAATCTTACCTAGAGTTTGGTCAAGTAGAGTTAGCGGCTCTTTTGTTTCGATTGGTCAGTGGGTACCAGCAGTTAATGTCTCATTTGTGGGGAAATGTACTTCCATGATGGAGGAAAAGTCTTTGGTTCACAATTATGAGGAAGATAAATGGTCTTGTTTATGAGGAGCAATGCTGTTCTTCTTTCAATGGGATCTATTTCATTTTAAAATTAGATTCACTTTTTCCCCCTCAAAATACTAACGGCTGTCTAAAAAAAGTATATTAAATAGGATTACATCATGGCTCTCTGGTTCTGATTTTTTTTTAATAAAAATTACTGGATGTTTGGAATGCCCTTGGTCATGAAGAACTGACTCATATCTTCAGAATGAAGAATGATGAGAATATATAGGGAGTCAGAGGAGACCTTATTGTGCTTAGAGAAAGTAGAGCAGTACTACTTTCAATATGTTAAAAGTAGCACACTTTAAGAAAAAAAAAAAAAAAACTGATTCATACCTGTTACAATCCAAAAAGCTACTATGATGGTGGGAAGGAGATAAGAACAAAAGGCCGTTAACATTTAATAAGACATCATAAATAAGGAACATTTTTCTTAAAGGAAAATGCCAGGTTCTGTTCTGATATTTGTTAACTGTGGTTATGTGGGCAAGTGCATTCACACACTCTGACTTCCCATTTTACTTCTTGGGTGGAAAAACTGAAGGTAATAATATATGCGCTACCAACTGCCTGTGATTTTTGTCAACATGAAAAGAGATAATGGAATTGAGAGGCTCTTACAGCCTGTAAAATTGAAATATCAATGCAATGTGTTATTACAGGCACTTAAGAGTGTTTCACCAAAATGTACAAGGAGGGAATTGATGACACATGATCTTACATGGTTTTAGTTTGACTGAAATATATTTGCTTCAACCTGTGTTTGAAATCTTAAATGGGAAGGACTGGGTGATTGCATCCATTAGAATTTGAATACAGACTTGAATCTTGAAATCTTAGACTTTTAAAAAATGTCAACTTCTCCTTTCCTAAAACTCATTGTTTCAGAAAATTGCAGTCATCAAGAAGTCATCTCCGTTAATAAACAAAGATATAATGCAGATCACATTAATAAAAAGTAGGCAGAGGGGCAAACATTTAGGCCACTTTAAAATGATTATTAATGGCTATTAAGCTGCTTGTTTGAGAAGCTGATAGACTCACATGTTTGAGGTAACAGGAAATGTATATTGGTACCTGCCCCTGTTCCTGGCACAGAGCTCCTAAAACCCTGGCAATTTCCTTAGTGGTAAGAGCATTAGGAGCATCTTTTGGTCTAACACTTGACCTTTGACCCCAGCTCCCTGCACAGAGTTTCTGAAACTTTGATTCCCTGGGTGACAGGAGTGCCTTTTGTTCTAATGCGGTGACTCTGGTGACTGCGTGGGCTCCTGAATGGCCACGGCATGAGTGTTGGTCACCAGAAAGACCGAACTAAGATCAGAAGCTCTGAATTTCAGCCCCACCACCACTCTCTTGAGAAGGGAGGAAGGCTGTGAATGGAGCTCCTTATAGGTCATGCCTAGGTGAGGAAGCCACTGCACACCCCTAAAGGAGAGGAGTTAGCTTCCTGGCTGGTGAACAGATGGGGTGCGGGGTTGAGGGGCACCCCGAGGATGCACGCGAGCTCCATGCCCCGCACTATAACCCACCCCTCCACTGGTTAACACTGTTTCTGCAAATGGAGGCCGCAGCTAATACCTGAGGGCAGATAAGCAGCCGTTTGCTTAGGATTCTAGGAACTGACTTCAAAAGCAGAGGATTCCGACCTTCAGACACTCTGGCTCCTGGAGACTGGCTGACCTGCAACCAGTTAGTTATCTGATCAACCCTCTCATGTCCATTCTTTTGTTCTTCGTGGTTTTTCCTCCCCCCACCCCTATTTAAAAAAAGCCTGCCCATGTCCAATGGCTAAGATGGCCTTGGTGACCCAAGCTGCTGGCCTTTGGACAAACCCACTCTCCTTGGACTAGCCCTGGTCTCTCCATTACTGGCTTTCAGGAGGCAGGCAGCCAACCCGGGGTCAACATCCTCCCCACAGCCCTTGCCCAATGCACCTTTTCCTCTGCAACCTTTCACACCCTTTTATAACCACCCAATAAACATGAGTAATCTGTTCTCCTGAGTTCAGTGAGCCACTCTAGCAATTAATAAAACCAGAGTGGGGGTCACTGCACCCCTGGCATGGGGCAGAAGCCTCGAGAACAACCAGAACTTGCCAACAAAATCTCCAGGGACAGAGACAGAAACATGAGGTGAGGGGAGCAGGCAGTATGACGGGACTGAGCCCTCCACCTGCGGGCTCTGACCCCAAGCCCAGGTGGGCAGTGTTGGAACGGAGTGGAACAGCTGGTGTCGCAGAGCACTGCTTGAGGGAGGACACTCCCACTCATCGGTGACCAGAAGGGTCAGCCATGTTTCATGTGCGAGTATAGAGAGACTCGTGGGCGAAAAGACAGCAGGTCTTTCCATTTGCAGTGTGCAATCCTGAGAAAGGAGATCTCCCGTGCTCACACCACCAGCTTTCCCTCAGGGGCTAACTCTTGCAAAACTAAACAGAACAATGTCCCACCAGGCGGTGAGCGTGGATCAGCCAGGCCACAGAACCTCACAGCACCGCAAAGGCGCCTCACGCTGACCTCCCAGCCACAGCTCCTTCCGCCCCACCCTCAGCCATTCCGGAACCGAGGCCGCCACTCAGGAGCATCATGGGTTCTAACATTTCACCTTTGACCCCAGTCCCCTGCCCAGAGCTCCTGAAACTTTTTGATAGGGCATCATAAATAAGGAACATTCTCTTAAAGGAAAAATGCCAGGAGCAGTTTTTTAAAGGAAAATTATTTATGATGCGGTTCTATATTCTGTTACTTCAAGAATGCTGTACTTGAATATATAAATGATTACCTAATAAATTAAAGATGCAATGTCATAAATTTGGCATTTGGCTGTTTCCAGTTTGGGGCTATTATTAAAAAAAAAGCTACTGTAAGCATCTGTGAGAGGGTTTTGCAGAAACTTGAGGTTTGGTTGCTTTTGGGGGTAAATTACCGAGAACGCCCCAGAGGGGTCAAATGGCAGTTGCACGTTAGGGTTTTGTCCTGGTTTCGTTTTTTAACTGCCAGTTATCTTCCAGAAAAGTCCTACCAGATCCCACTGCTCCGGTGATGCCTGACCCTCAGCTTCTCCGCATGCCCAGCACCTGGTATTGTCACTGCTGGCTTTTCAGATAGGAGAGGTATTGAGGTAGCCGGGGAGTGGCGTGCGTTAGTTAGTTAGTTAGTTAGTTAGTTAGTTAGT
Organism: Vespertilio murinus; assembly: GCA_963924515.1. Lineage (NCBI taxonomy): Eukaryota > Metazoa > Chordata > Mammalia > Chiroptera > Vespertilionidae > Vespertilio > Vespertilio murinus. The sequence continues at coordinate 2,537,157 of OZ004709.1, read as the reverse complement.
TAGTTAGCTAGTGTGTGTGTTAGTTTGCATTTCCTGGTGGCTGGTGATGCTGATACTGCTGCATGTGTTTATCTGCACACTTAGATCCTTTTCCACGAAATTTTTTCCATCTTTTGCCCATTTTCTGACTGGACTGTTGTTGATTTTCACTGCTGAGTTCTGAGGGTGTTTTTGTTTGTTTGTTTGTTTGTTTGTTTGTTTGTTTTTAATTCTCATCCAAGGATATGTTTTTGTTGATTTTAGAGAGAGAGGAAGGGGGAGAGAGAGAAAAATACTAATGTGAAAGAGAAACATCAATTGGTTGCCTCGGGTATGTGTCCCAGTGGGGATCTGGGTATGTGCCCTGACCAGGAATCGAAAACCGCCACCTTTAGGTGGATGGGACAATGGTCCACACTGAGCCACCGGCCCAGGGCGACTTTTGAGAGCTTTTATCAATTCTGCATAACAGTCCATTGTTGGCTATATTGACTGCAAGTATTTCTCTCCTCTGTTGCTTATTTTTTCATCATCTCAAAAGAGCCTTTTTTGGGGGAGCAAATGTTTTTAATTTTAATGAGATTCCATTTTTTTTTCTCTTATGGATTATGGATTCTATTTTTTAAGTCTAAGAAGGCTTTGCTTAATTCTAAATCCTGAAGACTTTCTCCTATATTTAAAAAAATACTTTAGTTTTGCATTCTACAATTTAATCTGTGACCCATTTTGAGGTAATTTTGTATAAGACGATATTTTATATACAATGTCCAGGGATTTCAGTTGTATTTCATGGGGAAATAAGATATCATATTAATCATCTGAATTTAGGTATATAACAATTATGTCACTGCGTTAAGCGATGTATTTTCTAATCATCATGGGCATTTTTAGCAGCCACCTCACACAGCACAGGATCTCCAGAGCTGCTGCATGAAATCTCCAGGGACAGAGACAGAAACATCAATGATGAGAGAGAATCATTAATCGACTGCCTCCTGCAAGTCCCACACTAAGGAATAAACCCACAACCCGGGCCTGTGCCCTGACTGGGAACTGACCCATGACCTCCTGGTTCATAAGTCAACACTCAACCACTGAACCACACCAGCCAGCTCTCTTTTTTTAAGTCTCTGAATAGCCCTCTTGAGTCATTCCTCATCTATCTCCTGATAAAAACAAAGCCAGCACCATCACTTCTACGACCACCATTTTAGAAGAACAGTAAGATGTACACAGTAAGAATGTCTCACTTCCACAATCACAAAGACAATTTAATAGTCACAATATTAAAATGTATTAGTGTTGAAATTCCGTATCCCTACTGCGGGCCTGGGATAATAGGAAAGCCTGCAGCTGGAAAAGGTCACAAAGTCTTCTTTCCCTAATTTGAGTTTGACTTGTTTTTCCCTAGGAACTAAGGCGGCTTCTTCTCTTCCAGGCATAACTCGGAGGTGGGCACTGAGGTGGGGGTGGAGGTGGGGAGAGTGGCGGTTAGGGGTCTCAGGGTTGGACAGAAATGGATGGGAAGGCGCAGTCCCACGTAAGGGATACATTCATGGTGAATCACTGCTCTCAGAAATCGGTAAACTGTTTGCCATGCCTGCACTCACACTTCCTCTTGTGAGTGTTTACATGCTGCATTGATTTCAGAAAGGAAGGGAGTGGGTTCTTTGGCCTTAAACTTATTGCTGCCATCTCTTCCATGCAGGTTCTGAGAGCTGGGCTAGATCTCCAGGCTCTCTGGATCCATGTTACTCATGTTCTCCAGCTAACACCTGTGCCTTCCCCGGGTGACAGGATGCCCTCTGAGACTCGGCAGTTCAGTGTGCACAGCGAGATGTGCTCCGTGACCCTCTGCTTCCTCCGCTCTCCAATGCCCGCTGAGTACCTGCCCCATCCCAGAAAGCCACTGCCTTATGTTTACGAAAAAAAAGAAGAAAAAAAAAACACATTGAAACCTGTAAAGAATTTTTGTGAGTTTATTTGAGCCAAACTGTCAACAATTGCCGGGAAGTAGAACCTCAACGGATTGAGATAATGCTCCGGAGAATGGCGGGTTACATTTCTGTATTTATACATTGCAATCAAAGGAGGGACACAGGTGGGTTACATGAAATTCATTGGTGATGGAGTAAGGAGGCAGGAGAAAGCAAGCCTGTGGGAAACCCCTGGGATTGGATAAAAAGTAAAATGATGGACACTTACTTAGGTGAGTGCAGGAACAATTAACATGATAAGGAAGGAATTTGAGGCATCTGTTCTGGCGCCCACCTCATTTGGGTGTACCCCAGGGGCTCCAGAAAAAAAGGAAAGTTACAAGTTACCCAGACTTCTCACAGATAGGTTATCTCAGAGGCAGGAAGGCAGATGGGCTCAGTAAAGCAGATCCAAATTGATCTTTGTCAGTTGAAATACCTGGGACATGACTACCTGCTATAACCTGTTTATAGTCAGATATTAAATTTTCAAACCATCTTTGTGGTTATTTTAGGTCTCTGAATTTGCAAGACTGCCACGCAGGCCTTCCCCGAGCCTGTCAGGTTGGCATGTGGCTCTTTTCGTTCACACTTACAACCGCCCAGACCCCTCTACAGCTTTTCCCAACTTCTCCTTTTATTTTTGAACATGTTTTATTGATTTCAGATAGAAAGGGGGAGGGGAGAGAGATAGAAACATCAAGGGTGAGAGAGTCACTGAATGAACAACTGCCTCCTGCACGCCCCACACTGGGGATGGATCCTGCAACCCCAGCAAGTGCCCTGACTGGGAATTGAACCCTGACCTCCTGGTTCATAGGTCAACACACTCAACCACTGAGCCATGCTGGCCAGGCCCCAACATTTCCTCTTTGAGACAACATCAAGACTTGGTCAAGGTGGTGCCCTTCCTGCTGCAATGAATTTCACAAACTCAGCTCTGCTTTATGAAGTTTTCTGGAGATCTTTGGGGTAGAAATGCGGAGTTTTGACGTCCCTTTGATCCAAGTTAAGGCATCTTGTTCTGGTGGGTTACCTATTCCTTCCTCGGCCCCTCCTAACCTGGCCTGACTTCAGCTTTTCTCAGCTGAAGGCTTTCCGTCCTCTTAACAAACCCTGTTAAGTAGTAACACCCGGGCTTTTTCCCTGTGGCGATCACTGTTGGCCTACAACAGTGGTCAGCAAACTCATTAGACTACAGAGCCAAATGCCAACAATACAACGATTGAAATTTCTTTGGAGAGCCAAAATGTTTAAAACTTAAACTTCTCCTAATGCCACTTCTTCAACATAGACTCACCAGGCTGTGGTATTTTGTGGAAGAGCCACCCTCAAGGGGCCAAAGAGCCACATGTGGCTCCCGAGCCGCAGTTTGCCGACCACGGGCCTACAAGAAGAATTTTGTTTGCTTGGCCGAAACCGGTTTGGCTCAGTGGTAGAGCGTCGGTCTGCGGACTGAAAGGTCCCAGGTTCGATTCCGGTCAAGGGCATGTACCTTGGCTGCGGGCACATCCCCAGTAGGGGGTGTGCAAGAGGCAGCTGGTCGATGTTCCTCTCTCATCGATGTTTCTAGCTCTCTATCTCTCTCCCTTCCTCTCTGTAAAATATCAATATAATATATTTTTTTAAAAGAATTTTGTTTGCTTGGACAAACCTGCAGTGTACAAAGGAATCTTTAGTGTTTGGGTACCTCAGGGGGAAATCCAGTCTTCACTCCAAATCAATACAGGAGAAGTATGAGGCTCCATAGTCCCCTTAAAGTCAGCTTCCTAAGGCTTGTGTCAGAAGCCAGCGCGCAGTGTATATCCTCCCTCTTAGAATTTCACAATTCACAGGTCTTAAAGGAACTAGTCCTCAAAAGTCAAAGATGTCTTAAAATAGTCTTCATAAATCCTTCTGTGAATCCTAACACATAAACTCCGATCCCCTCAATGCGGGGAGACCTTCAGGAGTCCGCCAAATACTGTCGGCTGCCCAGGTCATGTGTATCTTACAGGAAAGCCCATTTCACAACTCAGAGGTTGTAGACAACAGACTTACTGATCATCTTAGGGCATCCAAAGTATCCACTGTAACACAATTATTATGAGAACCTCATTTCCCCTGATGGCATGCCTCTTCTCCTCCCAGAGTAGCATAGCTTAGTTCTGCCCCCTGTAGACCAGCTAAAGACCCAGTGTCCTACCCTCCTTGGCAGCTGGCTGTGACCACATGCCAAGGAGATAACCAATGGGGTTTCAGCATAAATAATGCTTACAACCTCCTTACCATCTGCAGAGAGGGTGTTGGTCATCCATCACTACTCTTCTCTTTCTTCCTTCACAAGAACCAGAACACAAACCTGACATGACCCAGTTTTAACCAGTGCCCCGGGGAACGGAAGAACAATGAGATGGGAGAAACTGGGTCTCCAAAGAACCAGGTCAAGCAGAACTTCTCAACTCTGGGCCACTCACCTGTGTGAGGAAAATAAAATCTATACATTTTCTGTCTGTGAGTTACAATAGTCCAACCTACAGACTAACAAAGTAACCTCCTATTATACAGATAATAACTGAGTCCACATCTCAGCAAAGTGCTGGCAAAGGAGGGTGATTGATAAAATGGGAGCACTTGCAAATGTTCCACGTAAGATAAGCACTTAACCCTAATCAGTTTGGCTCAGTGGATAGATATACCTTGGATGCAGCACATCCCGGAAGAGGGTGTGCAGGAGGCAGCTGATGGATGTTTCTCTCATCAATGTTTCTAACTCTCTATCCCTCTCCCTTCCTCTCTGTAAAAAAAAAAATCAATAAAATGTATTTTTTAAAGATAAGCACTTAATAAATACAACGTGTCCCCCCAAAAATTATACCCACAACAGCTGATAGCTCAACTGATGTTTCTTTCCTTTCAGCTGTAACCCTTTGGAATTAACAATTATTCAAAGTTTGCCTACATTTTTGGGATGCCCTATATTTATTTAAAATGAAACTGTTTGTTACACGGCTTGTAGAAGAGAGAAAATTTGGTTCCAATTTAAGAGACACAGCCGCTCTATTTTCATCATCTATTACATGAGAAGATTTCACTCAATGGTAAAGTGGTTCTCATCCGAAATCTAGAATGCCCACTATTACATGCGTGTTGGGAATAGCTGCCCGTCAACATCATTCTTACGCCCTTCCGTGTACAGCTCCCTGCTAGGTTGCCTTTAAATTCATGTTTATTTCCCACCGTGTTTATTTTATTTGGCATTGTTTATTTTATAAGCTCAAGAACAGAGGATCCTCGGTGTGACTGGTTCTTTTCCTAACTCACCTCTGGGGCACTGTCAAATACAAGTTGTGGCAATAACTTCCAACTGACTGCATGCTGCCACAGGGAAAGGAAGGGAAAACCCTCTAATATTGATGTTGGTTTTCAATTCTATGGAACGTAAGTGCTCAATTTGAACATAAGCTCCCATTCAGACAAATCCCATAATGTCCCATGAAACAGAGGACAGGTGCCCCAGGCAGCAATCTGCTTGGGAATTTTCTGCTGAAATAAGCAGCAGAATTGGGGTGCTTGGGGAGTCTCTCTAACTAGGCGTGGAGGGGCGGGTGGAGTGAGTGGACCAATTCTGCCTGTGAAGACCCAGACCAACCTGCTGGAGTGCTGAGTGCAGCTCTTATTCTTTGTAGGAAAGTGGTTGGGCAAAAGCCGGAAGCGCTGCTTCCACTAAGAACTCTTACATCTGGGGACACAGACGACACCCAGAGGAGAAAAACAAAGCCAGGCCATACGAGGGCTGTTTGTTTCGTCGGCTCCAAGACTTCTAGGCTAAAGATTGGGGATGGCTGAAAACCTAAACATATCAAACATTTGTTAAGAACCATAACGATTCTCAGCTGGCGCATGTAGAACGTGCATCTAATCTAGAATAGGGGAGCAGGAAAGTGCGTTTAGGTCAGTGGTCAGCAAACTGTGGCTCGGGAGCCACATGAGGCTCTTTGGCCCCTTGAGGGTGGCTCTCCCACGAAACACCACGGCCCGGGCGAGTCTGTTTTGGAGAAGTGGCGTTAGGAGAAGTTTAAGTTTAAAACATGTGGCTCTCAAAAGAAATTTCAATCGTTGTGCTGTGGACATTTGGCTCTGTTGACCAATGAGTTTGCCGACCACTGGTTTAGGCTGTGTGAATGCTAAGTTTCCGCCAAGTGGTGGGCATGCTCAGTAGGATCATGGCATTCGGCGGTGACTATGATATTGGTCACCCTATCGGGAATACAAGGCGAGAACACCGGAAAGGTGAGTCAACGCCACCACAGAGACTGAGGCTGCATGATGAGCCCTACAAAGCTCTGAACTGGGGAGTTGGCTGAAGCTACAACCATTGTTTGCATAGTTCTCAGATGTGTCCTTAGAGGCCAAGATGTCTCCTTGTTCAGCTGTGGTTCTCCCCTTTGGTTTTGGCAATGGAAAGGTATTGATGGATGCTACAGAGCGTGTCTTAGCAAGCAAGTGTGAAATCAAACAACAGATTGGAGTGGAGAAGGGGACAGAGTAGAAAGAATATTTCTGAGGCAATGAAGGTGCTTTTGCTCCTGAAAAGTTAACAAGTAGGCCTGGAGTAATGAGAGGCCTCAAGCCATTGCATCAGCTCCACAGAATCAACAGGAAGTTCTGCAGCTTCGTGCTTCCTCCCTTTGGCAGTAACATTAGCACCTGACTTCTCACTTTCCGTTTCTGAGGTTTTTATGGCTAAAAATCATATTTCTTTAAAGTTACATTTTTTGTAACTTCTCATTTCAATGGATTCACAGTATTGCTATTAACGAACTCAAGCTTTAAAATCTGCCTTTTGAACCTATATCTTCAAATTGCACTGTCCACGTAGCTAGATTGCATCAGCATAAATAACATTAAAATGTCACAATTTTATTAAATAGACTTACTTTTACCATTGATTGCCTCATGATTAGTCATTTTAGTACACGTTTCCCCCACTATCCTAAAGCAGAGCTTCTCTAAGAAACCTTCTTAAGCCAAAATGGGGTCAGGTTGAAAATCTGCCCCAATTTCTAATAGTTTGCCCTCTGCCCCTTGATTTTTACAGAAGGCCTGCATTACTGGACTGTACCAGCTCTTCCCTCCATAAAAGTGAAAAACCTCTTTGGATGTCTCTTGGTTAATAAAAACAGGTACTATTTTTGCTTTTTCATAACCGTGAAATGCCATAAAGCAAACTTTTGGAATAATTTTCTATTAGGCCTAGAAAATTATCTCCAGCTGGCTTGGTTGAATCATCCGTCCCTTCCCCCAGAGTATCTTTTGCTCAAACTAACAAATTGCATTTCCAAATGCTTTCCATGCTACTTAATGCCCCTCTATGTACTGCTCCACGGCACTGAAGTACAACTTTTCTAAATGACAAAAGGAAAATGCATTTCTTACTATCTTTGTAGATTAAAAAAAAACAAAACACTTAAAGTCTTCAGTCAATGCAGTGGCTGAGCTATACATTTGGTTTATTCCATGATGGAGCACTGAGAGTGAGCTGGAAAACCCTAGCTATTGGTACACCCCTGGTCACATGGGTACGTTGGAATGTATTTCCTTGTAATTCCACAATGGATGATGGGAGAGCATCAGACGGCCCATGCTGAGAACAGCCATGGTGGTGGGCCTCCCAGGCCAGCTCAGTCAAAGCCTGGCTAGCCCCCCCTCCCCGGTCAGAGGTCTTCACTGGTTGCACGTACAGCACCGCACCTCAGGTGCACCTGCGGAGCAGCAGCGCTCCAGGCCTCTGCCAAACAACAGAAAGGCCAGGGACCAGCTCCGCTTCGCCACCAGTTGCCTGACCTGCAGTGGCTTAACCAGCAGTGATCTCTTTCCATCTCTCCCGGGGCCAGGAGCTGGAATTGGGCGGGAGGCTCAGTGTCTCTCAGGGATTCCAGCAGAGGCCGGTGGGGCTGCAGCCATCGGGGGCAGGGAAGCTCCCACATTTGCTTCCCGGGGGGCTCGCCACACGGGCAGCAAGCGATGGGCCTCCTGGCCTGGGACCTCACCTCCCACCTGGTGGGGGGAGTGGGGCTCTTTTCAAGGCTGCCGGGCAGGATGGCCAGTGTGGCCGCTGGCTTCCCCGGCCTCAGCCCTCACGCCTCAGCGTCCGCTCAGCCCACGAAGCGTCCTAGTCCCCTCCCTGGACTCTGACCAGCCTCTGCTCCCTCCCACTAGCTTTGGGGGTTCGCTTTGGCCCACTCTTGGGACAGGCCTGGTCCCCGCTGCTAAGGATAGAGAGCGACTGAGTGTACAAAGGGCCCCAGGCCCGTGGTAAACTTTGATTCTATGTCCTGGGTTTGGGGAGGAATAAGCTCTTTCATACTAACCATCTTCTTACTGATCCGTCCTGGCTTGGCTGGGCCCTCCACCAGCGGATCCCTCTCCTGGATCTTTGGGGTTTCATGCCTTATCCCATCTGGTCTTTCCCCAAGATTCCCCAGGGCGAAATTCCTGCTTTTCGTGGTTGCAGAATTGGCTCCTATGGGCGCATGCGTCCTCAGGGGACTAATCCCAGTTTGTCCCACGGAGCCAGGAAATCAGGTCCTTTCTCTATGTGGGTGGGGTGGGGGGACAAGAGGGAAGTCTCCTGGGGGCCTGGGCAGCTACAGCTTCCGAGTCAGTCAGGCTTTAGGCCTGGTCCTGTTTGCTCCCTTCCTTTGTTAATGACTAACTAGCTGCCTTTGTTAATGACTAACTAGCTGCCTACGATAACAACGCCCGTCACCTCTAGTCCATATGGAGGGGCCCACGCAGGGCGTCCATATCAGCAGGAGAGGGTCGCTGGGCACGTACCGGAGACTGCAGAGGCAGATCATCTAGTTCCTGGCACATTATAATTTTGATGTTCTTAACCACAAAAATGCAGGAATGTCCAAAAAGCTTAAAATTCCTACCGCATGAATTCCTGTCCATAATTAGAAGAAATACTTCTTCTAATGTATATCCTTTCATGCCTTTGACGAGAGAGAGAGAGAGAGAGAGAGAGAGAGAATGATTTGCCCTAAAAAAATTCTGCAACAAACACTTAGATTTTATTTAGAAAGGTAAGATAAAAGCATTATAGAAAGTCGATAACTCTGAAGTCACCCATCATAACATAACACTATGAACAAAATTCTTCATTTTATGTACTCTCAGTATTTCTTTTTGTGCATACATATATTTTACATAGACACAATAAGAATGCAAATACAATTTACATCAATTCAATTTGTATTCCTTCTTTTATTTAACATTTGCTTAATATTTTTGTGTTCCACAATTATTATTTTTTAAAATATATTTTATTGATATTTTACAGAGAGTAAGGGAGAGACATAGAGAGCTAGAAATGTTGATGAGAGAGAAACATCAACTAGCTGCCTCTTGCACACCCCCTACCAGGGATGTGCCCACAACCAATGTACATGTCCTTGACCAGAATCAAACCCAGGACCTTTCAGTCCACAGACTGACGCTCTACCATTGAGCCAAACCGGTTTTGGCTCCACAATTATTATTATACTAGAGGCCTGGTGCATGAAATTCATGCACAGGGGTGGGAAGGGCCCTCAGCCCAGCCTGCACCCTCTTGCAATCCTGGACTGCTAGCTCCTAACCGCTCACCTACCTGCCTGCCTGATCACCCCTAACTGGCCCCGGCCACTGTGGCTTTTCATCCAGAAGAATGTCCAGAATGACATCAGGAAGGTCATTCAGCAATCCGGTCTAATTAGCATATTATGCTTTCATTATTATAGATTAGCTATGTCCATTTCAAATAGCACTGGGAAAGTTTGGTGTAGCCATCCATATGCAATAAGGAAATACTTGTACTGATTTAAATTACTAATCACTGAAAATTCATGTGACCACCGAACAGGTCACTAGCTTCTCCTCTTATCATGGAATTCCTAATGCATAAGAGTTACACGGAAATATTCCAGTGCCTTTAAATATGTGGTCTAATAAATAACACCCTGATCGTCTGGTAATATAATTTTCAAGAGCTGTTTCTCTTTAATAAGCTTCCTTATTTCCAATTGTTAAAATATTCATTAAATTGGCAATATTTGCTTAATAGTATTCATACACATCCTTATGCAAATTAGCATTTTAAATCTCAGATTTTTTTTTAATTTGCAGAATGGTAAACATAAGGGATTCTCAACTTAATTGGGAAGACAAACAGCACATGCTGCAGACAAATGACAGAGACAACAGACTCTGCACTGTGCCAGCAGGGAGGAAGTGGTGTAATGAGGAAGAAACTCCCAACCTGATCTAATTTGGAGCCCAGAAGAGCTTTAGGAATGCCTGGGAATTAATCTTTCTATTCATCCAGAGTGAAAGGAGACAGAAAAGTTAAGAAAGCTAAAATGCAAATGAGACTTTTCTTTTTTTTCCCCAAGCAATTTTCTACCCGGTTTCTTAATAACTAAAGCTTCATAAAGCCAAATTTAGCATTAGAACATTTTATACTTCTTTCTTATGGAAAGAAGAAAATGTGGTTTCAGACTGCATTTTTAACTTTAGATTATAAAATGATGTTTAAGTTACAATATAAACAGATAATCATCAAAAAAAAAGTCAAACTTGAAAATTAGATATTGAAATTAATGCGATGTATTGTAATTATTGGTTTATGTACTTTGTTTTCCCTATTAACCTGGGAGATCCATCCCTGGAAGACTGGTCTTGTATTTCTGTCACCAAAAACACTGTCTGCGTTAGACTTTCAAGAAATACTTATAAGTTAATTTGTTAAATTGTCTCCTACTCCCAATCGAAGGAAAGTCTCAGCTAACTGAATAGTAAACTTGCCACTTCTGAACTACTATTTAGTTCTGTTATCCTCCACATTTTGAATGTTCTGACTTTGGAAATTGACGAGTTTAGCTGTCTCTTGTAATTGATTAAATATGATATTTCTAGTATTTTTATAATTACCTAAAATATATATCATGTTTAATTGTAAAGAAAATACACACACAGATACACACACACACACACAAATACATGGGTGTATTAAGAACTTAAATGAAACAGGACAAAACCACCCTCTCTTCCACATCTTCAACCTCACTTTGATAGCAATCTTTTTCAAAATATTTATGTTTTTAGTTCTTATAGACGGCTGCCTCCATGTCTCTAAATTGAAGTTTTTATTACTTTTCAAAGATTTGTTAACTGTAGACCATATTTATTAACTTTCAATTACGAATGACTGGAGTTTATTACACTGGATTGCCTCCCTCCTTCTTCCACTTTTGAAGAGTCACATTATCATTTTTAGTGATTATATTGATAACCTGTGGAATTTTATTTTATTTATCTATTTTTTAAATATATTTTATTGATTTTTTACAGAGAGGAAGGGAGAGGGATAGAGAGAGAGTTAGAAACATTGATGATAGAAAGTCATCTATCAGCTGCCTCCTGCACACCCCCCCACTTAGGATGGGCCCGCAACCAGGTACATGCCCCTGACTGGAATCGAACCCGGGACCTTTCAGTCCAAAGGCCGACGCTCTATCCACTGAGCCACACCAGTCTCGGCCACCTGTGGGATTTTAACTGATAGGCTTATACTTCTATTTCCTGCTTTTTTTTTTTTAACTTCAATTAGTATCTTGATTTATTGATTCCTGCTGTGGGAGGAAGGCACTCACAGGATTTTCATGACACATTTCCGCTGGATCCACCAAGAAGTCAAGTCCCTGCCTGCTCTTTACAGGGCGGTGGGGGGTGAGGGAGGGGCTTGCAGTGAGGGAAGACCTTGAGGGATGAGGCTCACCTCCCTCTGATGGAACAGGTAGTATGTGGTAGCAGTAAGCTCGTCCAGGAAATCAGGTGGCTCATATTTTAAGTAATTAGCCACAGGCATAGAGCAAGTAACTTCTATGACATAGAGCAAGTAACATTTTTTGCCCAGAATGTTCATTCAAGGCTATTTAAAATTTGTAAAATATTGTTCAATATCTGTGATGGATTTACAAAGCTATAGTGGAAAGAATTAATAACAAAGCCAAAACTTCCATTTTCATAACACCCGAAGGCTAATATTTTACTTCAATGCTTACTGAGGACACTAGGTTTGAGCAGCATTTAGATGCTAACTGGAAATAGCAGTTAGCTCTAACGGCTACACTGTGGAAACTGGAATTGGCCTAATTCTATGGAAATCACTCATAGTTACTGGTCCTTTAAATTATCTTCTCAGGGTTATCTATTCCTCACGTGTCTATGTGCCAGATATTGATATGTACCTGGGTGCTGGGAGCCAATCGTTGTTTTACTACCCATGGTTCCCTGAAAATAAGACCTACTTCATGGAAACATAAGACATCCCCTGAAAATAAGACCTACTTCATGGAAACATCCCCTGAAAATAAGACCTAGCACATCTTTGGGAGCAAAAATTAATATAAGACACTGTCTTATTTTCTGGGAAACAGGGTAATAGAGAGCTATGGACAGGGAATCGGAGGACTGGCCAACCTTAACCGCTCTGAAGGGTCAGAGCTAATGACTAGACATTGGTGGTTGAAGCAGCCCCCACCTGTCAGTCCTAAATTCACTGATTGGCTTTTATTGAGGTTTCCTGCCCACGGGATAAGGGTGTATCCTATCATTTTAATATTAATAAAAGGGACGGCAAAGCAAGAGCGAGTAGTAGTCCTCGCACTAGAATTGGACTACTGTCTGGCCCCCCATTCCCCAAATAAAATCTTTTCTAAAGTCTCTCTTCATTTGTGTGCGGCCTTCTCCAGAACTCGAACCCTGAATCACTCAGGACCTGAAAGGAGATTCCACACCTGGGTCTCAACCTCCTCCAATGACCTCTCTGTCTCTCCATCATTAGCGAATTTATATTCATGTCGGATTAGTGAGGAGCATTCCATAAGCTTCATTTTGGCATCTCAAAAAATGTTCTGGCCAGATTCCCTATAACATGCCAATTAAGCTTATTTTGATGAATATGATTCATCGTCTGTAATTTATTGAGCATAACATGGAAACAGATTATTTGTTTTAATGAGCAAAATTGGATGACAGGTCAAACATGAAAAAAAAGTATTATCTTTCTTGGAACATTTCTGTAATTTAATAACTGAAGTCCTAATACCGTTCCAGCCTTTTATTTATTTATTTTTATTTTTTAATCTTCACCTGAGGATGTGTTTCCATTGATTTCTAGAGAGAGTGGAAGAGAGAAATGTGAGAGAAAAACATCCATTGCCTCCTGCATGGGCTGGGGAGGAGTCTGCAACTGAGGTACATGTCCTTGACCAGAATCAAACCCAGGACCCTCTGGTCTACAGGCTGATGCTCTATCCACTGAGTCAAACTGGCTAGGGCCGGTTCTAGCCTGTTAAATGTTAGTCATCTGTGTTGGATCTGGGAGGGAACACACTATAAAATTTCTGCCCCAGATTATTTGCTACAATTATTATAATGAAGCTTTTGATTTTTATTGTAAGTAGATAGGATTCCCACAAAACCAGAAATAGTTTTATAAAATTCCATCAAAGGGAATCAGCTCATGAGCTGATAGGTACTAATAAGGACCTCCAACTGTGTGACAGCATTAAGCATTTGGCTTTAAAATTTACTGCCGAGGAAAATCTTTGCATATTTATTTAAATGAATGCTATAATGATTTTTCTAAAATCCTCAAGTAGAAAATATTATCTTGGAAACATTATATGGCTCCATTTACGGAGCTTTAAAACATGGGTAGTCTTACAAATGTAGCTGTGAAGAGGATTTTTCTGGTCTCCTACTTCCAGGTGCCCTAATCAGAGTCCGCATGTGCCCTCAAAACCATTTCCAGAACCTGGTGTCTTTAGCATTTGAAAGTAAATTCATGTGTAAATAGAATTTGAATATTTACAATTCATCTAATTTACCTAATTGTGGTAAAAACTAAAGGAAAACATTGTGAAATTTCTGCTCCAAATTATTTGAGCAAAAACTAGATTTGCAAACTCACTTCACAATTTAGTAACTATGTGTCCCTGGCTAAGGTACCTAGCCTCACTATACCTCAGTTTTCTTATCTGTAAAGTGGAAATAATAATTATTCCTAACTTATAGAACTAGGTGGAAATTAAATGAGTTTTTACAAATTACTTGCCCACCAAATGGCTGACCTTTCACAGCATGTGAAAATAATTATTACTATTATTTCAAATAAAGAATACCTTTTCCTTTATCTTACTGTGCTTATAGAAGTTTATTAAATTACCTTGACCTTTTTCATTTCAAAATTCTGACATCAGCAACTTTTCATGAAACCCTAGTTACTGTCCAATATGTGGTCATCTAAACTTTATGCAAACTAATGTTAATTTGGGGAATTACATGTGCCAAATTTACATAAAACAATAGGGGAACATAACGATGAATACAGAGCTTCTAACCTCAAGAAGTGTACAAGTAACCAGACAGCTACCCCCGTCAATGGAGCCGGGTGGAGGGAGTGGACAGAGCTTTCCTTTCAGTACGGAAATGTGTAAGAGCACAGAGAGGGAAAAGTTAAAATTCCACTGAGCTGATGAGAAAAGTAGGTGATATTTGAGGTGGACCTTGAAGAAGGTGTAAGATTTTAAGAAATAGAGATGAAAGGCAGGTCATGAGAATAGAATTTGAAAAAAAAAAAGAAAACAGCTAGAAAATACTTAAACTAGAAAGCACAGATGTATTGAGTCTAGGGGAATAATCAAATTTGAGTTCAGAAATATTTAAAAGGAAAGAATTATCACAGTTACAAGATTAATTAATCATTTTAAACTAGTTTGAGCATCTCTTTATAAAAACTGTAAAATTAAAAGGTTTACAAACTATACAAAAACTACCAAACCATGAAGTCTATATCAGGGCATCAGTGCAGTGTAGTGGGTGATGCATGTACAAGTAAATCGCTGCTCAGCATGTAAAAGAGTTAAAGCCTGGGTCATTTCGGATTTGTCATGTCTACAGGTCACTATATGCCCTGTGAAAACTCAGTTCTCGCACCATTCTTTTGTCTTCAACCAGAACATCCTTGTTTATAGAGCACACAGACATCCCTTGTCAATTACTAATGTTATTATAGTATTTACATATAATCCAACTTATTTTTCAATTATCGCTCAACATTTAAAGCAGCTTTCCTTGATGCCAATATCATTACAAACACCAGCGGGCATAAAACACGACAATAATTCAATAGACGTTCCTAAACATGGTTACATATACATGGGCATATATTTAGACAAGAGAGAAGAGAGTAAGGACCCCAGATCGCTGGCAGCTGGCAGCTGGGCTGGCTCCACAGCTGGGCCATGGTTTCTCCTACTAAAGGGACACCCTTTCCCAGAAAACTGGCAGCAGAAAAGACTTCTCCGTGACTGTGATGGAGCAAGACAATGACCGAACACTTCCCACCCAGGTCTGAGCACCAATAAAACAATCACAATGAAACAAACCACAGGAATAATCAAACACGGTCCTCTTCCAGCTGGAATCAGTGACTGCTGTGCCCTCAGCCAGCAGGCTCACGTGGTCCCACCTGCATCCCAAATAAAACTTAGGATGATGCTAAGTTGTACAACTGTCCCACTTCCTAAAAGCACCCAAGTCAGTTTCACTAGACACTCAAAATCCCAACACAAGGTCTAATCCTATGACGAGTCCCTCCAATACCTCTTTCCTAGTCCCCCATGCTGAGTGGTCTCTCTTATTGGAAGAAGTACCAATACATGCAACTTAACTACAGATGTGTTTCCAGTGGCCTTTGTCCAGTGTGTAGTAGAGAGATAATGATGATGATGATGATGATGATATATAGGTAGATAGATAGACACATAGATACATGCATGCATGCTTATATATGTATACATACATATATATATATATATATATATATATATATATATTAATCTTCTGATTTTAATTAAATCAATAAGAAAGAAAGGGCAAGGAGATAAATATTTACAGATATTAAGTTCACATCGTGTCACTGATGGACGTAAAGATCAGGTTAAAAACGTAATCTACAAAGAATGGATAGGCCACCTGGAAGAGAATGAGCATCAGTAAAAGTTAGCAAAGTTAATAGCATAAGTTATTTCCCCCAGTATAGTGGTTTCTCCTACTAAAGGGCCTATTTTAATGGTTGTCTTTCATAAGTCACTAACATTCAGGCTATACAATGATTCTACACAGGAGGGTTGGCGGGAGGCTAAGATATGATGACAGAAGACTCTGGGTAGTAAGCACAGAGTGAACATACAAATGTTTTTTTTATCATGGAAATGAACACTTGAAACCAATATGATTCTATTAATCAATGTCAATAAATTTAATTTCAAAAAAAGATATGTATTAGTGTTCTTAGGATAGGAATTATGTGATATTTTTCCTGACAGGAAGCATACCATTACCTCAGTGTGAACTAAAAATGTAGACAGAATCCTTTCATTTAGTAGCAGCCAAAGGAGCACATAACTTTGAAAGTTGTTTGATCCATGCCAATCATATTAGACAGACATTGTACCTCTCTTTCCAACCACCTACCAGTCAGAGGCAGTACATGCTTGATGGTTTAGCAATAGCAATCAATTAACAACTCACATTCTACTTTACAACATAATGACTCTGAGCCTTTTTTTCTCCTCAAAACTTTTATTTCTTTATCCATCATTCATATCATGTTATAAATTGGGTCAACCATTCTAGGTATGTTAATAGTCTTTGAAACATCAAATTTGAGATTTAAAATCAGTTGCTTACATGCAATGCCTAAGTAAAATTCTAGGGCAGGAAAGAGTGGTGTGTCAGTCTGAAGTTACATTAAGATAACTAATGTTAACAGTTGGGAAAGTACACAGTACTTGTGAAAACTGCTAGGCATTCCAAAAGATCTATTAACATGGCCAAAGTCTGAGTTTTAAAAAGGGTTAGTAGGCCCTACGTGGCTCAGTGGTTAGAATAATAGCATGGGGACCTAGAGGTCCCGGGTTGGATTTCAGTCAAGGGTACATGCGGTTGTACACTCCTCCCCGGCCCGGGCCCTGGTCAGAGCCCATGCAGGAGGCAACCAATCACTGTGTTTCTCTCACATTGATATTTCTCTCTGTCTCTCCCTCTCTCTTCCACTCTTTCTAAAAATCAATGGAAAAATGTCCTTGGGTTAGGATTTTTTTTTTTAATGTATTTGGACATGGATAGACAAATAGAAACAGGAGTCTGAAAACACATCACCAAAGGCCAAATGTTCATGAATTAGAATAAAGGAAGACACGAAAAACAATAAGAAATCCATTCACCACAAGTTAGTGCTAAGACCAAGGCTCAATATCCTTACTCCTAATGGGGAATGAGCTGATGGTTACAAGGATTCGAGGGCCAAACAGCCACAACAAGCCCAGATGAGCTCTTGGCATTTCCAAGGCCTGGTGTTAGGCAATGGAGGCAAAGTCAAGGGTTCAAGGAGAGGAAACATATTATTTACCAAGACCAGCATTACATAAGAATGATACACCAGCCATTCACTGACTAGGTATTTTATTTTTACCCAGGCCTTTGTGTCAGAATCGGTTCCAAGGTTAGTTACGGTTAAATCTGTCAGTACAGGTGAAAGGGATCTTGACCATAAGATCGTAAACAACAGCGACATAAGACACAGGAAATACAGCAGCAGAGCCATGCATCCCGATAAAATGTAATTAGAACCTTTACTAAAATAACTCTCATAGTTACAAACACACTGAATGCATGCTATAAAAGTATTCCACTTCAAGTGAAAGCAGTGATTAGTCGGTGTGATTCAGAAGTATAAGATTTTACTCATGTCTCCTAATTAACATCACCAGCTTGGATTCATTCAAAGTAAGTTAGCATATTTTATTAATTAAATGCCACGGATTTTTCTCTGTCTCGTGCCTTTTAATAGCAATGACATAAATTTGGAAAAGACTAATTAGCTGAGACATCAACATATATCTCAGAAGAATCAACTTACCACTTCATTTTCTCAGCCATATGGCGGAGAGAGCGCAGTGGACGCGGCCTCTCCAGCAGGGAGGTCAGAACCTCATTTATAAATAGGTAATTGGAAGCTCGTCCATCTGAGGGTCCATGGTGCTGACAAACCAAGTTTTTCAGAGAGGGCTATTTAAAGACCAAGAGGATAAAAACTATCTTCTTCCAACACCATCTGAGCAGGTCTAGTGAGATTCGAGGGCCAAGCAAAAATTATATAAAGTATATGTGTGTATGTTTATTTATTTTTTAAAAATATTTTATTGATTTTACACAGAGGAATTGAGAGGGATAGTTAGAAACGTCGATGAGAGAGAAACATCGACCAGCTGCCTCTTGCACACTCCCCACTGGGGATGTGCCCACAACCAAGGTACATGCCCTTGACCAGAATCGAACCCAGGACCTTTCAGTCCGCAGGCTGACGCTCTATCCACTGAGCCAAACCGGTTTTGGCATGTGTATGTTTATTTTTATTAATTTATTTCAGAAAGGATGGGAGAGGGAGAGCAATAGAAACATTGATGATGATGATGAAACATGGATCGGCTATCTCCTGCACGCTTCCTACTGGGGATCAAGCCCGTAACCTGGGCATGTGCCCCAACCAGGAATCAAACCATGGGTCGATGCTCAACCACCAAGCATGCTGGCTGGGCCGTGTGTATCTCTATATGTGTTTCTGTTCATACCTGTGAGTATTAAGATTATGGGAAACCTAATCTAATTCAATGATGTGTTTATTGAAGTGAATTTCTCAACAACCCACGTGGTTTTCCAAGAAAGCATTTTTTTCCTCTTATTTGTGGATGTTCCAAAAATGTATCTACTCTTTTAGGCTTGCTCATTATCAATCCCTGCTACACATTAGAACCACCCTGAGGATTCTAGTAAAAGCTAATAGGGGTATTTTTTTCCCCAAAAGTTCTCCCTCCACGTGATTCTAATGCATGCCAAGGTTAAAAACCGACCTAAGTGACCGGTGTGGCACACAACACGCATGTGCCCACCGCAGGTCGTCTTTCAAGAAAGAATGGGGGCCAGCATCCAGCATTCCACTCAGTTCCTTGAGATTCTCTCTCGCTTTGCCTGAGGTCATGTCCTTCCCACAGCAGCCCACACTAGTGACTGAGTGAGGGGAGCGTCTTGAGGTCCAGCTATTTTATTTTATGTTTTAAAAATATATTTTATTGATTTTCACAGAGAGAAAGAGAGAGGGATAGAGAGTTAGAAACATTGATGAGAGAGAGTCATTGATCGGCTGCCTCCTGCACACCCGCCACCGGGGATGTGCCCACAACCAAGGTACATGCCCTTGACCAGAATCGAACCTGGAACCCTTCAGTCCACAGGCCGACGCTCTATCCACTGAGCCAAACCGGTTTTGGTCTAGCTATTTTAGGACAATGTGGGACCAACTGGAGGGAAAAATTTTCTACGGAGCCCTATGGAGTGGACCAAGATTTGTCAAATCTGTATCAGAATTTGACTTCTTTTGCCCAATTCTGTTCCTTCCCCCTACTTTGCCCAGAAGGCCATGTGACAATAGAAGCAAAGTTTAGACTGATGTGCCTTGAAGGTCAACAAGGGGGCCATAAGCCAAAGTGGACCAGCAGTGCCTGGAACCTGGAAAGGGAGCAGAAATGGATTCTCCCCTCGCACCCCCAGAGGGAGCCAGCTCTGCCAACATCTTGACTTCAGCCTTGATTTCCAGAACTGTGAAAGAATACATTTGTGTTGTTTTAGGGCATCCAGTGTGGGGTGATTTGTGGCAGCGACCAAATACAGTTCCCAGCCCTGCAAACACCCTTCCTTCTGAGGAACAACTCCCCGTTGTGTGGGAACTGTGGGAAAGCAAGGCCTGTCTGCCTTCCTCTGTGGCAAGAGAGGCATTCTTTCGCTGCACTTTGGGAACCAAAGGCCTGAGACGCTTAGGATTCTTGATAGTGAACCGCAGAGGCTTACATCAGCTAGAGTAAGCAGACACAAGTTCATTGAAAGACTGCCAAGAAGCTCATAGAAAGACGTTGGCAGGAGCTGCCTCAACAACATATAAATCCTGGCTTATAAACCGATTTGCCCACCACCCCAGGGAAAACCTAATGCACAGCAGCAGTGACCACACTGGAAACTCCTGAGAACAGCCAGTACCTGGGGAAGAGCTCATTGTCTTCCAGGCCTGCCCCCTTCCAGGGAAGTCATTTGTCATCCCGCGGAGAGAAATTGATCCCTAGTTGGGTTACTTCATTGTGAGAACCATGGCAGCTGCAGTCCTAGCATTTGTCTTCTGTGCCCTCATTTTACAGGAACAGCCTTATTTATGACCAGAAAGTCGTTGCATAGTGAAGGAAGCACATAACTGGCTGGTGGTCCCAAGACTCCCTGGTTTGCATCTTTCCTGCAGGCCGGGGTCACACATCTGGGAGGCACAGGCAATGCCACTCCCCGCCTTGGGAAGTCCATCCTTGTGGAGAAGACTAACCGCAGGCCCCTAGGCGAGGCGCTCAGTGATTCTGGGGCCGCTGCCATGGCTATCCAGCCGGGGAGGCCGTATGTTCATTCCTGTTCCTCCCCTGACGCACACCTGTCACAGAGCATTCCGTGGCTCCAATAAGGACTAGCCAGTGGCCGAAATGCTGGACGAGCAGGACCATGGTACCTCTCCATGGCCAGCTGTTCACAAATTCAGATTGTTAGTGAATGCTACGTCTAGACATTAAAATTGTAGTTGCATTTGTCCTTGATGAGTATTCAGTAATGAGCCCTTTTGCTGGCCATCCTCTGAGTGCGCGCCTTTTGTGAGGTGCTGATGTAAACCAGGGCTCTTCCAGTCTCTGTGACAGCACACCGGAGCCTCTGACAGCTGCCCAGTTCAGTCAACAGTGTTAAGCTTTAAAAATCTTGGTTTTTAGAGTAAGGAAGAATATACAATGTGCTGTTATAATGAAAAAATCCTTCTCTTTGTGTGTTGATAAAAGTGACTCAGCTATTCAACCTCTATCTCTGTGTGCGTTCCCTTGACCTGCTCTACTGATTTCTATTTAGTTCTAAAATGGATTTTGCATACTAATTTAGATTAATCAGATCTAACTACTTGTAATTAAAAACTTAGGAAGACCCTACCTAATTTGGCTCAGTGGATAGAGCATCGGCCTGTGGACTGAAGGGTCCTGGGTTCAATTCCAGTCAAGGGCACATGCCTGGGTTGTTGGCTTGATCCCCAGTAGGGGTCATGCAGGAGGCAGCAGATCAGTGATTCTCTCCCATCATTGATGTTTCTATCTCGCTCTCCCTACCCCTTCCTCTCTGAAATAAATAAAAATATATTTAGGGGAAAAAAACTTAGGAAGACAAAGGTAGTCCCTAAATAAAAAGTGAGGAAAATCTGTCTTCAGATACAAAAGATGAGGTGTAATGCTTCCACTGTGGCAGAGGAGAAAGGGGGAGAGAGGATACACAGATGGAGCAGACGCATGCAGTGAGCAGGCCTTCTCTTGTCATTAGGAAATAAAACATGTCTCCCTGACAAAATGAAATGATCCAAAGAATAAAACACATTACGAAGATCATGGACTGTGACACCATGGCACAACTCCATCTGTCATTAAAACCAGTGGAATGCATTAAATATTGATATTGCGCCCTATTGTAATACCAAGCCCAGCAACCCAGCTGACATTTCCCCAGTGTGTTCCTATATCTAAGCGCACATGCGCGGCATAAAAAGAAGCTGCTGTGTGAGGATGAAAATGGATGGGAATTAAAACCAGACTCTGACATGCTCATCTTCCAAGAGCCAGGCTGAGCAGAGTAACAACATAACACGGGAAAAGAAATTAATTAAAATGTTGTCAGCAAAACCAGGGGCCCATCAGATGACTATGGTGTGCCCTATCAGGAATGAAAATGCCAAATTCATCAAAAAGTGAGTCCAACTAGTTTTGGTGGCCATCAACTATTTCTATGCCTGAGAGTGTCAGGAGAAGGTGGGAGATATTATTCATGTTAAAGTGATGTATTCATTCCACAAGAAATGCATAGCTCTATCAATCTTTTAATTAATTAAAGGATCGTGCCCTCTCCAATGAAAGACAAGTACAAAAGTTCTTTGCATCCAGAGAGTCTGTGTAGCATTCCAGTTGACAGCAACAGATTTTTAGAAGTAGATTCTGTTTATTCAATGCAGTTTATATAATAAAGTCAAGCACCTCACTTAGAGATCTTGTTAGAATCCTATTTTGTTTTAGTTGTCAAATATCTATGAAATGAACCGTGTGACACCACCATTTTTGTAGGTCAAAAACCACGCAATTCCAGCAATGCCAGCTGGTTTCATCTACATTTCCATATCGCTAGCAATCATGTTCTGTTTGTCCTTTTTATCTTCCTACGCATTTCATGCTAACAAATAGGCTATTGATTAAAAATATGGCGGCTGTACGCTTTCCCATGTTCACTAGATGTTTGAGTGTGCTCTGTGTGGGGAGGGAGCGGAGTGGAGAGTGCGGTGTGTGAGAAAGGTAAGGAGAGTCCTGTTATCTGGTTGGACACTCGCATAAGTAAATGCCTCTCTGAGCTACCAGTCTCCCTTTTCAGATGATTCTATGATAAGGTACTGAAGTTTCTTACCTTTATTAAAGACCGGTGAAATTTTTTATTTTTTCCTAAATGGTACTATTTTATTCCTGTGTATTTACTGTAGAGTTCTAAATATACATTCATTTGGTTCTTCTGAGACCTATAACATTTTACATGTTTTGATTGTGGCAAAATATACATCACATACAATTCAGCCCACTTAGCCATTGCAAGTGCACAGCTCCGTGGTGTCCAGTACTTACAATGAGTGACCATCACTGCCATCCATCCCCAAAATCTGTCAGTCTGTAAAACCGAAGCTCTTTTCCACTCAACAGTGATACCCCATGCTTCTCTTCCCCTCCCCCTGCCCCTGATAACTACTATGTTACTTTCTCTATAATTTTGACCAAGTACTTCATATAAGTTGAATCCTACACAATTTGCTCTTTGTGTCTGGCTTATTTCACCCAGTCATGTTCTCAAGGCTCATTCATGTTGTAGCACATGTCAATTTCCTTCATTTTATTGTATATTTTTATTGATTTAAGAGGAGAGAAAGAGAGAAAGAGAGAGAGAAGAAGAAGAAGAAGAAGAAGAAGAAGAAGAAGAAGAAGAAGGAGGAGGAGGAGGAGGAGGAGGAGGAGGAGGAGGAGGAGGAGGAGGAGGAGGAGAGAGAGAGAGAGAGAGAGAGAGAGAGAGAGAGAGAGAGAGAGAGAGAGAATGAGAGATAATCATTGATTGGCTGCCTCCTGCACAACCACACCAAGGATCAAGCCCTCAACCTGGGCATGTGCCCTGACCTGGAATGGAACCATAACATTCTGGTTCATAGATCTATGCTCAATTACTGGGCTATGCTGGCTGGGCTCATTTTTAAGGCTGAATAATATTCCATCGTATGTATATGCCAAATTTTGCTTATCCCTTCACCCATTGATGGAACTTGGTTTGCTTTCACATTTTAGCTGTTTATATGATGCTCCTATGGACATGGATATACATATATATTTTGGAGACCCTGATTCCAACTCATCTGGGCCCATACCCAGAAGTGGAATTGCTGAATCACATGATAATTCTATTTTTAATACTTTGAGGAACCACCATACTGTTTTCCATAGTAACTGTACCATTTTACATTCCCACCAATAGTTCTCAAATGTTTCAATTTCTCTATATCTTCACAATACTTCGTTTTTTTAAAGTAGCCATCCTAACGAGTATGAGGTAAAATCTCATTGAAGTTTTTTATACATCTCCACAATGAACAATAATGCTGAGCATCTTTTCATATGCTTATTGACTATATCTTTTTTGTAGAAATGTATTCAAGTCCTTTGCCTATTTTAAATTGGGCTGTTTTTATTGTTGTTGAATTTTAGGAGCTCTTTATATATTCTGTATATTAATCTTTTATGATATATACTAGAGGCCTGGTGCATAAAATTCTTGTGGGGGTGGGGAGTCTCAGCCCAGCCCCTGCACCCTCTCCAATCTGGGACCACTGGCTCTTAATTGTTTGCCTGCCTGCCATCCTGATTGCCGCCTAACTACTCCTCTGCCAGCCTGATGGCCCCCAACTGCCCTCCCCTGCCAGCCTGATTGCCCCTAACCACATGTGCCTCAGTCACCACCACCGTGGCTTTGTCTGGAAGAAAGTCAGACTTCCGGAAGATGGCTGGTCATCTGGTCTAATTAGCATATTACCCTTTTATCAGTATAGATGATATTCAAATAGTTTTCTTATTCTGAGGATTGCCTTTTAACTTGATAATATGCTTGATGCACAATTTTAAATGTACATTAAATCAAATCACACTCATTAAGATGGCTACTTTTAAAAAAAGGCAGTGTTGTGAGGATATAGAGAATTTGAAAAACTCTTCTATGTATTTTATTGTCTAATTGCATTCTGGTTACTCATTCACATATCTTTTCTTTATCTTTGAACATAAGCTGTACTACGATATAATGCATTTTCTTTATCTTTATATTATCTTCCACCATCATATAAAGAAATGCATAATTAGATAAATATTTTAATTAATTAAAATATGAATGCATGATTTAATTATTTCCATAAACTGCAGACCTAAGTTTTTAAACCCAAGTATTTGAATCTTATTTAGGTCTTAACTCCTATTCTATGGACAGAGTCATGGACTTATCTGGGGTGGAAGCAGTGGGCAGGAGTGGGAGGTAACATTTCAATAGGTGTTGTTCTGAAGACTGCACCTGTTATGGATGATATCGGGGTAATTTTAGAACTTGATGGAGAGAAAGTTATATCCAGCGGAAGCTTTTCTCACACCCCTCCCTCTGACCTTAAATCTGAGAGAAGAGTGATGCTGAATTAGGAGAAAAGTTCTAAGGTAAGAGAGCACAAAGTCAAGAGCATGTTCTCTGTGAATAAAAATGACTTAACATATATAAATAGAGAAATAAAATAGACTGGAGATTTGTTACTTGCAGATTCTCTTTTATCACTCATGACTCTCATGAAATGTAAAATTGTTTTCCTATGTCTGCTCATTATATGGAGTTAAGAAAACAAAAATTACGAGAAAAAACATGTATAACTCACACAGCAGACACTGCTACTACATGGCTGTAATTTCTTCTTGTCATTTTTCTATGTAAATAGATGCATAGGTACCTATGAAAAAAATATAGAGAAACAGAGAGAGGGTTTTAGAATCTATAACGATAAAAGCATCATATGCTAATTAGGCTGGACTTCCTTCAGGAGGAACCTAGGGCTGCGAGGGAAGCCGGTGCCAGCAGCTGGGGGAAGGAAGGCCTATTCTCCCATGAATTTCGTGCACCGGGCCTCTAGAATGATTATAATAGAACAAAAAAAAAAAAAGTTAGAGCAAGAACAGCAAAAAAATTTAAAGCAAAATCAGAAAATTTTCCTACAGAGACCTGTGTTTTGCTTTTTTCATTTAACATCACACTTTAGTATTTTCTTTGTCACTGTTGTTGTTTTTATGCATGGTTTCAAGATACTTCTTTTCATGCACAGATTATACTCCATGTAGCAAATTGTGGATCGCTGAACATATAGATTTCTAATTTTTAACCGTGAACATTGTGTTATACTGAATGCTTTATACATAAATCCTTTTGAAAAGCGATTACTTTCACATGAGACTTTTCCATAAGCAGAATAAATTAAATTCGAGCACATAAACCCCTTTAAAAATCCGATGCATATTCCCAAGTTGTTGTTTTTAAGTGCTGCCAGTTTACACTTCTAAAAGTAATGTGACAATCCTCATCCTCCCCAACACTGAATATTATTAGATTCTTAAAAATGCGTTTGCCAGTTGGATCGATGCACAGCTCTGTCTCCAGGGCTCGGTGCTGTGGGTTTAATGTCTCTGATTACAGCTCAATGCACTTAGAGACAAGCCATCCTCGGAACGGGGGAGGCGGGCAGAAAGCCTCCCTGAGAAAGCCCAACCCCCCTCACTTGTTGGTCCGCTGCTTTCGGGATGCTGGAACTTTCTTTAGAGACAGCAGCTTTGTGTCTGTTTCGGGGGGGGGGGGGGAGGTAGAGGGGGAGCAGAGACAGAAAAGGTGCTCTGTCTGTCACAAAAGTGTCCAGACTTTAAACTTGTCCAGTGTTGTGAATTATGCAGATACCACCGAGTAGTGTAGGGAAAGATGGACAGACAAGGACAAAGTATCTTAGAAGGGGCTGCACGTTTTTAAGCAGAGAAAGCCTGCGTGGGCCATGGTTGGTTGGTGCCTATTTTAATTTCTGTGCTGTGAACGCCAACATTTTTTTATCTTCATAAAACCCTGAGTGGGGCACTTATTTATTTTTTAATTTTTGAGTTAACTTGATTGGGAGGGCATGGGTTAATAAAAGTACATAGGTTTCAAGTGTACAGTTGTATAGTCCATTGTCTGAGAAGTCAAATCTGCTGCACATTGGATCAGCACTGAGTGCAGCTACAAGGAACCCCAGGAGAACGATTTAAGTTAATGCCGATCTGTCTCCTATCAGGAGGCGACTAGACGTAGCCTGCTGCGGGCACTAGCGAACCGCTGGATGGGAGAAATAAGATGGCCACGGACAGCCACCGGCCAAATGTGGCTCCTCGGCTGTTTCAGGCGACGACGTTTTATTGGAATAGAGCCACACCCATTCCTCCCAGGATTCCGTGTGGATGCTGTCACTCCAGGACAGAGGGCTGCTATTTGTGAGCCAGTTGGTAAAGCCTGCAAACCCTAACTACTCATCGTCTGGAACTCACCAGAAGCAGCGGCCAGGTGCTGGCACAAGGCATCGAATCTCTGTGACCTCTTATCTTTCCCTGGGGTGCCAAGGTGCCAGCTTCAGCCCTCCCCTTCAGTCCAGGCAGAAGGAAGAGTAAAAGGAAGAGAGGTAGCACTGGCTGCATCTGGTCTCTTCTGTCAATAAAAAGGAAGGCCTTCTCGGAAGATTCCATCAACACTTTTGTCACATGAGCCAGGACTCAGCTATGGGAAAGGCTGGAAAAGCATCCACATTCTAGCCGGTAGGAAGGGCTTGGGAATCATATGGGCTCAGGCCTTAAAAAATGCAGATTATCAGCTGTTAGTGATTTTAAACAGAAATGCTGTTGAATATGTCAGTTTGGCTTCTGCTAACTTGTGTCTCCTTCTCTTTGTGATTATAAGGGCAACATTATCAGCAAACAAAGAGAAATCACTGAGAAATTTTAAAGAGAGAGATGATGATTATCGTCTTCCCACTATGCTTTGGGTTGTTAATAATTCACATAGATCATGTAAGACTCCAGCTTTATTCTAAATAAGGTTAAAAGCCCTGGACAGGCATGGAGAGCAGACATAAGACTAAAAATGAAGACAGAAAGGCGGACTGGCTGAGGACTCGGGGACTCAAGGAACAGCAGAGCAGCTGTTTGCTTCCTGCCTCCCGTGTTGGAGACCAGGTGCTGGAGAAGGAGGCACCGGAAACCCTGGCAGGCACCGACCAGAGAGAGCACAGGAAAGCTTGCTCTTCTCCTCAAAGACCAGCAAGAGGCAGCTCAGCAGGATAGAAAATTACTCAAGAATAACTGGTATTACTCTATTCCAACCAAATACCACAGGGAACAGTCTGCCCCACATGTCCCCCACCCCTCACCACCACCACCACTAGCACCAGCCTAACTGCCACTTCACGGTGACAATTAAAACCACCCTGCTCCGATAGGGTGATGTCAGCAAAGGCCAGGTAAGACTCTGGGGCCTTCACTCCCCGGGGTGATGAAGACCAACCCCCAGGGTCAGTGGAGACCCCATGGAGAGCCTGGACTTCCCCCCAACTTCCCCCTGCATGTGGGGTTCAGTCAGAGAACCAACAGAGAGTCTGGACTTTCATTACCACCAGCCAAAGGAGACCATCCCCACCCACCCACCCACCCGGCTCACAAGAGAAGCAAGAGCCAGGCATCCATATACCTGCCAGCCAGTGTGATGGCAGCAGAAACATGGCTGACTCCACCTCCCCGAAGTGAATGGAGGCGAAGGAGGACTCGCACCCCTACTCCCATGTGGTAGTAAGATGACACCCCACTTCCCCCTGGAGCAGTCAGGAAGGGTCTGCTGTAATCCAGCCAGCCACACTGTGCAATTCCCCAGAAGTCCAGATTTCAGGCAGAGATTGCTTGTCAGATGAAGCATCAGGAAAATCACAATCTGGGGGAGAAAAACTGGTCAACAGATCCCGAAACACTGACTATGAATGAGCCTACAAGAATGTTAAAGCTGCAGTCATTAAGTATTTCAATGGTCAATTACAAATATACTTGAAACATATGGAAAATAGAATGTCTCAGCAAAGAAATAAAAGATATAAAAAAGAATCAAATGAAAATTTTGTATTTTTTTTAGTATTTGAAAATGTTTCCCTGGATTTACTGAAGTAAAATTAACAATATCTGCAAATCAATAAATGTGATACATCACCTAAACAAATTCAGAGACAAAAATCACATAATCATATCAATTGAAGTAGAAAAAGCATTTGACAAAATCCAACACCCTTTTCTGATAAGAACTCTCAGCCAAGTGGGACTTGAGGGATCATACCTATACATAATAAAGGCCTTATATGACAAACCTACAGCCAACATCATACTCAATTGGCAAAAACTAAACTCATTTTCCCTAAGAACAGGAACAAGACAGGGATTCCCACTTTCACCTCTCCTGTTTGACATATACTGGAAGTGCTAGCCATAGTGATCAGACAAGTAGAAGAAATAAAAGGCACCCAAATTGGAAAATAAGAAGTAAAATTGTCATTATTCACAGATGATATGATATTATACATAGAAAACCCTAAAAACTCCATAAAAAAAACAAAAACAAAAAAACAACAATAACTACTAGAGCCGAAAACAGTTTGGCTCAGTGGAGAGAGCGTCGGTCTGTGGACTGAGGGGTCCCAGGTTCAATTCTGGTCAAGGGCATGTACATTGGTTGCGGGCACATCCCTGGTGGGGGTGTGCAGGAGGCAGCTGATCGATGTTTCTCTATCATCGATGTTTCTAACTCTCTATCTCTCTCCCTTCTCTCTGTAAAAAATCAATAAAAAGTATATTTAAAAAAAAACTACTAGAATAAATGAATTCTGCAATATAGCAGGATACAAAATTAACACCCAGAAATCTATGGCTTTTTTTTTATATAACAATAATGAACTCACAGAAAAAGAAGGAAAAAAAAATCCCATTTACCATTGCAACAACAAAAAAAAATTTAGATACCTAGGAATAAATTTAACCAAGGAGGTCAAGGACCTGTATTCATAAAATTACAGGATGCTGCAAAAAAAGATAGAGGAAGATATAAACAAATGGAAGAGTATACCATGCTCATGGATTGCTAAAATCAACACCATTAAAACGTCCATACAGTATATTTAAAGTGTACAAGATGATGACTTGATAAGCATATATATTGTGAAATGGGTATCACAATCAAGTAAATAAACAAGCATAAAATCACACAGCTACTATATTTTGTGTGTATTAAGAACATTTAAAAATATACCCTCAGCCGAAACCAGTTTGGCTCAGTGGTAGAGCGTCGGTCTGCGGACTGAAGGGTCCCGGGTTCGATTCCGGTCAAGGGCATGTACCGTGGTTGTGGGCACATCCCCAGTAGGGGGTGTGCAAGAGGCAGCTGGTTGATGATTCTCTCTCATTGATGTTTCTAACTCTCTATCTCTCTCCCTTCCTCTCTGTAAAAAAATATCAATAAAATATATTTTAAAAAATAATAAAAAAAAAATATATATATATATATACCCTCATAGCAGATTTCAAGTATGCAATACATGCAATTCAGGATTGTTAATTTCAGTCACCATACTGTACATTAGATCTCCAGAACTTAACTTATGTCATAAGCAAAATTGCATATCCTTTGAAAATTAATATTTGCTCTGATATTGACTACTTTCTCCCTTCTGTTAACTTTAGATTTACATTGTTCTGCTTTTTCTAGTTTCTTGAGGTGTGCAGTTAGGTTGTTTATGTGATATTTTTCTTTTTTTATTAATGCTGTTTATAAACGTTCCCCTCATATCTGCTTTGGATGCATCCCTTGAGTTTTAATATATTGTGTTTTCTTTTATTTTCTCTTTCTTTTGAGATAATTTTTTTGTTTCTCTTCTGATTTCCTCTTTGACCCACTGGTTTATTTCCACATACTTGTTCATACAGTGTGGTCAGGGAAGACAGTGATATGACTTAAAGCTTACCTTTGTTGACCTTTGTTTTGAGGCCTAACACTTACCCTGGAGAACGCTCCACGCGGGCTCGAGAAGAGGAGCAGGCTGCTGCTGCTGGGTGGCAGGCTCTGTGTGCATCTCATAGGCTTATTTCATCTAAAATATCGTCGAAGCCCAACGTCTCCTCATCGATTTTCCATCTGTATGATCCATTCATTATTGAAAGTGGCTATTAAAGTCCCCTCTTAGTGTCCCATTTGTCACTTCAGATCTGTTAACAGTTGCTTAACATAGTAAGGTGCTCTGATATTGTGTATTTACAATTGTGATCTTGATGGATGGGCCCCTTTGCCATTATATAACCATGTTAGTCCTTTGATACAGTTTTTGAGTTAGAAGTCTTTTTTTGTCCAATATGAGTTTGGCTACCCCTGCTACCTTCTCATTTCCACTTTCATGATATCTTTTTCTACCTCTCACTTTTTAGTCTCTGTGTGTCCATAAAGCTGAAGTTAGTTTCTTGCTAGCAGTGTAGAGCTAGGTCTTGTTTTTTTAAATCCATTTATTCTCTCTATTCTTCTGTTTGGGAATTTTAACCCATTTATATTTAAATTAATTATTCATTCCAAGGACATATAGTTTCCATCTTTTTATTTGTTTTTCTGGTTGCTTTTTAATTTATTTTTTTCTTTTCTCTCCCAACAAAAACATTTTTATTTCATATCTTTTATAAATTTAATTCTCATCTGAAGATACATTTTTATTTATTTTAAAGAGAGAGGAAGAGAGAGAGAGAGAAAGAATCGTCAATGTGGAAGAGAAACATTGATTGGTTGCCTCCTGTACATTTCCCGACAGGGGATGAAACCATAACCTAGGTATGTGCCCGACCACAAATTGAACCCACAACCTTTTGGTGTATGTCACCATGCTCCAATCAATTGAACTACCTGGCCAGGGCTATTTCATACCTTTTAATGATCAACATATTCTAAAGAAAAGTAAGAAGGGAAACTCTTTATACAGTCATCCCTTCTGCTACTTCTGGACTCACCCACCCAAAATGGTCTTAAGAATAATTTCATAAAGATTAAAAATTAGTCTGAGCTTGCTTTATGCACACCCTTCAAACCCAAAGGTAGTCTATGTTTCTGCTTTCAAATAGTAAATCCCCAATAACCAGAGCAGCACAGTAACTACAAAGATAAAGAAGCATGACTTACTTCAGCGAGTTCAGTCCTGCCATCCTATTTGACCACTTGGCATTACTTGTGCTTGGAGTTTTTCAACTGCAGAAGTATGTCACAGCCACGACAATCAACCCCAGAGGAAGAAAGACATGCAATTATTATAATTTCTGGAACTTATTGTGAAATGGGATTTCATGATCTACCCAAACTTGTTATTATAGTTAAGGTTTCCTTTGTATATGTTTTCTTTCATATGAAAGAAAATTTGTGAAATTAAAGTGAATTCAAAAAGTATTCGTTGTTTAGGAAGGACGATATATTGACACATTTGAATGAGAAATAGATGATAAAATACAAATTTTCATGAGATCATTGACAAATTCACAGAAGGCTCAAAACAAAAACTATAATGGCATTATCCATTAAGTAAACCCAATAATAAGTCAGTATAATGTATTCCTCTTTTTTTCAAAAGACACATTAATACAGTTGGAAATTATTATCTCATTACATTTCTCTTCAGTGTACTGAATATTTAATTATTTCTATTAAATACACATACTCAATGAAAGTGAGTTTCTCGGTATTTTTCCAGTTATTCAGCATTATTCCTGAATATAATGTGGTCATACAAAGGAGAAGGGTGGTAAGCATGACCCCTCCAGCCTGGTAGCCACTGTGGGGGTGAGAACCCATATCTGTGCTCCTGATTTTAGGATCCGACCTCCCTCAAGCATGTCCACGTGAATAATTCTAAATCATTTTAAAGTTTAACATACCTTAATGGGAAATTTGAGATTCTCTCCAAAACTCACCCCTCTTATGTTTTTCCTAATCCCAGTGAGGAGACATCATTGACTTCTGTGAATTCTTCCTCCAAAACAAAGCTGAGTTCAAATTCCTGTCTCCATCTCCTCTAGTTCTTGCTCTAAAGAAATCTAGTATAAGGAAATGCTTTAGTAGAGCTAAATATAGGTAAAAGAGAAATGTGCATGATACTTTAATCATAACCAATCACTTTAATAAACACAGTTTGAGACCCATGGTAATGAAAGGTCTGTAAGGGCGCACGTGGCAAACCTGAATGTGGGTAGGGACAGGGGAAAGGAGACTTTTCCTTCCCAAGATGCCTTGCTGTTCCCTCTCCTCAATCCTTCTCTCCCTTCCACATAGGTCTGAAGCCTAGAACCTGTTTGAGACATTGATATAATGCCTGTTAGAAAAATATCACCCAGTGACATGAAAAAGTCAGCATAAAAAGAAGAAATTGGGCCAAAACCGGTTTGGCTCAGCGGATAGAGCATCAGCCTGTGGACTGAAAGGTCCTGGGTTCGATTCCGGTCAAGGGCATGTGCCTGGGTTGTGGGCACATCCCCAGTAGGTGGTATGCAAGCGGCAGCTGATCGATGATTCTCTCTAATCGGTGTTTCTAACTCTCTATCCCTCTCTTTTCCTCTCTGTAAAAAATCAATAAAATATATTAGGAAAAAAAAGAAAGAAGAAATTGATAGCAACAGCGATACAAGGAACAGATGGGACAAAAGGGAAGACAACCCATGATGCTGTTGGGGGAAAACAAAGGTTTTTAGAACTACCCTGGCTGGTGTGGCTCAATGGTTGAGTGTTGACCTAGGAACCAGAAAGTCACAGTTCAATGCCCCCTCAGGGTACATACCCAGGTTGTGGGCTCCATCCCCAGTAGGGAATGTGCAGGAGGCAGCCAATCAATGATTCCCTCTCATCTTTGATGTTTCTACCTCTCTCTCCTTTCCTCTCTGAAGTCAATAAAAATATTTTTAAGTAGATGATTTTAGAATTGGTGACCGTAGGACCCGTACAGCAGGCCCAGGTGTGCCCCCTGCCCGCAGAGCACGTCACCGGCCCGTGCTGGGTTTACGCTCATGCGCTGTGCTCTACAGACAAACACTGAATGGCATGGAATGCCTCTGTGCTTTGGTAAATCAAAGAAATAAAACCGTGTCAACTGCCCTTACACATACTTTCGGGAGAACCTGCTGGAAGCATCGTTC
This sequence comes from Vespertilio murinus, assembly GCA_963924515.1. Lineage (NCBI taxonomy): Eukaryota > Metazoa > Chordata > Mammalia > Chiroptera > Vespertilionidae > Vespertilio > Vespertilio murinus. The sequence continues at coordinate 2,503,631 of OZ004709.1, read as the reverse complement.
TCCCGGCTGAACCTAAACGTCTCCTGTATTTTAATCCCACTTAAAACTCAGCCTCACCACGCCCCCTGGCCTGGAAGGAGGCTGTGGGTGTGACAGAGTCGCTCTGAGGACTCCGGCCCAGTTGCCCAGCCCGGCCGGCCGGCTGTGCTCGGCCCAGGCGGTAAGCTGGAGGATGACTGCGCTGGGTGCGGATGCTTCCAGAAGCTTTACGTGTTTACCCGTCACTCCCCACGGACGCCCCTCAAAGCCCACAGCTGCGCCAACTCTGCGAAAACAAACTCCCAAACCGTGAAGCACCAGACCCCGGGTGAGCCGGGCCAGCGCTCTAAACGAGAATTACAAATCCAAGCAGCGTTGCTTTGGCACTATTTAAATCTGATGCGTATTTTATGCTTTATGATGAAGAGCGTGAGTACATTCATGTCACCAGAGATCACACATTGGATGTTCAGTCAACGTTGGTTCCTGGAGATTGGCTGTGCTGGGCAGTGTGTTACTGTAGAGACTGGTTGTGCTGGGCAGTGAGTTACAGTGGACACTGGCTGTGCTGGGCAGTGAGTTACAGTGGACACTGGCTGTGCTGGGCAGTGTGTTACAGTGGACACTGGCTGTGCAGGGCAGTGTGTTCCAGTGGACATTGGCTATGCTGGGCAGTGTGTTCCAGTGGGCATTGGCTGTGCTGGCAGTGTGTTACAGTGGACATTGGCTGTGCTGGGCAATGTGTTACAGTGGACATTGGCTGTGCTGGGCAGTGTGTTATAGTGAAGCAGTAATGATACGGCAAATACAATCTTACGTTTGCAAAGAGTGTGAATTGCTGGAGGAGAGAGCCTTCAGAGAACACAAGGTTCCTTTTCCATTTCTGCTTAAAATGTGCTGGACCTCTGTGGTCCTTTGCCACAAAAATGACCCGATGCTCCATCCCCCCATTGCCACGGCCCTCAGCACAGACTTGAGGGGCTCTCCTCCTCTGCTCCCACGTTCAGTCCCGTCATTGTCTCTGGCCAATGGAGTTTAGCAACTGTCCCCCAAGCAGAGGGAAAGCATCTAGGATTCCCATGAGAACAGTCCCCAGCCAGCCTGAGGGACTAGGCTCTCTGCCCTCCTTCCCCACAAGATGGCCGGATCCGCCAGCTGCCATCCAGGCTCCAGACACAGGAGCGCGGCCAGCAGGTGACAGAGCTGCCAATGAGCCATGGCTAAGGACACACTGAGCCAGCCCAGCACTGTGTGTGTCTGAGGAGTTGTAGGGGGATGTCACATCCCATTTTTGAGGCAACACCTAACCAGCACAGCCTTCTCAGTTTTTAAACAAATGTCCCAGTGCCTTCGTGCTTTCTTCAAGGTCAGTATGATGTAATAAAGAAGCCGGTGTTACAGAAAAACCCAAAGATCTTAAGCCAAATATTGACTTTGAGTGCCAAATCTGTTCCTTGCCGGCTTTGTGACACATGGGAAGTTATTTAAATTCACCCCCCAGCCAGCTGAGTAGTTGTAAGGATTAAAAGGTACGTTTGACACACTCGCTCTGTGACCTGGAGCCGGTTGCTTCATCAGCTCGATCTCTGTTCCCGTCAGCCAGCTGCGTGTAGAATTGTTGGTATTTCTCTAAGGCAGAGACTTTTCAACTGGTGAGCCGCAAGAATGTTTAAAACACACTTCTTTTGAGAGCCACATATTTAAAACCTAAACTTCTTCTGACGCCACCCCTTCAAAATAGACTCGCCCGGGCCGTAGTATTTTGTGGAAGAGCCACGCTCAAGGGGCCAAAGAGCCGCATGTGGCTCTCGAGCTGCAGTTTGCCACCCACGGTAATAGGGGGACTGAACAAATACTGGTGAGCTGGTTGCAGAAGGGGAGCGCGTGTGCACATTCACGTGTGTAAGGAGGAGGAGGTCTTTCGGGGAAGAATCGGAGGGAGAAGAAGCCAAGGACTGCAGTAAAGGCTTCTAGCTGCCCCGCGTGAGCTCCACTGACCTTCAGGGAAGCGCCAGGGAGGGGGGAGGGACACTGTGGGCAGAGGGTCAGCAAGAGGCTGCATGACCCTGGGGCAGTGCCTGCGTGTGTCACAGGGAGAGCAAGGAGGCTGGTGTGGACCGAGGTGAGAGCGGCAGGAGGTGAGGGTAAGAGGGGCGGGAGATGAAGGACTCGGCAGGCTGTAGTTGTTGGCCATCGTCACGTTTCTGGCTTTTTTAAAGTTTTTTTTCCATTTTTTATATTAAGGTATTATATGTGTACATATCTTACCATTGTACCCCCCCCCCCACACACACACACTCCCATACATGCCCTCAACGCCCAGTGTCTTGCGTCCATGGGTTATGCTATATGCATGCATACGAGTCCTTCCGTTGATCTCTTACCTCCCCCTCCCTTTTGTTTAAGTTAGAAAGCCCTTCCTGGGCGTTGCAAAGGGCCTGCCATGACATATTTGGCATGTCTTCCCTGGCTGCCAGGCTGAGTACAGGTGGGAAGTGGGGGAGAGTGTGGCCGAGGCCAGGGCAGGAGGTGAATGCGTGTGATGGCAATCCATGAGAGCGGAGTGGACGCAGGAGGAAGCAATGGCACTGGGAACCAGTGGCTCCTTCCTGGGAGGATTCTGAAGGCAGAGCTGGCAATCTCCTGGCAGACACACTGGGCCTGAGATGTGTCAGCAAAGGAAGACTCCAAGACAGTCGGCTAAGAAGGTTTTAAATAAAAATAAAAATAATAAAAATGGATGATGGTGTTGCCGCTAGGTGAGGGGCAGACCACACTTGTTTCATGGAAGAGGAACTGAGGTGAGGTGTTCATTTTGAACCGGCTAAGGTTGGCCTGCCTATCTGTATTCCAGGGGAAATCCAAGGGAACTCACGGACACAGATCCTGAAGTTCTGGGAAAGTCCAGGTTACAACAGTAAGTAGGGGAATCTTCAGCCACAGGCGGTGTTCAAAGCCACGAGCCTGGCTGACATGAGCACGTGAATGGGTGAAAGCAGGAAGGGGCAGAGGACCTGGACCCCGCCCGAGCACTCCAGCGTTAGGAGCCTGAAGAGGGGGTTGGGGGGTCGGCAGGCTCAGGAGGCCACTGAGCAGTGGCTACAACTGACTACTGCACTCAGCACCGGGAAGGAGGGACTGTGGGTGGAGCAGTGTTCTCTCAGCAGGGTGAGAAAAAGAAGCAGATGAGAGGGAGACCAGGGAAGGCGTGGGGGAGGTTTGGGGAGGTGTGAGGGTCTGCAGCAGCTGCCAGGGAAAGGGGAAGAGGCAATGGACAAGGCGGGTACGTGTGACTCCTGATTCCATCGTTCTACCTGTGCCAGTGATAAAAATAAAAATGAAAGTTAAATGGAATGAGTCAATCAAGGTCTGTCTCTTCCTCAGACTCACGGAGCCATGGCAGGTGTAGCTGGGAATTAGCGGAGTGGGGTTTGACTGGGCCTGAGGTGAGCAGGAGGAAGTATGAGGAGATGCGAGAAGGCCAAGGACAGGGAGCATGTGTACAGGCAGTGAATGACTGACCATAGCATTTTAGCTGGGAGGAGAGGAATGAAGACGCGAGGAGAGCCAAGACGGGTGAAAATCCATGTGTTTTAAGTCCTGCTGAGAAAAATAAGAGTTGTTGAAGTAATGGCACTTGAGGAAGTGAACTAGAAAAATTGGATGTGATCGTTTGAATGTGGGACATTTAAAATTAGAATTCTGGAGTCACATTTGCTGGGAATGCTAGCACCTGGGTGTGATGGTGAGTGTGAGAGAGGTTGAAGGAGGCTATTGAACAAGATCAGAAGAGGCTGAAGAACGGAGCGTTCAGGAAACTGGAGGAATAATCAGCATGGATATTGAAATCGTGATGAATTATGTCAAGAGTGGTGCTAGAAAGTGCCAACTATGTTTGGGGGAAGAAAAACACATCAACTCTTGACGTTTGTTTTTATGTGTGCCTAGGAATTTGTAAAGGGTCAACCAGAAGCGCACACTACATTCCATTGATTTACAAGAGAAGAGTTACCTTGTGCTCAGATCATTCAGCGCTGGAATCTTTCTTGCACTTCTCCTGTGTGTTCTAGGCAGCCTGCTATACTTTATTGACCAAAATCTCATTCACAGCTCAATTCAATGCATCTACTGGCTCTTAATAAGAACATCAGAGGGACGGGGAGGATGGGATGGCACATGCCAACCCCTTCCATTCTTTATGGTTTATGGTGTGATTCTGCCAAGCCAAAACCAATTAATTCAAAAGAGAGGGCAAAAGAGAGAGGAGATTTAGTTCATTCTTTTTAAAAATATCTTTAGTTTTGAAAGTAATACTGATGTGCCCTTTTCCCCATTGACCTCCTCTGCTCAGTCTCCTCCCCCGCCCCAGGCCTTCATCACACTATTGATGCTGTCCATGCGTGTGCATGCATGCATATAAATTCTTTGTTGATTTCTTCCCACCCATCCCTCCTTCCCTCTGATATTCTTATTAAGGGCCAGTAATTCCTTCTACTCACATCAAATCTCGGAAAGGTTGGTACCAAAGTAACTGTATCTTATAGTTCAGGAGCCTTTTGAAGTTTCATCTTTTAACTTACTTTGACATTAGTTTAAAAAAATAAATAAATAATAAAATAAAAGCCACTCTAGCCAGTTTGGCATTGGGCTGTGACCCTCAGGGTCCCAGGTTGATTCTGGTCAAGGGCACCTGCCTCAGTTGCAGGCTCCTCCCCAGCCTGGACCCTGGCCAGGGCTCATGCAGGAGGCAACCAATCGATGTGTTTCTCTCACATTGCTATTTCTGTCTTTCCCTCTGCCTTCCACTCTCTCTAAAAATAAATGGGAAAGTAACCTCAGGTGAGGATTTAAAAAAAAAACCCCAATAACAACATTTAAACTCCCATACAACCATATAGAGAAAGCACACTTTTACCAAGGACCTGTCATATTTTGTTCTCATAACTAAACACAGAATCTCACCCACGCTCTTTCAACGTGCTAGTACGTCAGAGCCGCTGGGCAATCTGCTGTGCCATCCTGCTGCTGGCATCGACAGCTACCTCCGCCCACCGCACGCCCGAAGCAGAGAGTGCTGAGGAGGGGCACGCGGCGTCCTTTGAGGGTTGCTTGGTTTTATCCATCCCTCACTGGAGATTGCCATCTACTATAGTCGATGTGCTATCAATTTTGGTGGAACATTCCTTGTCAGGAGACTTACAAGCTGATACTGCGGTATGACTGATCTGTTTTCCCTCGACTAACAACTATATAAAATAATAGGATGCTTCGCTTCTCTCCTGTATGGAGAAAACAGATATGACTTGGCCCGAACAACAGTTATTTTTTATTAATGCATACCCACTTAAAGTCAAACCAGCATAAGCTGTGAATAAATAAAGATGCTAAGGCTATATGTCCTTGAAATCTAAAAGCTGATTTGAGAGCCTATCATAAAATCTTATTTCCAAATGTTCCTTTGTGCTATAGACAGTGTCACATAAATTTTTAAAAATGGCCTAAAAATACATGGCAGCGTAGCAGGTCCAAGGTCAAGTTGTTGCAACATCTTTTCTTAATTTATTTTTGTTGCTCAAAGAGAAACGGCTATTTAACATCCAGACCTTGATGGGAAAAGGCTGTGAAATTATTTTTAAAATTTGGGTTGGTCAGGAATACAAAAAGAAAATCACTCGCATTGAATTTTATCATACAATCCATAACAGTGAAAACTTGAACAAACTACAGATGAAAATAAATTTCCCTTAATAGGCAAAGCTAATTTATTCTATTACATGAGACTTGAGATGACATCAGGGAGCAAACTGCAATGCTATTCTGCAAATCAGAACAGTGTGTGTGTTTGCTTTCCCCCCGCCCCCCTGTAGTTAGCATTGATTTATATACATCCTTTATCTCTTCTGATTTGATCCAGACTATGATCTAATGCCTCATCAAATGGAAAACCTTCAGCTTTAGATGGTCCTTTCTGGGTTGCCATTGGTATTCCATCTTTAAGTATGGAACAACCACTGCGGAGGCCCCTCGGTTCTCAGGAACCCAGGCCATCACAGCTCCCCAACCCCCTCTCCAGGCCTGCCTGAGCCCATCAGCGGGGACCCCAATGTCGAATCCATGCCTCTTTGGCAAGGATCATCCCATCCGCAATGTCAATAGGCCCTCCTCCCGCGCTCCCAATGTGAGCTCCAAGCACAGCCCCGTAATAAGGTGCTCAGCATCCGCTGAAGGCAGTGAAAGGCCCGGACAAAGAACAAATGAAACCCGAAGGATAAAGTTAAAGCTCTGTGCTCTTTCCTGAAACCCATGCCAGCTCTAATGCTGGGTCAAGTGTGGCTGCCAACTTCTCCTGCTCTAGACGTTCCGCCGCATTTCATCTCTCTCTCTCTCTTCTCTCTTGTGGAGGCGGTAAATGGTTCCATCTTACAGCTCCCGGGAGGGGAGTAAAGCAAGAAGGAGATCTTCACCACTCTCCCAGACTTGCTCTCTGTGAATTTCTCCGGCAGGAACTACGCGTGGAGACCAGTTCGGGATAGGGAACTGTTACCTAAACTCATCGCCAACTGGAAGCATCGGGCACACGTTTTCCAGCCCTCTCTCACTCCCCACGACGAGCTGTGCATTCAGTGAGAGAGAAAGTGGGCGTCAAATGCACCAAAACCAAGACTGATGCTTCCTGCCTCTCAAAGTGCGGCTCCTCTCTGACTGGACGCCCGGGAGACATGCTAAGTCCAGAATGCATGTCTTCCAGTGTGCACTGCATGTCTGACACGGGGCAGGGAGTCCCTACTTCCTGTCCACGCTGAGAATCCCTAAAAATAGGAAGAAACCCCAAATCACAAAGGCGGGCCCTGCACCCGGACCTACTGAATTATGGAAAATGGATAGTTATGTGACACCATTCCTCCCCTTCTTTCAGAAATGGGACCTTCCAAGGCTCATTGAGGGCCTTTGAAGGGCACCCAAAGTGAAGGCCGCACAGACCAGACTCTGCTGTGGTCTCTCTAAGTGCTGCCCAAGGCCGTCCGCCCGGGAGTGGGAGACACTCGGGAGTGCCCTGCAGCTCCTATGATCCAGACTATGGTCAGATGGCATAGCTAAGTTGGACAGCACACAGGATCACAAACACGGGCACACCAAACATGCTGAGGAAAGGCGGAAGCCCAAGTGGGTCCTTCATGACCCTGGAGGCTCTGTCCACGTCCAGACTCCCACAGAAGGTAAAAATAATTCCATCTTCTTTCAAGCCATCGTCTCATTATTCCTTCCCTGTCACGTGCAGAGGAAACTAATCATCACTGATACTTAGAGAAGGCTAATTGTCTCATTTTAGTAGAAGTATTCTGAAACAATGATGAGGCACTCCCTTACACAGGTGTTCCTGGGACACGGTTTCAATAATATATGCATTTAAAAAGCCTAATAGCATCGGATATGTAATTAATTCAACCCATTTTGCTCCCTCATCCGTCTCCTCTGAATCCTACAGTCCCCATGTAAGCTTTTAATGTAGTGTCGTAATCATTATAAATGTTCACAAAATTTCTGGGCCATAATTCAAATCTTAAGATGACTCTGTGTGGCCCTGACTGGTTTGGCTCAGTGGACAGAGCATCAGTCTGCAGACTGAAAATGTCCCAGGTTCAGTTCTGGTCAAGGGCATGTACCTTGGTTGCAGGCACATCCCCAATAGGGGGTGTGCAGGAGACAACTGATTCTTGTTTCTCTCTCCTTGATGTTTCTAATCTCTATCCCTCTTCCTTCCTCTCTGTTAAAAAAAAAAACAACAATAAAAAATATTAAAAACAAAAGAAGATGACTCTGTGTGCCTCAAATCCTTGCCTTTCCCAGGTGTCTTCTTCCCATTTACATTTCTTTACTACATTTTATGCTGTTGTCTCCCCAGTGAACCATGGACTATTCTCTGGATTTTAATCTTGGTATTTCTAACACCAGGCAGATAGATAGATATAGATAGATAGATAGATAGATAGATAGATAGATATAGATAGATAAGAAAGAACATATATACATTTGACTACTATTTTTCTTAGAGTGAAGCTCAGTGTAAAAACTGGTTTTCACACTTGGTAAAAGTTCATGTTATCAAAAAGCAAATCTTTCATTTAGGCAAAAAGCATTTTATGATCTTTTATAGAGGAGGAATGTCGGTGCTAAATTACTTAGGAACAATTTCAGATGCTTTAAAGTAAAAGCTGTAATGAATGACTTGCCCATACTTTGTATGCCGAGACATTTTTGAGCAAAGCTTAAAAGCAACGCGTAGGGATTTAGCCGTGAGAATTTCAGCAAGATTAATGGAAGCAATGTTCCTTAAATCCCCTGGCACAGCTCTGTTTTCCACGTTCTATCAGTGATGTCTTTGTGGCTTAAAATTCGGGCTTTGGTTTCGGGTTGCCGGTTTAAGGAAGCAATGACTGTGTTTGATATTGACAACCTTGTAGGCTCAATTATATAATAAGAGGATAGCATTCTGATGAAAACCTAGAGACTATTTTATCCAACACTTGAATTCTCTCTACAGTGCTTGTGAAATAACGGTGCTACCTCTATTTAAGCAGAAAAACCATTGCCTGCCAAATGTCGATTTCATTTAGACAAAGATTAGAGTAACTTAACTCATGCGATGGTGACAGATATGCATTTTAAAACTTTATAAAAATGAATTTTAATAATTTTATAGCTTCCCAAATACTTCAGTCAAGCTTGAAGCTTCTAATGAGACTTGAAGGGAATTCGTGAAAAAGGACCTTCTTATCTATGCCACGTCGGCTTATTAATGTCAGAACATTTTTTTAAAATACATTTTATTGATTTTTTACAGAGAGGAAGAGAGAGAGGCAGAGAGTTAGAAACATTGATGAGAGAGTATCATCGATCAGCCGCCTCTTGCACACCCCCCACTGGGGATGTGCCCTCAACCAAGATACATGCCCCTGACTGGAATTGAACCCGGGACCTTTCAGTCCGAAGGCCGACGCTCTATCCACTGAGCCAAACTGGTTTCGACTGTCAGGACATTCTTGAAAATGGTCTGTCTACAGTTAGCTAGCCATGGAATAGCCCTTGCTGAGAGATATCCCTAAGGTGGGACATTTGCCAAAATCTCTCCCCAGTTGGGGAGTTTTTATCCTTTCGGGATGGGGAGGAGAATCCAGGTCCAAGAATAAGCTGAACAGACAAACAAACAAAAAGTCTTTATTTTGAAGTGTCAGATGTTCTGGAGGGTTTTACAGTGAATCTCCTCCTTTCAGGGGATTCCAGATCACTAAAACCCTCTTTATATTTGATGGGACATCCTGCACGTGCTGTGTGTGTCAGCACCCCCACCTCCCAATTCAATCTGCGTGGTCCAGCCACCCCACCCTCTGCTCCTCTGCAGCAAAGAGCTGAAATACATTAATGTTTGAAAAAACTATTTCTTTGTTATACTATTTAAGGCACCTTTTTTTTTCCTTGTCAAAATTATTTTAAGCAACTTCTATAACACTAAACTTCCACTCAATGTGGCACCACTTTGAGCCAAAAGGATGTCAACAGCAAACATTTTAACTTGAACTATAATCTACATCTCCATAGAGATTGCTGTTTCTAATGCAGAGTTCTGCCGGAGTGCCAACCTAAGCAAGAGGAAACCAAATCTGATTTAAAGGGAAAAGCTTGGAGTTCAAGCGCTAGCAAGCCAGCATCTAGGGCGGCACTGGACACGTAGACTCATCAGGAACTGCAGAGGATGCCTTTCCAGTCCGACTCTCTCCCCTGGTCCTAGGCAGGATCCTCCTATCCTGAGGGCAATTATAAGTGCAGCCCAAAGTAGTGTTTTTCACAGAGATCATAGTCACTTCAATATCTAAACATTTTAGATGTTTAGTAAAATATTGGGTGCACTAAAGCAGGAAACTCTCAGATTGAAAGTCTGTATGTTTTTGTGGGAAAAGTGGACTGAGACTGAGTATTAAAGATATATATGTCCTTAGCATAACACTCTCCAGGCCCCTCCATGCTGTCTCAAAGGGTAAGAGATGGGTGTTGAATGGAAGGGGTCAATGGAGGGGGAAGAAGGGGGCATATGTAATACTTTCAATAGTAAACATTTTAAAAATATACATATATATTAAAATATATATATATATATACACACACACAAAGATAGATAGATAGATAGATAGATAGATAGATAGATAGATGATAGATAGACAGATAGATACTTTTGTTTTAAAAAGACAGTGAAGTATATCTGAGAGGAACGACCTCTGAGTGGTGTTAACTTGGTAGGTCGTGCAGAATCTCACCACCACTGGGAGGACACAGATCAGGTGACGGGATGCTTCCCAAGGTTTCTGGAGTATTTAGAGCACGAGAGGCAAGGAAAAGGGTGAGGGACAGGACACCATCGCCTCTCCCAGACACCCCTCCTAAATAGTGGACAGAGAAAGGGACAACGCGTGGCTATCAGATGCCCAAATAGGCCCACCTCTGGACGTCAGAGGCCGGTGAGGGAAAGTCCGCGCCTGTCTTTGAGAGAGCAAATAGTCTGACACAAAGGCTGTCACACATCCTTAGGAGTCAAAGTAACTGTGAGTTGGCACACTGTTAGACAAATTCTCTTAAAGGAAATTTGACCCCGAGTCAAAGGCACCAAAATATGTTTAAAAAGCAATAGCCAAAATAGCCTTTTCTCCGACAGTGAAAGCATAGGTGCACAGTGTTGGAGGTCATAGCACAAGGGCTGAAGGCTGAAAAGACTGACGTGGGATTAAGATGAAAAGTCGAGGTGATTAATTTTGTTACTATAGGGCTACCTTTGTATGTGTGTGTGTGTGTGTGTGTGTGTGAGAGAGAGAGAGAGAGAGAGAGAGAGAGAGAGAGAGAGAAAGAGAGAGAGAGAGAAAGAGATTTCTAATTTCTTTGTTCCTTGTTGACATGTAGGTATGGCTATTGCTCTTGTGATATGTGCTGTTATGTGTTCAGTGTTCAGTAGGATAAAAAACTGGCTTGTCTTGGTGAAAAAAGTAAGTAAACATGGGGAAAATACTTTAGGCAGACCTTCCCCAAGGGAGTGGGTGGAGTGTCATTACTGCTGTGCTGGTAGCTTACATGGAAGCTGGCCATTTGTCCCCTAGACTTATGGGAGAGACAGCTGGCTCTCTTTCCACCACAATGTTACCCTCTGCTCTAGGCAAATGATTGACCTCAGTGTTGCAAGGCTGTGTTTTTGTCCTTCTGCTCTTGGACTTGTCCCTTTTGCCAAGTGACCACACTCGAAAGAAAAATACAGATGAAAGCATGGGAAAGCCATTATCTGTCCACAACCGCAATGCACTGGAGTGGCCTTCGCAAGCTACCCCGTTTTAGCAAAACCAAAGTACAGGCTTTCAAAGAAAACATCTGACACGTATAATTATCTTTGTCTGAGATTGTGCTCATAATTATATCATTGAGATCACAATGCGCTACCTAGGGTGGAGAGCCGTTCCATCTGAACGTTTCCCAAATCACTTCTCTGGGTGAAACCGTTCTCCCACCACTCTCCATAAGCAGACAGGAAGGCCATCTAACTCAGTGTAGATTGTGTCATCCCTGCACAGTGATAAACTCCGTGGTCTGGAGGAGAGCTTTCCTCCTGGATGGGCACGAATGGAACCAGAATCTCCAACTGCATGGTCAACCTGACTCTGTGAGTTGAGGTGGGAGTAGGTAGTAGCACCCGGAGTGGATCTTGACACTGTGACATTATGGGTGCTGCAAAATAAAGTCTTGGGAAGGACTTAACTCCCAATCTTTTGAGAACCATGTAAGTTTTGATGCCTACTAAACAAGGTGAACTATATGGAATACCCTGGATGTTCTTATAACAACTACCAGTTCCTCTGGCCAAAAGTATTTTTTTTTATTCTTTATTGTTGAAAGTATGACATATACCCCTTTTCCTCCACTGACCCCCTCCAGTCTGCCTCTGCCCCCCCCCTCACCCCAGGCCTTCACCACCCTATTGTCTGTGTCATAGGTTACGTGTATATATATATATACATGCATACAAGTTCTTTGGTTGATCTCTTCCACCCACCCACCCTCTCTCACCTTCCCTCTGAGATTCCACTGTCTGTCCCATGCTTCTATGTCTCTGGATCTATGTCTTTTGTTCATAGGTTCATTTTGTTCATTAGATTCCACATAGGAGTGAGATCATGTGATACTTATCAGTCTCTGACTGCCTTATTTTGCTTAGCATGATGCTCTCCAGGTCCCTCCATGCTGTCTCAAGGGGTAAGAGATCCTTCTTTTTTACCGCTGCTCAAGTATGTCATGCTGTAAATATGCCACAGTTTTAAACTGTTTCTTGACCTTCTGCAATTTTGAAGTCATTGGCTTGGAGGATGGAGTGGAATAGTCCCCAAACCCCAGTTGCCTCCATTTGCCTCAATCCTAGTGTAAACAGTCAAGATTAGTGACGGCCCAGGACCACCTAGGGAAGCCAATTTTGTTTTTTGTTTTTATTTTTCTTTCAGTTGCATTCCAGGGAAGCCAGTGTTAAGACTTACACTGTGGGTCGCAGTGATTGCTCCAATGCGCAAGTTGTGCAAATCAGATCTTGCCCCACTCCTTTTCTCTTTAGTGGCTAAGACACCAGTTTCTGGGTTCATGTTCCCTGTCACATGGAAGATATCTACCTGTCTAAGACATACAGGAAAGCCATCTAGTTTAGTCTAGATCAGCTGTGGGCGAACTACAGCCCGTGGGCCGGATCCGGCCCGTTCGGCTGTTCTATCCGGCTCGCGGAGCCCAAAGAGCGGAGGGCTTTCTTGCTCTCCCCTCTGCTCCTTCACCAGCATCCCAAGATGAGAGTGCCAGCATGGTCAGGTTGCTTTTGTTCCTGCCCTCGGGTCCAGTTTAAGAACCCATTGTGGCCATCGAGTCAAAAAGTTTGCCCACCCCTGACCTAGATTATAGTGTTTGGCAACCCAGAGAGAGAAGAGGAGCAGAGAGAGGAAATGGAAGCTTCAGTGCATCCAGCCTTTCAATCCATGCGTCTCCAAAGCCAACAGTGACCACACCTTTATAGCCAGGCCAACGCCATGTGCTTTCTCTACTACTTTCACTAGAGTTAGATAGGTGTTACTCAGATCCAAACATCCTTGACCCGTAGATATATTTAAAATAAATACGTTTTCAACAGTGGGCAGTTCCGAAACCGAGTCTGGAAAGTTGGAGTGAAATGACTGGGAAGGTCACCTGGTCGCGCCTTTGCCTTCAAGCAGAATGGCGCCTGCCCGTTCAGGAATGCCTGTGGTTTCACTAAATGCCACCTGCTGGTGACGTGTGCCCGTGAGAACGGTATGCGTAAATGACAAGTACGGGATACTCAGAAACCCCCACAGTTACGCACTCAGATCGCCTTCCCTGGAAAGCGATGAGTCATAGTCAAGAAGACGTGCTTTGTTTCTCTGTGTGGAAGGGGACGAGCACTTGTTTGAAACATTGATTTCAAAAAGTGCTGGCCTTGCCTTAATGAAACGTCTAAAAATTCATGCTTTTAAAACATATACACTCAGCTACGATAAGCTGTTCAGCTTTAAGGAGCTGTGTCTTTGACGAACACTTGTTTCCTGCGGCTGTAAGTGCCGCCGGGATGAAGCAAGGCAGTTCAGGAGCATGCTCGCCCCAGATCAGTAAGGACGCCACCGCTGACATTGGCCAGAGGAGCTCCAGCGGCAGTGCCCGCACACAGGGCAGGGCAGATGCCGCCTCCACCAGAGCCGTGCCGTGGTCAGCACTCCACAAACAGCCACGGCTCTTCTCAGAGGGAAAGCCAGAGATCCGTTTAGGATCCTCAGCACCACCAAGGATGAGAGGAAGCCAAGCCTGCGTGGCTCAGTGGTTGAGCATCAACCTATGAACTAGGAGGTCAGGGTTCGATTCCCTGCCAGGGCACAGGCCCGGGTTGCGGGCTTGATCCCCAGTGGGGTGGGGGTGGGGGGCGTGCAGGAGGCAGCCGATCCATGAATCTCTCTCATCATTGATGTTTCTATCTCTCCCTCTCCCTTCCTCTCTGAAATCAATAAAAATATATTTAAAACAAAACAGAAATAGATGAAAAAGAATGAATTCTAGATCAAGTCGTAACACATTAAGCAACGTAACGTTCCATCATTATTAAGACCATATGGAGCTGGGAGGAACATTTGAAAGCAGGCGGCCTCCTGAGGACCACGTGCCCAGGCCTGGGGGGAGCGTGGCAGGCTCCACTGGAGGGGACACCTGAGTAACTGCCCACTCTGCAGGCAGAGCGGTCACCAGAAAACCAGGGAGTCCACCCCAAGCAGGTCCTTCCCATAATGCACAGGGCCCCCTGAGGGCTATCTACCTGAGACTTCTAAACAGTAGTTTGCTGTTTTATTTAATTAAAGAGCATTGTGATTGTGGTAGCATGCACCTGAAAATATAATGTACCTTCTTCACCATCTCTGAGAGCTCAGCTCAGGAGTGTCAAGCACATTCACACAGTTGTCCAACCAACCTCTAGAACCCTGTCCGTCTTGGAAAACTGGACTCTGCGCTCATTCACCAGCAGCTCTCCGGCCCCTCCTCCAGCCCTCTGCACCCCCCATTCTGCTATCTCTGACCCTGACCATTCTCGGGACCTCACAGAAGTGGGAGCAGAGAGCGTTTGCCTTTTTGTGTTTGGTTTGTCATTTTAACTAGGATTTCATAATGTTAGAAAAAAGATGAGTTTAATAAAACGTAATGTCCTCCTTCTGTATCATACACATTTCACATAGAACACTTAGAAAATGTAAAAAGATGTGTTTGACCCGCAGCTGGGTGGGCTCAGTGAAGAGGGTGTCAGCCCAGGCCTGAAGGGCCCCAGGTTTGATTCAGGTCCAGGGCACATACCCGGCTGCAGCTCCCCTGGCCCTGGTCAGGGTGTGTGCAGGAGGCAGCCAATCCGTGTGTCTCTCTCATATTGACATTTCTGTCTCCTCCCTCTTCCTTCCACTCTCTCTTAAAAATAAAGGGAAAATGTCCTCAGATGAGAGTTAACAAAACAAAAAAGTGTTTGCAAAGAAGTGCGTGCCTGCCTGCGTGCGTGCATGCATGTGTGTGCGTGTGTGCGTGCTTGCGTGTGTGTGTGTGTGTGTGTGTGTGTGTGTGTGTGCATTGTGTGTATGTCATCACTGTGCGTGGATGGTCACATTAGGAGCAGTGTGACAGTCTGTACTTTTCTGAGGATGCCTCAGACCAGAAAGGCCCTGTGGCCCTTAGCCTACCATAGATGCCGGTCCCTGCAATGGCTGGGCGAGAATAAAATGTGGTATTTAACTCAATCAGAAAGTGGGTTTCTTTGTGCAATTTATTGTGCAATTTATATATATCTCTCTATAATAGAAGGAGCCATATTTTCTCCAAACAGTTTTCTTAACTCAATAAACAATGCGCTCCGACTTCTGGCGGAAGAAGCCAAGTTATTTCACAGTCGGTGGTTCCTAGAAATCACACTGCACATTTTCTTTTTCCTTGTTTATAAAATATGGTATTTGTTGCAGAATTAAATATGATGACTTCTCCTTTATGACATGTGCTATCCTAAGATACTAGCAATTTATTAGGGACTTTCAACTTACATGTTTACCTTCATCTATGTTTCCCAAAGCGAGTTCCATTGAACTCTAGTCAGAGGGAATGTGTGGGACAGTTTTTATAACAAACACATTTGGAAATGGCCCCCATGAATGTATTCAGGTACATGACACAAGCACCCACATGCAGAGTTATATCATAGTCTTTAATTCAACATGCCCAACACTTGCATGACGATAGGCCACACTGAGGAAAACACCGTAGAGCCCACAACATCCCAATGGCAGCAGAAGTAAAACACCATTTCTATTGAATAAACATTAAATGAATAATTCTATCTTAATCACAGATACAAATTACATGTAAAAGTATTTTAAAAAAAAAAAAAAAGCACACGATGTTGGAGAGGGAGAATTTTTGAGCGTGCTTCCAGAGAGGCCGTGGACTGTGCCCCAGATAGAGTTACCAGTGCTGACACCAGGCCAGGTCTTGAGATACGGTCTCATGGCCCCTTCCCAGCACGTGGCCTTCTTTCCAGGGCAGAGCAGGACTGACTCTGTTTTGCACTGTGTGCTCCACCTTGTGTAACTATGTCTTCAACATAACCCCTTTTGGAGAAAAAAAACACAAAATGCATCAATTACCCAAACCCACCCTTAAATCAGCCAATAGAAATGCAGAGGGAAGTAACCCAGTGTAACCGGACCCTGGCCCTCACCCCACCAATCAGAACCCGCCAACTCAGTGGTCCGAACATCACCCCACCACCCAACCCTAAACCCTATAAAAAGGACCACACTGTCAGAGCTCGGGGCTCTCTGCATTGTGCCGCTGCATCGGTAGGGGCAGGGAGACCATACTCGAGTTTGAATAAAGGCTCTTTTGCTTTTGCATCGGACTGGGCTCCCTGGTGGTCCTTGGGGACCTTGAAATCTGGGCATCACAACGACACCTTCGCATAGTCACATGGTTGTGGGAACATGCTTTCTCACCGCATAACTGGAGCAACTCGAGGCCAAGCATGGCTGAGGATGTGACTCTTCTCGTCCCTATTTAAGTTATTTTATTGAATGTAACGGGGAAATGTCCCATTACAGGTTAACAAATGACACAGGTTTCCGGTGTACAGTCCCATAACACATCCCCCGGGGCCCCATCCTGGCTTCAGAGAGGTTTAAAGGGGAAAACCAGCGGGAGGAAGGGTCTGTGGCCGGCTCAGCTGGCATGGCCAGGGCGGGAGCTGCAGGGCTTTGCAGGATGCTCCAGCCCACCCAGCCGGACACAGACCAGTCATCCCACAGCGCGCCCGGCTGCCCCGGTCCACGGAGGCTGCTGGCAGTGCTGGTGCTTCGGGGAGAACCAGAGACAGAACACGCGGCCTGCAGCATTCTCTCGGCAGGGGAGCATTCACAGCACAGCAGGATCGTGGCTCCAACCTGCTCATCAATACCGGCTCATCAATATCTGATGGTTTTATTATTTATTTATTTATTTTGCTTTTGCTTTTTTTGTTCATGTTTTCCTCAGTTAACAGATTGTGATCCATGAAATTACCTACTTGAAATGGAGCTTGCTTTAGGGAATACACTTCTTTCCTTCTTTTTAAAAATACATTTATATTGATTTCAGAGAGGAAGGGAGATAGAGAAAGAGACTCCAATGATGGCAGGGATCATGGATCGGCTGCCTCTTGCACGCCCCGCACTGGGGATGGAGGCCGAAACCCAGGCCTGTGCCCTGACCGAGAATTGAACTGTGACCTCTTATTTCATAGGTCAATGCTCAACCACTGAGCCATGCATGCAGACACGCAATACTCTTCTTTCTTAAAAAAAGAAAAAAGAAAAAAAAAAGAAAAAAGTGACCTACTATGGATAGCATCGCTGGGTGCAAGCACCTAGTAGGAGCTGCTGCACGTTCAGAGGCAGCGGGAGGGTATGCAGCAGGGAGAAGGGAGAAAGCCCTTGCCCTGAAGTACTATATGAACTCTTTAAGAGGCTTCGGAAGCCTCCCATGCGGTATCCCAGAGATCCGATAATTCATCCGAAAAAGCCGCATCCAGAATGGGGAAAATCAAAATATAACCCCGTCCAACTTGGCATGAGAAACATAAATGGGTCTGAATAATTGGAAGCAAGCAGGCTTCACCATACTGCAGCCAACATTCAAGCAGCACGCGGCGCCTGCTCCACCGAGAAGCAACCCGGGGCTTTATCTCGTGTGCCATGCTCTCTGCTTCCCTCTAAGAAAGCTACAGTCAACAGACTGGTGTTTCCAAGGTGAGGGCCGAGAGGGCGCCGTGAGGAGCGGGCAGGCAGACCGTTAGGAGAGGGGAGAGGTAGCCGGAATCTGAGACCTGCCTTCCCTGTGTGTCGGTCAGAGGCTTTGTCCTCCGTCACGGCGGCAGGAGACATGGTGGAGGTGAAAGGTGAGAGGAAGGGGAGATGCCACAGGCACCCATCCCACTGGCACCTGCATGTTTTGAAAGCTTCATTTCCATCAAGGGAGACATACCCGCTGCAGAGCCACAGACTGCACACTCTGCCCCACACTCTCACCTCTCCCAAACCAGCTCTCCCAAACCATCTTTCCCAAGCCAGCTCTCCCAAACCAGCTCTCGGGTCCCCTGGTCCCTGGGCTCCATACCCAACACACAGACGGGCCCCCCTGCCTGCCACCAGGGGCCTAGTCACGATGTGTAACAGATAAAACCATGCAGCCGCGCAGGCGTTCACGTGCACACAGGAGCTCCTGTCAGCTCCGCACGCCGGGAGAAACACATACAAACACGAAAACAACAGGCAAAGGAGTAAAACGAGCTGACTGATTGTCACCGGGACACAGACTGCTTGGCGTGAAAGGTTAATTTCATCAGCAGAAAAATCACCGTCAGAGCCGAAATAACAGTCATCACACAGAAGTGGATAATGGGAACAAAGCATGCGGGAGAGCAATGGGACATCCTACAGCACGCAGGACAGCCGGCGGATGCAGACGTGACATTGAAGGCGGCCAGAGGAGAAAACGGGGCGATGCGCTCCCCTCTGATTAGGACAGTAAGGAGCATCGGGAGGAGAGAGGCCGCGCTCAGGGCTGATTGCGGAGGGAGGAGGGCTGATTGCCCCAGGCTTCCCGCGGTCACGCAGTCTGGGCTGCAAGTGCCACCTGCCACGCCTCCTCTCCTTCTCTGAAACACCATCCTTCTTCCCACCTCTGCCTTCCTTCCACAGGTGCTTCCTAGTCAGTGGCACAGCCCATTGCGTTATCTGTGGTTGTTGTTGTCATCAGTCCTCCCCGAGGGCATATTCCCATGGAGTTTTAGGGAGAGGGAGAGACAGAGAGAAACATCAATGGGTTGCCTCCTGCACCAGCCCTGACCAAGACCCCAGCCAGGGAGGAGCCTGCAACCAAAGTACGTGCCCTTGACCGGAATCGAACCCAGGACCCTTTGGTCCACAAGCCGAAGCTCTATCCACTGAGCCAAACTAGCCAGGGTGACATGGCCCACTTCAGAAAGTTAAGCAGAAATCGCCGAAACCGGTGTGGTTCAGTGGATAGAGCATCGGCGTGTGGACTCAAGGGTCCCAGGTTTGATTCCGGTCCAGGGCACGTACCTTGGTTGCGGGCACATCCCTGGTAGAGGGTGTGCAAGAGGCAGCTGGTCTATGATTCTCTCTCATCGATGTTTCTAACTCTCTATCCCTCTCTCTTCCTCTCTGTAAAAAATCAATATAATATATTTAAAAAGAAAGAAATTTAAGCAGAAACATAGAGATGGAGGAGTCCATTTTGAGCAAGAAACTGGGCCCAGCTTTCTCCTTTTATTAACCCGCTCGCCTCAATTATTCCCTAAAGTGAAACCACCACAGTGGCACTGCCCTGGACAAGGGTGGTGCCCTCTCCTGCCTGAGGCTATGGCAATCCCACCCCAGCACCCACCGGGGAGGCCCCGTGCCCTGCGGGTTTCCCCGCCCATGCACAGCAATCACCGACGAGAGGGCTCAGACCTCACAGGCCACACACCAACTGCCCAGGAAGAACACAGCTGCCCCAGCGGCTACTCCCCCCCACTGTGTGAGCTCCACCGCACCCAGCATGCACCTGGCTCCAAAGTGAGGAGCCTTCTGACCCTGAGGCTCCAGAAGGAGGAAGGCCGTGAGGAAGTTCATTGTAGGAGGGCTTGTGTGCACACCTTCCACAGCATGAATGTATACACTTAACGGATTCTGATGAATGGCTTTTCTTGTTTGTTTGGAGCTTTGGATTTCCTCTCCTTGGATAAGTAATGCCAGTGAAACAAATGTGACAGAGCAATATGGACGGTGGCTTTAAAGATTGTTTTCCTGTTTGACAAATCAGAAAGGCCAGCTACGTCCCTGGGGTGGGGACGCCTGCCGGGCAGGGAGGGGGGGGGGTGAGAACAAAGCAGACACAGGCAGGGAACACCCAGGACCTCAGAGAGAGGGGGGGAGATGCAGAAGGGGAGCTAAGGCCCTGGAGGTTGGGAACCACAGGGAAAAAGTAAAATATAAGGTAAAGGAAGGGCCATAAAAAGAAAGCACAAAGCTAGATTGGTGAAAACCGGACCTATTAATCATGGCAATAAATTTAAATACTTTGAAATTTTATATTGTTAGGCAACTCCCAGACTGTAGGAAAAGATCAAAACAAAGGTGTTTTGGGCAAGGTGACTGTACTATTAAAAATCTCAAAATCTATTCCAAAGAAAGATAAAACTTTAAATACATCATATAAATATAAAGATAAAACTTTAAATACATCATGCTCATATAAAGGGAATTCCTAGAAAAATGCCTCTTTTTTTTTTTTGGTTTTTCCATTTGTTGCCACACGATTTTTCATACAGTCCCCGTCACCTCAGTAGTGAGGAGAGAACCTCTCAGTTGCAGTAGACGCATCTGACGGTACAGGTCAGACCTGCCCAAGCTGAATCTGCTTCATTATCCTTTCCAAAGAGCCACGTTCATTTCTGTGACTCAGGGCAATTTCGTTAATCCCTGCCTTTATTTTTATTAATCCCTCCATTCTATTATCTTTGGCTTTATGTTTTATTGTTTTCCTAGGATGCTAATGTATATGTTAAATTATTCTCTTTTCGTTTCTTCTTAATTTCACACGCATATATATAAGCATACATATATATCTATGTATATAAAGAGGTAATATGCAAATTAGACGGGGATGCTGTAACAGGTCACGACCAGACAGGAGGAGGCTGTGTGTGCAGGTGAGGCCCAGAGCGGAGATGGAGACAGAGCTTGGGGGGGGGGGGGCTGCCTGAGCCAGTGCAGGGGCTCCAGTGACCCGAAGTGGACACAGGCAGGGGGCCGGGGGTGGGGAGGCCTGGGGCAGAAGTCAGGCACGGGTCCCTGCCACCCACAGGGCCAGTCAGGCCTGACTCCTGTGGCATTGGGTCTAGGCCAACTGTGGGCAAACTACGGCCTGCAGGCTGCATCCGGCCCATTTGGCTGTTCTATCCGGCCCACAGAGCCGAAAGAGCAGAGGGTTCTCTTGCTCTCCCCTCCGCTCCTTCACCAGCAGCCCAAGAGGAGCGTGCCAGCACGGTCAGGTTGCTTTTGTTCCAGCCCTCCGGTCCAGTGTAAGAACCCATGGTGGCCCTCGAGTCAAAAAGTTTGCCCAACCCTGGTAAGCACTGGTTGTGCACTGGGCTTCTAGTGTGTGTGTGTGTGTGTGTGTGTGTGTGTGTGTGTGTGTTTACATGATGTATTTAAAGTTTTATATAGATATCTTTCTTTTGAGTAGATTTTGAGCTTTTTAATAGTACAGTCACCTTGCCCAAAACATCTTTGTTTTGATCTTTTCCTACAGCCTGGGAGTTGTCTATCAGTATAAAATTTCAAAGTATTTAAATGTATTGTCATGATTAATACGTCTGGTTTTCGCTAATCTAGCTTTGTGCTTTCTATTCATGGTTCTCCCTTTACATTATATTTTAATTTTTTCCTTGTGATTTTCAAAGGTAAATGCCCTGCTTTTAAAATGTGTTGTGCGTGCATTTTCAAAACATTTGAACTTCAGTGTTATGACACGCGCCTCACTAACTGGAGTCTGACTCTAAAGGGGGGAAGGCGTTTGTCCCCAGGACAGGACGCGTGCCTGGAAGACCAAAGGAAGCGTCCGCCCTCCTTCAGGACGCTGGGCCCTGGGCCGGTCTCCGAGAGGCCGCACCTCGTCCAGGAGGCAGGGAGCCTGGATGCTGGCGGGACTCAGGCAGGAGCTGGCTCTCCCCACTGTCTCTCTCCCTCCGGGGTCGCCCAGGGAGACCTCCAAAGAGTCAGCAGCGGTGCCCTCCGTGGTCCTCGCCTCCCTGCCCACGAACAGCCGCATCTTCCTCCTCAGGTCACCCCCCTCAGCCCCAGGCGGGACGGGCCGGCGTGAGGGCCTCTGCCATGGCAGACATTCAACGTCCAGCCGCCGTGTCTGCCGATCTGTCTTCTTCTGAGTGTTTTTTTCTTTTTTTAACTTTTGCCTAATGACCTATTTCATGCACAGCATGTGGTTAAAATTAAAGTGATTCTGTTCACTCCACATACAAACCGTTTTTCATCTCGGGGGAAAAACAGTGATTACTCCCAGAGGACATGCGCACAGTAGTTCTCGCTCACCACCTCAGAGATGAAGGGGGGGGGGGGATGGAGAAGGACGAGAGGAGAGAATCTTGGGGGGGGGGGGAGGGAAGGGGCAGCCAGAATCAAAGCTAAACTTGTACGGCCCGTGATGCTGCATCCAACCTCAGACTGTCTCTCTCCGGCTAAAGTTCTCACCACACATCACCCCCCATGACCTGGGAGCATGCTGTACAGAGTAAATCCACATTCCTACCAACATCGGCCCTCCCCACAGAGAAGGAAGCACAGGAAGAAGCCAGAGGCGGAAAGGAAATGTAAGACCAAGTCGTTGGCCCCTCAGCGGGTTGCTGGCGTGTTGTTGCTTTCAACTGCTTTGCCGACGGTTCCCTGGGAGAAGCTCAGGCGTGGATGCTGGTGAAACAAGAGGATTGCTACTCCCTCCCGACCCTGGTTTAATCATCTGGAAAATATCACGAAATTGGAAATCATCCGCACACAGAATTTCCGCTTCTGCTCCCCGATCTCTGTTACCTGCGGAGCCTGCCTTCTCGTGGCGAAGGTAACTGCACCCGATGCCGTGTGATTGGTTCGGGTGTTTCTTTAGAGAGACATCTTTGAGGATTTTACTCTGGAGTAAAATCTCCGTTATACATATTCTCTCTGTGTGGCCCTACCTACCCCCAACGCTTCTCTTCCTGTTTACTGTCACATCAGACATCCCTTCTCTTTGTCCCAAGGCCTAGAACTCTGCCCAATAGAATTGCATTTTAGTTAAGAATAATTATCTTTTAAAACCCAAATATCTTTGAAAATATTATAGATCTGTCCCTTGACAAACACCTCATCAAGCTGCTGGAGAAATTGGATGCTTAATCTTGGAGGGCTGCATAATAGCAATAATGTGCAGCAGAGAAGAGCGCTATGGCATGCCAGCGGTCCTTACACCTTAGTGCATGTAGCATCAACTTCTAGAATTTGGGAGAAATGCAAAGCGTTTGGCCCCACCCCAGAGATTCTAAACCAGTAGTTTGCGTTAAGTACAGGAATTTGCATGCAAACAAGTTTTTCCAGGCAATTCTGATGTAAGTCGCTGGATTCCAGGAAATGTTGTCCCCACAGGGTGTGCAGAACGAAGTGTGCATCCCTTGTGGGCCATGGACACCACCCAGGTGCAGGTAATTTGAATACATGGAGCACAGGAGCTCCTAGGGGACAGGCCACAGCGGGAAGACAGATGAATATTTGAAAATGACTCAGTGCCACAGGCATACTTTGTCATTTCAAAATTTCATCAAAGGTTGGCTTTGCACCCAAGAGAGCAGTAACCTGCACTTTCTTCTTTTTCCTTCTCCTCCTGCTCTTCTTCTGCAGAACTCCCTACTCTCCGGGCCTGGGATCTAGTTTACATATCCCAGTAGCACAAGGACAGAATCATTTCTACATACTGCACTGGGAGTCCGTCCATCATCTTTAACATTACTTCCATAAGAAGACATATAAAGTACAAACAATGCAACACACCCCTTCCCTAAGACAGAAACTTCTAGGTAGACTGAGAGACAAGATCCCGAGAGAAAAATAAATTCCATGTTGTTAAGAGCAATAAGGTCTGTGTTGTCAAGAACAAACACATAAATTGATTATATTGCCTCTCAAAAAATTTTTGCAGTGATCAGGAAAGTCATATGAGAAAGTCATTGCCACTTTCAAGGTTTTTCCCAATTATTTCTAGTTTTCCCTTAGAATTTCTTAATTAGAGCTACTAAATTTTTAAAATGTAATATAAACTCATAAGAGAAATGCAAAAGAATATTCTAAAACCAGTTATGAAGGAATTTTGGATTATTCATCTGCTTCTCTCCATTAAGACAAAAAGGTTATGCGCTTGTTCCTTCGTTATAGAAAGTATGGGACTCGAACTTGCAGCATCAGCCTCACCTAGGAATCTTCTGGAATAACTACAGGCCCCACCTCAGGCCAACTGAATCCACATCTACATTCCAACAAGATTCCTGGTAACTCCCTACTGTGCACATCAACATTTGAGGAGCGCGATTTCATTTCACATAGGGACTGACCTCTGGGGCAACTCAGAGCCCATCTGCTGTGGACTCTCTCTGATGTTGGTGAGATGAAGTGTCTTGAGTCTGGACCTGAAATAGTCATAGAGATGATAGGAGTTTAGAATCAATTTTCAGAAATCAATCTATTTTTATCAATGTAAGTTTCTACAAAAAAATTATATTATCAACATTTTGATTCCTACTAAGGATTCTATAAAACAAGGCTAGAGTCCTCAGTTTGGTAGATAATGGCAGATTCTCTTTCACTAGAGAGTAGTTCCAAAGAGCATACTAGTTAGAATTTTTTAAGCAAGTGTTGAAATTCTCATATTGTAAAATAAATTCTTGACCTACCCCTGTTCAGTTAGTAATCCTAATCAGACTATTTGATATTTGGCCACTTTGAATGAAAAGGCAGAAGAGGAAACTTATGCTGAGCACCCATAAAGCTCTCTAAATTTCTTCAGTTATGAAATCCAAAAGCAAATGTTGATTCTTCTTGATTCTCCAACTCAAACATCACAACCATCAATAAAAGACATCAACAAGATTGTGAAAACACAATGAAAAGCAGGGAAGGGAGAAGAAATGGATAAGAGGGCTCATTTGTTATTAATACTTTTAATTTTCATCTTTAATTTAAACTACTGATTTTGCTTAGTCATTGGTTTCCTAAAACTTAGGCTCCAGACCCTCGAAACTGGGGTTGATTTCTGGAAACTTCCTCCTATCACCAGCTGTGATACTAAGTGACTGACTGACTGTGGGCCAAGGGCAGAGTTCTGTCCTTTGAGAAAAAAATCCCCTCACCTCATTCCTTAACTGCAACTTCAGCTCCTACCCAAGCCAATCATCAGGAAAATAGATGCAGAATGTTTTTACAGCAACATGCAAAAGAGCAGGTAGATGAACACGAGGCCATCAGCATAATCAAACTATTTAAAGCACATTCCTTTAATGAATTCATGATGTGTGTGATGAAAAAGCTTATTTTTATTCACCATAATAAAACATGATACAATTTTGATGACCCACTTTTTGCTCATTTAAATTATTTTATCTTTAACTTACTTTGAATTCTCACTGCTAACTTTGCATTATTGCACTTTATGACAATCTCTGAATTTTTCTCGTGCCATTTTTATACAACGTCACTTGTTGTAAAGGTCTCTTTTTTAACATTTTTATCTTTCCCAGTCAGCTTTTCATGAGCAGGGCTTTGTGCCACCATTAGTATAAAAATGCCATACATTCAACAGGAAAAAAAGGTCATTGCTAGTATTATTCTTTGAAGGGTACATACCCTCACTTTTATGAATAAAGGGAGATAGATATTTCGTGATTTGGCTTATATAACTCAAAATCTCCATTTGTGCTATATGGCTACATATATTTAGTTTGGCTAATAGAAGGAGGTTCAATGAAGTCAGACATAACACATAAACAGGGGAAAAAAAACATAGCTTGCTTTTATAGGATGATGCTTTTGTTGGCAGTTGGGAGCTTAGCGACTTCTGTACACACACACACACACACACACACACAGACCGGTATGCACTACCATGTGTAGTGTCCATAGCATGTCTCCGTCTCTGCCAAGAACCTTAACGCTATCAAAGTACTCCGGCGATAATGAAGCGCGGCTCACAGGACAGTGAGAATATTATTCCGTGTAATGTATTATGCATCAGTAGTTTCCAGCAGGCGAATTCCACCAGCCTCTCCGGCCACCGCGGCAGAGTCAGTGAGAAGAATATTAACTGATTCAAGAAATGGAAAATTAGAAAGAAGGAAGGAAGGTAAAAATAGATGCTCCCTCTTCTTTGGTTTTAATCTCTGGCCACCTTTTTATTTCCACTTTGAGTTCCACAGATTTCTCCTGTGGCCTCGGCTCTTCCCACTGCCCTTCTTCCTCTGACCCTTCCTCTGCCTCCACCTCTCTCTCTCTCTCTCTCTCTCTTTCTCTCTCTCTCTCTCTCTCCTTCTTTAATTGGTAACAAAAGCTCAATTCAAGGTCAAAGTCAAAAATATACCTGTTGCCATTCATTCCCAGATATTTACTTGTCAGAATAAAGCTCTTAATGCAAATGATCCTGTTACTATGACCACACTAATTCTAGCCCTGATTAATATGCATATCCCACTGCCTAAGGCATTAATGCCACCTGAGCTTCTTTCCTTTGTTTCCTGCCTAGAAAAACCACTCTGTCGCAGCAGGAAATGCTGAAGAAGGAAACCTGCTGAGGTCCCTCTGCCCTGTACTGGTCTCCATTGCCATTTCAGAGAAGATAAATCGGGTCTATTACCAAGAAATAGTTGCCATTGCCGGTCTTGTTAACACCCTAACTGCACCCTGAGCCTTCAAATTCCTTTCTATTGATTACGCTCGGATCACATTCCATTGGACAGACACATACAGACCGTCTAAGGCTCGTTCTCATCATTACATAGGAAGAGAAAGAGTTCCAGCTGTGTTCACCAGGAGACGTGTTGCTATATCTCCTGAGGACCAGAAAGATGCCCTGCACCATTACTCGCAGGCAGATCACACAAATGCGCATGGGTATTTGGAATAATGGCATCGAAAAGGTTGACGTGGCACAGAGAGTTGTTGCACCCTCATTGTTCTCCAAAGCAGCACACATTAACAGCTTTGTAAAACTTTTCCCACTGAGTTTAAATACTGGGTGTACCGGTTACTAATGCGGATTTTTTTCAATAGGTGGAGTCACACATATGTGGATATATATGCGATTTGATATGGATGCTATTTTGTTGTATTGACAGCAAGCTTCAAAACGTCCTATGTCAAATTTGCTGGAGGTGTTAACATCACAGACATTTTTATGCTTAAAAATGTCGGATTTCATGCCAAAAAGAAAGAGCATTTGCGGGAAGTTTAATTCATTACTTTATTTTGAAGAAAAGTGCTGCTGCTGAAAGTTGTAGTATACTTTGGGAAGCTTATGGTGAACATGCTCCATCTCAAGATACTTGTGAACGCTCGTTTAAATGTTTTAAAAGTGATGATTTTATGTGAAAGACAAAGAATGTCCAGGTCAACTGAAAAACTTTGAAGACCAACAATTACAAGCATTATTGGATGAAGATGCATATCAAACTCAAAAACAGCTTGCAGAAAGATTATTGCTCAGCAAACAATTTCCAATTGTTTACAAACAATGGGAAATAATTTAAAGGAAGGAAAATGGGTGCCACATCAACTAAACAGAAAGACAAATGGAAAACCGAAAAGTCATCAATAAATGTTGCTTCAACGGCATGAAAGAAAGTTTTTTTTTGCATGGACTTGTCACTGGCGATGAAAAGTGGATTTATTTTGAGAATCCCAAATGCACAAAACCATGGGTTGATCCAGGCCAACATGGACATCTAATGTGAGGCCAAATTGCTTCGGTAGGAAGACAACGCTCTGCGTTTGGTGGGATCGGGAAGGTGTGGTATATGATGAGCTTCTAAAACCAGGTGAAACGGTAAATACTGATTGCTGCAGACAACAAATCATCGATTTGAACCACGCTTTGATGGTGAAATGACCAGAATGGGCCAGAACAAGCAAGACATAGCAAGATTTTGCTTCATGATGACGCACCATCACACACTTCAAAACCAGTTAAAGACACGTTAAAAGATCTTTCTCGGGAAGAATTAACCCACCCACTGCATTCACCAGCCCTTGCTCCTTCAGGTGACCGCGTGTTCCGATCGATGGCACGCGCACTGTCTGAGCACCACTTCAACACGTACGAAGAAGTGGAACACTGGGTCTCTGAATGGTTTGCCTCAAAACAAGAAAAGTTCTATTGGGACAGTACCCACCAATTACCTGAAAGAGGGGAAATGTGTAGCTAGTGATGGACATTACTTTGAATAAAGCACTTTTGATGTTTCTCTTGAAATGATCCTGTTTTCTTTGATTACAAAATCTGCATTATTAACCGGCGCTCCTGGTGTACTGCGTGCTCATGTTTCATCGGGAGGGCTTGTACATGCAAAGGGGGACTTGTGGCTGAATCCACCCACCAGCTCACACTGCCCAGCTTGGCAAAGATGCCTGGTGATTTCTCCTGGGCCTGCCACCCTCCCTCCCAGGCACACGGATTCTGAAGCCTCTTTCTGTTTGCCCAGCCTGTGACTCAGTCTGCTCCGCAGTTTCCACCGCGGCTCATCCCACACAGGCGTGTGCATTTGTCTCTCTGCTTTTCATTGTCCCTGTTTACGTAAGGACAGGACTCACATTTGTGGGAAAAAGACACTTGCAGGAGAATATCAGTCAAAATCTGGGGAACATGAAGCTTCAAATAAAATGTGCCACCGGATGCTGGGGAAATTCTGTGAATTGAATTTGGTGGACAGTGTGGCAGGTTTTTGTTCTGTTGTGGTGTACTTTTTTAAAAAAGTGAGCCCAAATGAAACAATACCATGTGAGGTATATACACTCATGTATATGTACATGCCTGTCTGTCTGTATATATATATATATATATATATATATATATATATATATATATGCATGTGTATAGCATCGTGTGATAGGTGTACCTGATTTCCTGTGAGTGGAGAAGGCGCTGTGATGAATGTCGTCTGGCTCCTCGGCCCCCGTAGGGCCTCAGCTCCCCTGGCTCCGCCCTTGGCCTCCTGAAGTCAGCTCTTGCCCATTCCTCTCTGTCCTTCCTGGGGGTGAACCAAGAATTAAATGTTGCAACCCAGTAATGTGCCTCAGGCAGTCCCTGCCACACCGGTACTGCCGCCAGGATCGTGGGGGAAAGTCGTCACAAGGGGGACTAAGGGGGCCCCCTCTGTCACTGCCCCCAAAGGGGGACTAAGGGGGCCCCCTCTGTCACTGCCCCCATGGCATTTGCAGAGGCCCTCTTATGATCAATTAAACATATCCCACCTACATCCAGACGTTTTGAAAGAGCACCAAAAACATGGAAAAAAATGTTTCACACGTCTGCAAGCTAGACCTGAAATTATCCACTGAACCTGAATTATGTTTGAAACCAGGTCCTTTATGGTTCAGAACAAATGATTTCCGGATGAGCGTTAAAACTCACACACAGAGCCTCGAATTCAGGACTGTTTGGTTGGATTAGGAAGTTTGCAAGCTAAGACAAAATGAAGGCTCAGCATCTCCCAAAGCATATATTTTGGGTTTCTTTCCTCTTTGGAGAACATCCATCATGGATGCTATGGAAATTCTGTCAATTCCAAAAGTACCCAAATCTCCTACGTCAGGAACCCTAAAACAGCAGAAGAAGAAGCACCGCCCTCACATGGGACCAGCATCACGTCCAAAAGGCACGTGTGGCTCCATCCCTGTCCTGGAACCCAGAGACCAGGTCTGGGAAGCGGCCTCAGGGCTCCGGGCTCAGGTGCCTCCCATCTACAGGCGTCATCCTGTGTCCTCACATGCACAGCCTCCATCTCCAGGCATCTTCCTGTGTCCTCACATGCACAGCCTCCATCTCTAGGTGTCTTCCTGTGTCATCACATGCACAATCTCCCGCCTGGGGAAAGGGAACTCTGAGAAGAGTACATACATGTGCTTCCTCCTTTCCCAGAATGTTCTCCCGTCACAAAGTCAGAAAACATTAGGGATTCATGAGACAGCCCGGCTCCCGCTTCTGTGACAGCTGTACCTTCATGTCAGCAGGCGTTGCCCCGGCCGCTGCTGGCAGGGACACGGCGGAATCACAGGGAAAGAGCAGGGTTTGATCTGGAAGAATCCGGGCTGAATTCCAATGTGCACGCCTGCGAACAGGTAGAGCTCTCCACGCTGCAGCCTCCCCGCGGCAGAAGGCCGCTGGCCCCTAGCCTCCAGGCTGCAGTGTGGGGTCAGGGAAGAGGCAGGAAGGAAGCAGCCCGGTCTCCGAGGCTCCTGCGCCGTCGAGGGGAGGCCTGTTGCTCTCCTGGGGCCGCAGGAACAAGGGCGTGAGCAGGCCGGCCTCCGAGTTAAGGCTGTGCCCCCCGGACCACGCCCCCCCTCCAGCCCCGAGGTGTGCCGCCCAATGGTCAGTGCTGCCATGCTCCCGTGGGACCAGGCCTGCCTTCACTCCGGCCGTGGGCATTGGAACCTTGCAGGCACGTGATGGAATAAACGAAAGCTAACGTTGGGTACCTGGACCCACAAACCACACAGACCCTTTGGGACTTTTCCTGATACCTTTTGTAACATGTGGTGTTTCTTTGACACACCTTGTCATAACTTACATTTAAAGAAGTACCAATAAATCCTATACAAGAAAAGGCTAATATACAAATCGACCGGACAGCAGAATGACCGGTCGCTATGACGTGCACTGACCACCAGGGGTCAGACGCTCAATGCAGGAGCTGCCCTCTGGTGGTCAGTGTGCTCCCACAGGGGGAGGGCCACTCGGGCAGAAACTGGGCTCACAGCTGGTGAGCGTAGAGGTGGCAGTGCTAAGGATGTCCCACAGACATCCCCCACGTGCTCCCAGACTGTGGGTCCAGGCCGGGCTGAGGGTCACCCCCGTGAGTGCATGAACCTCATGCGCCGGGCCTCTACACATGGAAAAATGTGTGCATGTGGTACAAAGTGTGCTTGAATAAAACAACTCTAAACACACCAGAAAACCAGTCTCCCACAGATCTGTCTCAGCTTTCCCATCATTCCTCCTGGCTTCTTCCTCGTCCCTCTCTCATCACCAAGTCCCACTTCTCCCGTTCTCCGAGTCCCAGCTCCGAGGCCATGGAGCTGAGAGAGGCAGCCGGCTCCTCTGTAGCTGCCGGCTTGTGGTTGCTCCGTTTGCTCAGGAATCGTCATTAGCAAGCGCAGACACCACGCCGAGAACCCGGGACAGCTTCCACCTGCCTCTCCAGCCGCAGCTCCTCTCCGCGGTCACCGTGGCGGCCACGCACCGCCTCTTCCCTCTGCCTCCCTAATTCCTGACCCGCACGACCCGGCCCTCCTCTCCTGGCCGCAGAAAGGCCTCTAAATTGGTCGCACTGCCTCCAGCCCTGCAGCGCCACGATCTTCCCTCCACTGTTACCAGGATGTTCTTTTTAAAGCACAAATCTCAGCGCTGCCCGGCCTTGTAAATCTCCTCTCCTTGGTCCCTTTACGGAAATCCAGGTCCGGGCGGACTGCATGCGCTGGCCCGGAGAGGCGGTCTGGGCGGGTGCCGAGAGCTGGGTGCACGCCCTCCTGGCCACACGGCCCCCTCCACACCCACTCGCTGTGTGACTGTGTGACGCAGGGACTGACTCAGGCCTTTAGCTCCCACCTCCCTTTTAAAATAAGACTTGTCAGGAGCATTGAATGCAATATTGCATGCATAATGACTAGCCAAGGGTTTTCCACTCAGAGGGGAATAGTTCCTGTAATCATGGTGTGATCCCCTAATTGCATCTCTATCCTCCCTTACCCCCCCCTCCCTCCTTCCCACTGCACACGCCGGAGTTCCCTCCCTCGGACCTCTGCACCTGAGGGCATGTTGGAAGCCTCTCTCACCCAGCTCATGCCCTCAGCAATGGTCACGGTATCTGCAGACAGGACTCAGTGCCCACCACCGGGGGGCAGTTTGGTGGCTAAAGAGCAAGCCAGAGAAGACTGGGGGTCAGACCATGGGCCGAAGGGGAGATACTCAGGGCACCGTGCTGGGAAAACTTTCTGCAGGACGCGCCTTCTGCTCCGTGTGGGCTCTGGCTGCCATAACAGGTACCACACGCTGGGGGCTTCCACCGCTGGCATGTCTCTCCTCTCCGCCCTGGCGGCTGCCTGCCTGTGAGCCGAGTGCCCGCACGGCCAGCTCTGAGGCGGGCTCTCTTCCCGGCTTGCAGGCAGCCACCTCCTGAGCCGTCTTCCTTGGCTTTTCCCCGTGGTGTGCATGGTGCGCATGGCCAGTGGCCTCTCCTCTTCTTGTGAGGCCACTGTCCTCCTCAGGAGGGTGCCACCCTCGTGACTTAATCCAGTGGTCTGCGACTTGCGAGCCACAGGTGGCTCTTTAGTCCCTTGAGTGTGGCTCTTCCACAAAATACCATGGCTGGGTGAGTCTATTTTGCAGAAGTGGCGTTAGGAGAAGTTTAAGTGTAAAAAAATGTGGCTCTCCAAAGAAATGTCAATCGTTGTGCTGTTGATGTTTGGCTCTGTTCACTAATGAGTTTGCCGACCACTGACTGGATATAACTGATCACCTCCCCGAGGTCGCGCCTCCAAACGCCATTACTTTGGAAGTTAGGGCTGCAGCCTACGGATTTGAGGAAGACACCAGTACTCAACCCTTGGCGAACCAGAGCGTGTTTCCTGGTGCGGTTTCCCCATCCAGCAGATCGCCTCTTCCCGCCTCGCACTCCCTGCCTCTGTGAAGCACCTACAATCCCCGCGTTGCATTTTTAGGGCACGTTCTTCTATTTCACTCTATTGAGTGCCTTAGGAGAGAGAAATGTTTCGCTTGTTCTTTTCCGACACCAATGACAGCGCCTAAAATATAAAATATAGTATGCTGGGTGAAAAAAAAAACACATAAATGAATGATCACCTTTACTCCACTGCTTGGGATCAGACTTCTTTAAAAAACACACACACACAATTCTTTCCTGACGAAACTAACTCATGATATCTTCCTTCTTTCCCTGATAAAAATGTGTTGTTTAATCGTGGCGTTCCATAGGTAATGCATCTGTCAAAGACAAACCGGTTGGCTGTGGCATTGTGAAGCTTGGGCACAGCAAGAGGAAAGAGAAAGAGGAGTCTGTGGCAGGAGGTAAAATGCGGACTGTCTAGCGGGCGGCAGGCAGAGCGGTGGAGTTCCCGGCTGTCCAGCGGAGCTGACTTCCGCTGCAGGCCAAAGGTCACAGGAAGCCAGCGGGAAACCCGGACACGTGAGCTGCCAAGAACTACATACATCTTCCTGTGTGTGTGCATGTGAATGTGCATGTGCGTGTGCATGTGTGTGTGTTTGCGTGTGTGTGTGTTGCCAGAAGAGTTTTCTGGTTGTAAGGAGAGCAAATAGATGTCAACGCCTTGGGTAAGAGGTGCAGACTCCACTGTCCTGTCTTCGGTCGGTGACACGGGATGCTTGTCCGGGCTGGGGAAGGAGGGGCCCTTCCAGCCAAACGTGAGCCTTGGTCTGAGACGGCATGCCCCTGAGAGAGGGCTTTCCCTGCCCCTAAAGGAATAGTTCCTGGTCCCAGAAGGGCTTGCCTGGGTGGGGAAACCCTTCCATCACTGTGCACGAATTGCATGCACTGGGCCTCTAGTTTTTAATAATGAAAAACAGACAATCACCATGTGTGATATACAAATGCATTTTTAGTAGAAACCCCTCCAAATGTTTTGTTCACATACTTCCAAAAATAATTTTTAAAACATATAATCTCTCTCATCTTTAAGTTAACATCTAACTTAAAATATGTTAAAACTTTTTAACATATTTTCCAGTAGCTGCAAAGATGTAATTTCTGGCATATCGTAAATATTGATTTGTTTAAAGAAAACTGTGGCTTAGCTCATTTAAATATATCTAATGAAAAATAACCATGGCGATTTGATACCCTCCAACAGCCATCTAAAAATATATATGTAACAAAACTGGTTTTTATATCATTCTTTCTTCTCTTTGAATTCATATTTCCATTTAATTTTACTGCTGAATTTCATTTTTATGTAATATACTCTATGTAAGAGCTCCGATATTAGTAATGCATGCATATATTTCTATTATTCAGTAGCATAAGACTCTAAATAGTAATTAAATGGTGTGGTAATTATAATATAATTAGCTATTATGAAACATATGTATTATGTAAATGCAACATAAATGCATTTGATCTTTTGGTAATAAATGTACAATAAAAATATTGTGGAAAACACATATCTTAGTGAGAGAGATGAAGCTTTTCAAATTAGTTCATGTATTTGTGAATACCTATTAATTATTGCTAGAATAAGAGGCTGTTCTGCATCAATTTTATTCTTCTATTTGTATGTTGAAGTAAGCATTCCAGCAACCTTGTTCAGATAAATAGGAAGTAGGAAATTGAAAGTCTATTTTTTTTCCTGTAGCAACATTACTCAATTATTTAAACTGCACCCAAGTTTTATGTAAAAAAAAAATCACATCTTATCAAAATTAATATTCAATTAAGTGTGAATCTAGCTATATTCTGTCCTACATTTTGTTGAAAGAAATGCAGTGGAAGCCGCTCATCTTATAAAGGATTTATTATCAGGTTCTTCATTTGGGGTTCTCCGAAAATAAGACCTACTTACAGGTTTCCTTCTGAGTGAAAAGTAAGGCATCCCCCAAAAATAAGGCCCCCAGGCTCTGTCTCAGAATGAAAATTAATTTACCGTAAACTGGTCGCTAGGGCCGCCCCGACTGGCCTCTAGCAACCACTGACGTTACACAGAGTCCTGACATCACTGCTGTGAGAATGGAGAGAAATCAGCGTGGAAGCTTTGTAAAACCTAAACTGCAAGAAGCTGTGACTTGGGTGAAGAATTCATGGGAGAAAATCACTGACAGTTGCATTGCAAACGCACTGCGAGCAGGCTACCTTGAGAAGAGGTACTCATTTTAAGACACTGCTATTGCTAAACATGAGAGATTTGGTCCACTGATTCTGAAAGAAATAGAGTCACAAGAAATTCACCAGGAAATTCAGGTATACAGGTAATACATTTCCTTTATTTTCATTTAATAATAAATGTGTACCATGTTCTTCTTCATGGAAAAATAAGACATCCCCTGAAAATAAGACCAAGCGCATCCTTGGGAGCAAAAATTAATATAAAACACTGTCTTATTTTCGGGGAAACAGGGTAGTGTGTAAATTATTCTACAATATTTATCTTGTAATTTTATTCTTGTCTCAGCAGAACCTTACCTGTGCCTCCTACCCCATTCCTGGGCTCCATTTCATTTCTTAACTACAAAAGAGTCAATCACCTCACCCTGACCAGTTGCTCAGTGGTTAGAGCGTTGGCCCACACACCAAAGGGTCTCAGGTTCAATTCCCAGACAAAGGCATGCACCTTGGATTGCAAGTTCCATCCCCAGTTCTGGTGGGCATAGGAGACAGCAACACATCAATATTTCTCTCTCTCTCTCCCTACCCCCTCTCTCTGTCTATCTTTCTCCATTCCTCCTTCCTTTCCACTCTCTCTGGGAAATAATGGAAAAAATATCCCTGGATGAGGGTTAACAAAATACAAACAAAAGAGCTAATCGCCTGTTTCCCCAATGTCTCCACTTATTCTCTGTGCTGATGAATTGGTATTCATCTGAACATCTGCTGCGGGGTTTATCATGTCACCATAACAAAACTATCCGTGTGTAAGTATTTCTTTCTCTTCTACTCCCTTACTCTCCTGTTCTCCTGCCTGAGGAGGAGGGCTGCCCCCTGCCGAGCACGTGGCTCGCCCTCTGGGCTGCGGAATTTCGTTTGACCAGTTGGATCTGTTGAAGGAGGCTGGCGGAGTTATTGCCCCCCTCAGGGATGCCTGCTCAGTTGAGAGCATCGAATGAGGCGGTGGCAGGAAGAGGCGGTGGCAGACAGAGCTGGCCGGAGGAGGGAAGGATAGAGTGGATGAAAACATGCCTGTGGCAGTGCAGGTGGAAGAGGGGCGGGACCTTGGCAATGGACAAGGGAGCTGCCCTGGGTCTCAGCAAGGAGAGCGCTGGTGTTTTGTGGGAACCAGAGGGGAAGGAACCAAGGGGAGCACCTTGGAACAACCAAGGGAGTGTCCAGAGTCAGAAGGACAGAATGAGTGAGGAAACGGGGATGAAGAAATGTGGCTGTGGGCTAGGAAGCGACTTCTCTCCACATGCTGAGGTGGAAGTCGTGGCCTGCCCGGCCATTCCTCACATGAGCGCTGTCACTGCCACTTCCCTCTTTCCCTCTGACTCGGAAAGGCGCCGACAGCAGCGGAGCGGGACTCTGATGGGAGAGTGGCCGCCCCACCACAAGCCACACATCCCGAGGGACCATGAGCCCCTGCGCCAGCACGGCCCAGGCCTGTGGTTGCCTTAAACTTGGGTCTGTATCCTGGGCGTGACCACAGGGACAGTGGGAAGGCTCCCCAGGAGAGAAGGGCCCCATTCCTCAGTAAAAATGCAAAGTTATTCAAGAGACAGTCCTTCCTCTCTCCCCTGTCTTGTTTTTATTTTTATTTTTTCATTAGAAGCAGCACTGATGGCCAAGGCTGGTGTAACCATCCTGGGCCATGAAGTAAAGGCCAGGAAAATCCGAGAGACCTAAGCACTGACCAGTTCTGAACTCACTATGGGGCCGCTGAGCTAGCCCAGGGCCGTTGCTTTCAGATTTCCTATGGCATGAGAAAAACAAACATCTACTCTCTTAAACCACCATGGCTGGGTTTCTGTCACTTATAGCTGTTACTTATGCATCCTCAGTTAACCAAGGAAAAATCGTGCTTCTGATCATAGGGGAAAAAAAAACAGAATCACTTCAGACAGACTGTCAGCAACTGGAATGTATTAACCTATTATCACAATACATCCCAATTAGAATTATAGTATATAATTATACATCATAATTATGTACTAGCACGTAGCACCAAGTACTGAGACCTGCAAGAAGGACTGCACTCTGTAAGTCTGCCTAGCTCCAATAAGCATAAGGTTATTAAGTGCTGGCCAGCTGCATGCATGCAATTGAGGACACTAATGAAAGAAGAAATATCAGTTAAGACATAAACCGGTTCTGTAAAGCCAACTCAGAAAAGTTTTCATTTTTTAAAAAATATATATTTTATTGATTTTCCACAGAGAGGAAGGGAGAGGGATAGAGAGCTAGAAACATCGATGAGAGAGAAACATTGACCAGCTGCCTCCTGCACACCCCCCACCGGGGATGTGCTGGCAACCAAGGTACATGCCCTTGACGGGAATCAAACCTGGGACCTTTCAGTCCGCAGACCGATGCTCTATCCCCTGAGCCAAACCGGTTTGGGCAAGTTTTCATTTTAATCAATACCTTTTGTCCTCCCTTTAGACACTTGCGCTCTATACATTTGGAAATAAGTTAAACGTTGAATTTTCCACGTTCTAGGTCTCTAAAGTCCATTTCCCATCTGTATCAGCCCACCCAATCCAGCCACCATTTGGTGCTTTTTCTGTGAGGAATGAGCCTCAGGATAAATAAATGCAGCTGACATTGGGCTTCTTCTCAATATTTTTTCCTGGGTAACAAGATGCTTAAATCAAAATACTGGTTTTCACATTCTGCATAAATTTGCATATGATGCTCAAGCATCCTTAACTCTAAGCTTGTAAAATAAAACCCAATTAATTAATTAGTTCAACCTACTGCAATTGTATTTAAACCCAATATTCACAGCATGACACAGTGTATTTTTAAACCAATTAATTTAATTACATTCCGGTTCTGAAAAAGCAGACACGTGAAGGCAAAGAGCTACTGATAGATATAATTTTTTTAAAAAAGGTGGAAGAAAGGGAGGACGGTGTCCCCTATGAATTCATTTTGAACACCGGCACTAGAAGTCTGGAAATCAGAAGTAGGAATTAAACTCTTGAAGCTCTGCTGTCACCCCGCTCTGCTGTAGTCTGATGGGAAATCTAACCTGGTGAAGAAGGGACGATTCTCTCAGGCAGGCCTCTGCCGGTCATGTTGCCGGATGTTCTGTGGGAACGGGCTAAGATTTCTGCCGTATCTGCTGCGGTGACTGCCGCCCACGCCCCCGCCTCTTCTCCCTGGACTATGACCTGCAGCTGCCATCCCACCATCCCACCTGCAGTGACTCGGTACTTACTCCGTGTCTGCAGTTTTCTCTTTCAAACTTGATCATCCTCTGCGAAGGCGAGGGCACGCCCTACGTTGTTGTGGGTTCAGAAGTCCCTGGCAAGCGAGGCTGGAGTCACGCTTGGGTATTTGCTATTGCCTCAGTGTGCTAGAATCCTCAAAGAGCAACTGCTACCCTCATTCGCTGACAGTGGTCCCCGATGGCATAGTCAGGCACCAGGTTAGTGGCCTGCACCAGACTGACCTATGCGTCTGTTGGAGTCATGT
Source organism: Vespertilio murinus (assembly GCA_963924515.1). Lineage (NCBI taxonomy): Eukaryota > Metazoa > Chordata > Mammalia > Chiroptera > Vespertilionidae > Vespertilio > Vespertilio murinus. Next base: position 2,465,338 of record OZ004709.1, on the reverse strand, counting down.
ATGCCCTCAAATGAGGAGGTGGTATGTTAACTATTTGTCTAGTAGATTTTTATTCCGTGAAAGATCTGTTTTATTCAAAACAATGGCTCGAGTGGAGTATCTGTTAAGTCATGGTTCTACACCAGCCGTGGGCAAACTACAGCCCGCGGGCCGGATCCGGCCCGTTTGGCTGTTCTGTCCGGCCCGCAGAGCCGAAAGAGCGGAGGGTTCTCTTGCTCTCCCCTCCACTCCTTCACCAGCAGCCCAAGATGGGAGTGCCAGCATGGTCAGGCTGCTTTTGTTCCGGCCCTCTGGTCCAGTGTAAGAACCCATGGTGGCCCTCGAGTCAAAAAGTTTGCCCACCCCTGTATCTACACCCATTAACTATTTACACTGTAATGGGGGAGATGGGTTATGAAGATGATAAACATAACTTCTTAATTGGAGCGAAGTTATAAAGTGGCTGGAGAAAATAAAAGAGTCCTTGGCAGCGTCTTCATGGCGAGGTGTCCCATCATTTGCCCTGGAGAGCGGCACGCACTGCGCCGTGAGGAGAAAACGTTCACAGAGGTCGCTCCGCCTTGTTTAGAAGTGGCCAGGCGCACCGTGTCCTCGGGGACCACACCGCAGGACTTAGGAAAGAATCATGCTACAGAAGCAGACCCACAGAGTGGCCGGAGCTGCCACAAGTTGAAAAGAATAAATTCAGAGTTCAAGAAAATGATGGGCAAAATGATGAATGATGAAAAATTATAAGGCACAATCAAAAGTAATATAAAAAATAACAATGAGCATTCTATAACTAAAAATAATATACATAAAGTGAAGAGCTCAATAAATAGATTCAAGAGCAGTTCAGGCACAATAGACCACAGAATTAGTAAACTTAAAACAAAACAAAAAAAGGATGTAAAAACTGAAACGAAGAGATAATGATAGTGGAAGGAAGCTTACAGAACATGCGAGACAAAGTAAAAATATGTAATACTTATAAAATTGGAGTACAAGAAAGAGATGAAAAAGGAATTGGGTAGGAAATTTATTGTAAAAATAATAGCCAAGAATTTTTAAAAAGTCAAATATAAACTATAAACCTACAGAATCATGAAGCTAATCAAATCCAAGTAGGATAAACCCAAAGAGAACACACATAGTTGGTCTTAATATTTTCCAATTGAAATGGAATACGTTTATCTTTACCCCTGAACATGCACCCACTAATAAAGATCAATATCAAGAGAAAGGGGTATTACACCTTCCGGTGTGAGGAGGGAGGAGGAGGTAAAGTGTTAAATACTTGTATTTTAAATTAGTGCTGCTTTCTCTGTTTTCCCTACCAGAATCTTCACCCTGAGTCTCACTGATTAGGAAAGTGGGAGGCCGTACAAGGCTGTCACAGCAGTAGGCATAAATGTACCACTTGCTAAAAATCTATTCCTGGGTGTTATTTTAGCATGTTGAGTCATTCCTACCTACAATCAGAGTTAAGTAATCCTATATAATAAAAGGCTAATATGCAAACTTCCCTGCAGGCAGGAGTTCAACTAACCTGGAGTTAAATGTGTGCTGGCCACTAGGGGGCGGTGCAGAACACGGTGGGTGTCAGAGAGGCAGTGCTGGCAGCGGGGCAGCGGTGAAGGCTCTGCCAGCACCCATGTCCCGGGTGAGAGCAGGACCACGGCAGGATGGTGGAGGATGGTGGAGCAGGTGAGCAATTGGCACCAGGCCAAGGCAGGTGCCAAGGGAGGTCCGAGCCAGCAGCCATCATCCACTAGGGACCCTGCCCATGTAGGAATTCCGTGCACTGGGCTCCTAGTAGGTAATAAAAGTGCAGAAATAGTCTGACTGGTGTGGCTCAGTGGTTGAGCATCCACCTATAAACCAGGAGGTCAAGGTTGATTCCTGTTCAGGGCACATGCCCGGCGCTGTGGAATCAGTCCCCCATCGGGGGCATGCAAGAGGCAGCCAGTCAATGACTCTCTCTCATCATTGATGTTTCTATCTCTCTCTCCTTTCTCTCTGAAATCAATAAAAACATATTTTTTAAAAAGTACAGAAGCATTGACATCATAAAAAAAGGTTGAAAACGCATGATCTGCTGAAACCTGGTTTGGCTCAGTGGATAGAGCGTCGGTCTGTGAACTCAAGGGTCCCGGGTTTGATTCCGGTCAAGGGCATGTACCTTGGTTGCAGGCACATCCCCAGTGGGGATGTGTGGAGCAGAAGGGGTGAAGTCAAGTCCGCTACGCAGGAGAAATATGCCAGTATGCCAACATGTGTAAGTCCAAGAACCTCCCGTGGCAGGCAGGGAGGGTTTCACCACCTACTCCCTTACACTGTAACGAAGTACACCGCACAAGACAGGTTGTGCGTCATGTGCATTATTACAATGAGGCTGACCTATGGTATCTGTCTACGGGTAAAAATCTGAAGCTTCCAGGCGAAGTAATGAGCTTACTATTTCAGAGCCCGCAAGTAGCAGAGCAAGAGTTTGAACCGAGGAAGTGTCTCTAGCTCCCAAGCCACTCTACCTGGATCTTCCCACTCCTCTCCTCTCACCCAGGTCGTCGGCCCAATGCACTGACCCCGGGGGTGGGCTGTATTTCCAGGAATGCTAATGTGAAAGGTTGGTGTGGAAGTCTGTCTGTGGCTGACATACTTCAGCAAAACATAGTGAGTACCCGCTGTGAGCAGGGGCTGTGCCGGGCTGAGGGCAAAGATGAGCAGAGTCACTGCTTAGGGTCTTGAGAGAAACTGCTTACGCAATTGAGCAGAAATAAAATAAATCGCATTTTGTCGTTTGCTATAACAACAATGCACTGTTATTTTTAAAAAGCCTATTTGGAAATGTAAATAATGATTATAATAACTGGTCACAAAACCCAGAATGAAATGTGATATAAAAACAAAACAAAAAAAATCGCCACCCTGACAATTGGCTCCTTCTGAGGATGTAACACAAACACTGTGCTGGGTTAGAATTTCTGACCTGCCGCCTTAGCCGGTTGGGCTCAGTGGATCGGGTGCTGGCCTGTTCACCAGAGGGTCCTGGGTTTGATTCCGGTCAAGGGCACATTCCGTGGTCGCAGGCTCCTCTCTGGCCCGGGTCCTGGATGGGGCTCAGGCAGGAGGCAGCAATCAATGTGTTCCTCTCACATCCATGTGTCTCTCTGTCTTTCCCTCTCTTCTACTTTAAAAATGTTTCTCTCTCTCTTGCCCTCTCTCTTCCACTTTAAAAATCAATGTGAAAATATCCTCTGGTGAGGATTACCAAAACAAGACAAAAAAAATCTGGCCTGCCACGGGCAGTTTATCCTGTTTCCTCTGGAAGAGAAGGACTTTCACACAGACACAATGGAGTGAGCACAGACTGCTTTCCCCGATAATCTTCCAGAAACTTCTTCATCAGCAGTGACTTCATGTAGAAACGAAAGCGCCTAAGTGACACATAACCGGGAACGCTAACTCGCTCTGACCGCCATGAGCTCACACGTCACGGAGACGAAAATTCAAACCGTCTCCAGGCCCCGAGGAAGAGCAGCCAGAGCCTATCAGCCCGACTTTCCAGATCGGCGGCGGCGGGAAGGAGGGCCAGGCTAATCAGAGGCTTCTGGGACCCCCCCCCTCCCCTCCTCTCCTCTCGGCGTCCCCTAGACGTGAGGTCCCCCTGCCAACCGCTTTGCCAGCGTCACTTCTGGAATGTTCTCCACACACACAGCTGCTGCTGTCTGTGCAGCCTTATCCTTAGAGCAGGGAGCACGCGGCCTGCAGGCCCAGCGGGGCAGCCGCCTGCAGCTCACGTGCCCGTCCCCCCTCCGTCCCCGCGCCCGGGGGTCATCGGGCCTGGAGTGCTGAAAGCGAACTTGGAAAGTTATAAACTTCTCCTCAGGAAGCTTCCTCCCACCGAAACCGGTGTGGCTCAGTGGTAGAGCGTCGGTCTGCGGACTGAAAGGTCCCGGGTTCAGTTCCGGTCAAGGGCATGTACATTGGTTGCGGGCACCTCCCCGGTGGGGGGTGTGCAAGAGGCAGCTGGTCGATGTTTCTCTCTCATCGACATTTCTAGCTCTCTATCTCTCTCCCTTCCTCTCTGTAAAATATCAATAAAATATATTTTTTTAAAAAGAAGCTTCCTCCCCTGTTTAATCCTTGTCTTTCTTCTTTCTTTTTTTTTCCTTTTTCTCCTCCTCCTTCTCCTCCTCCTCCTCCTCGCTCTCTTCTTCCTCCTTCTCCTTGTTCTTCTTATACTTTGAAATGTCATTTTTTTTCCCTTCCAAGATAGAACAGAGGTTTTCTAATTACATGGGGTGGAATTCATTCTGTCTTATTTTCAAACACAAAGGCTCCAAAGCGCCCAGCATGGCCTCTGTGGAAAGAGGAACGGCTTTCTCAGGAAGCGAAGTTCTGTATCGCTTGTGGAAGAGTCATCCCGGGACCCGCAGGGATCTGTAGGGCGGTCCGATCATCACTCCCTCAGACGGTCCGCGTGTCCTGTGAAAAGCATCGCTTCCTACTCCTGTTGTGGCTGTGAATGTGCTTCCCTTATGATTTGTAAACCTGGGGCCTGGGGTCAGACGGGAGACTCGGGCTCTGCTCACTGGCTCGGTGGCGGCCTTGAGCAGTCCTCAGCTCTGTGTCAGGCCTTCCTGTCACTGAAGGGACAGGGACAAGGAAACCATCCTCCATCCTCGGGATGCCAGCAGCTTCCAGGACCAGACCCCTGGTCTTCGGGCAGCAGAGCTCTCGGGTCCCCTCCTCCCCGCGGGATGCACCTCGACTCACGCTAATAGGCCGTTCAGACCACACGACGTCAGGACACGTAACTGCACACCTGGCATCGCCACCCACGGGCTCGCAGACAGTGAGAAGGTACTGGAGCTCTGAAACCAGTGTCTTCCCAGCACGCCGCCTCTTCGGCGTCCACTGAGACGGCATCGCATTTGCCAAGAAATGTTGGCGCTCAGTTGGTGAGAACAGACATTGGTACAGTCACAAGGGAAGACGTGTTTCTCAGAAAAACAGAAGCAGAATTTCCATGGGATCCAGGCTTCTCTCCTCTGGATACACAGCCACAGGAGGGGAAACAGGGCGCTGAAGAGACGTTTGCATGCTGATGTTTACCTCAGCATCATGCCCCACCGCCCCGGTGTGGGAACAACCCAAGGGTCTGAACATTGATGGGAAAATAAAGAGGTGACATGTGGAGCAGCCTCCATCTGCAACGGCATCAGGGAGTGTGCGGGCACTGTGACCAGTCAGGCCGACAGGGAAAGGCAGCCGCTGTATGATCGGTAGACTCTAACAAGGTGAAGGGCTAGAAACAAAGAAGGATGGTGCTTCTCTGGGGCCGAAGGAACGGAGAGATGCCGGGCAGAGATAGTGAGCTTCCAGAGAGACGCGGACTGTGTCCGTGGAGCTGACGCGGCACTGTGATTTCGGTGGACAGCACAGCGCTGTCTGCCTGGGAGCTGCCAAGAGAGCTGAGAGGAAACGTTCTCAGCCAGGGCGTGACCTGATGTGACGGGATGTGAGCTAACGCCGCCACGGTGATCATATGCATTGTATAAGTGCATCATATCAACGTGCTGCAAACCTTAGACGTACACAAGGCTACATGTCAACTAGAGGCCCAGTGCACACCATCAGTGCACTGGGCGGGGAGAGGGTCCCTCAGCCCTGCCTGTGCCCTCTCGCAGACTGGGATCCCTTGAGGGATGTCTGACTCGTGGCTTAGACCAGCCATGGGCAAACTATAGCCCAAGGGCCGGATCCAGCCTGTTCAGCTGTTCTATCCGGCCCACGGAGCCGAAATAGCCTGGCTGGAGTGGCTCAGTGGTTGAGCGTCTTCTTATGAACCAGGAGGTCATGGTTCAATTCCCAGTCAGGGAACATGCTTGGATTATGGGCTCCATCTCTAGTGTGGGGTGTTCAGGAGGCAGCCAACCAATGATTCTCTCATCACTGATGTTTCTATCTCTTTATAGTAAATAGTTATTCTCCCTCCCTCTCCCTTTCTCTCTGAAATCACTAAAAATCAATAAAGTAATTGAGACCTAAACTATTTTCTATTATATTCACTCCTGTATATTTAGCAGATAGAAAATCGCCCACTGCTCATTGTGCACGTGGTGAATGAACAAGGTAAAGAGACCAAGTTTCTTTTGGAAGCTGGGAATAGTTATACCCTTTAGCCCAGCACACATAGGATGATACTTTATCAGACTGGGAATCAGGACATGCTGTATCAATGTCCGGACTGGCTGCCTATAATATATCGATGTTATATTAGATAATAAAAGAGAAACATGCAAATTGACCACACCTTCGCTAATCCCACAAGCCGCACCCACAAGCCAATCAGGGCAGGTATGCAAATTAACCCAACCAAGATGGCAGTTGATTTGCATATCCAGGCCAGAGTGAAGACTGAAGACAGAGTAGAAAGAAGCCAGGTGCTGCAGAAGAGAGCGAAGCTACAGAGAAGCAAGCAAGCGGGGCAGGGAGAAGCAAGGGAAGCAGGCGGGGCAGTGACCACAGCAGTAAGCCCTATTGCAGGAATCTTCTGGCCACGGGTCTCTAGTCCTATATAATAAAAGGCTAATATGCAAATAGACCAAATGGAGGAATAACCGGTTGCTATGATGTGCGCTGACCACCAGGGGGTGCTTGCGGAACATGGCAGGCACCGGTAGCAGGCAGCAGAGCAGAGAACATGGAGGGCATCGGCCGTGGCAGGATGGTGGAGCAGGTGAGTGGGGGTGTCAGGCCAAGGCAGGGTGCTGGTCACTGTCATCAGGGTGAGCCTCTGATGTTTACTGAAAATTCTTTGCTCCCATGCGCTGCAGTCCTGCCTGGCGCTCACACCTGCTGCTGGCACCTGCCCCACTGGCACCTGCAGCCAGTGCTGGAACTACTGCTCGCACCCATTGCTGGCACCTGGTGCTGACAGGCTCTGATTGCCCAACACCAGCACGGACCGCTCAGCCCAGTCAGCAGGTGTGAGCGGGGGCTGCTGGCCCTGACCACCCCTCAGGGCTTCTCCACCTCCCCCTGCTCCTGAGGGGCGATCGGGGCTGGCATCCACCTCTCACATCAGCTGCCATTTACAGCCCCACTCACATCCACTGCTGACACCAGCCCCAATTTCTCCCGACCATCACTGGGAACAAGCAAGGCTGGTGCCATCAGCGTGTGGGAGCGGCAGTGCGGGAAGTGGGGCTGCTGGCAGACAGGAGCCCAGGGGGCAGGGCGGGAGGGACTGGGCGGGGACGCAGAGGATGGGCCAAGACCTGTCCCAGTGCCTACTGCAGCCTCATGGCCCATAGTTCCTTTCAAGGTGCACAAATTTGTGCACTGGGCCCCTTGTCGTATATATTAAAAGGGTAATATGCAGATTGATCCTAAGGGCAGAATGACTGGGAAAAACCAGTAGTTACGATGTGCACTGACCACCAGGGGCAGATGCTCAATGCAAGAGCTTCCCCCTGGGGGTCAGTGTGCTCCCACAGGGGAGCTCCGCTCAGCCACAAGCCAGGCAGCGGCGGTGGCAGGAGCCTCTCCCACCTCCTTGGCTGCGGGCCTAAGCTGGCAGGCGGACATTCCCTGAGGGCTCCTGGACTGTGAGGAGAGGGCACAGACCAAGCTGAGGGGACACACACACACACACCCACCCACAGTGCAAGAATTTTGTTGCACTGGGCCTCTAATCTAAGTATAATAGTACCTAGTGTTACCTGTGAACGAGGGGCCATATTTCAAAGCTGTCAAGTGGAAGCAAAAAGCCACTAGCAGGAAGGACCTGGTTCTTTCTCCTTGGGCTTCCTTCAGGTCCGAAGGCATCACCTGCATTGGCTTTTGTTTGCTCCCAAAGTCAATAAAACCGCCCCTGCTCACGTCTGGGTACTTCCCGCCTCTGAATAGTAACGACAGCATTAACTCCAACCCAGGGTAATGATTTTCCCGTGTGTGCTTTTTCTCCATTAATTTTCTTTTTTGTGTGCTAAAAAGGAAGCCACGTTTTTAGAACAGAAATGCAGTAAGATATTCAATAAAAAGATATTGCACATCTTTCACAGACTAGCAAGCTGAACAGTGATATTTCTTAGAAATAACATGACATACAATGGGAGCTTTTTTTTAAAAAGACACTGGAATCCAATGGGTTATTATAGGTTTTTTAAATTTCATTCTGAACAATAAATCTACCATTTTAAATAAGACTAACATTTTACCATTACAAACACTCATTGAATACTCCATGGAAATTTGTTAGTTTTGTGCTATATGTCTCTTTTCATAAACAACCTCTATTTGCTTAAAGAGGGATGATCTAATAGATTTAAATTATTCCTAGGAGCTGGAGGCAGAGGGAAGGAGATATTGTAATATTGAACATGGTAGAATCTTCTATTATAGCACTACAAAGGAATGGCTTTCATTTAAGCTTTTCCATATGAAATCAAATAGCAAATGAGACCTCCCTGTATACATTCATAGAGCTTAAAATCCACACACAGAACTGAAAATTCAGAACTAGACTTCTGTACGCACCGGCTGGCCTGCTTGTTCGCAGTGTGGCTGTGCCTGACAATAGCCTAGCCAGCTCCTGGTGACCATGTCCCAGTGCCCTATCTCGGGGGCGCATTACCCGCAGTCAGGTAACCTGTCAGGGGGCGGGGGGAGGGGGAAGTTCTTCTCTAAGTTAAGCATAAAGAGAGAAATTTCCGAGGGAGTGTGTTTCGTTTGATCGGGGAATTCGAAAATACTCAATATGCACCACAAGCCTCACTCTGTCGGCGCTTCCTTGACACATCCAGTTCCAATCGCCTCCCTTTTCCCGTGTGAAAGGTCATTGTCTCCACTAAGGTCTGCTCTTCTCCTGCCTCCCCGTTCGGAGCCATTCGTGTGGGATGGGACATGATTAATGCCGATGTTCAGGACTTAAGGTTGACAAATGCTCTGTAAGGAGGAAATGAGAAAGGACCTGGGACTTTCAGTGGCACCAAGAGGGTTAGACTATTGGCACGTAAAGTCCTACCCGCCATGAGTGCAGTCCCAGCCCTGGGCCCATGTCTCGGGCTCTTGTTCAAAATGTGAGGCTACTGAAAATGTCAGAATTCTCTTTAATTAATTAACATAAGTCTTTCCTTTACTTTCAGAAAGGGGAGGTGCATCTGGTATAAATACTCTGTTCCTAACTATATTTTGCTGGACAGGAACTTTCAGATTATGTGATGCATTTAGTACTACTAGAGGCCCACTGCACGAAATTCATATACCAGTATGGGCAATCAGCACACACACACCCCCACCCCATCCCCCGCTGGCACCTACTTTGGCTGGCCTGGGTCCTGTGGGCTGGGGGAAGCTCCTGCATTGAGTGTCTGCCCCTGGTGGTCATCATAGCAAGTAGTTGAGCAGCCTTAGCACATAATTTGCATATTACACTTTGATTGGTTGAAAGGATAACCAGGTGACTGACACTTAGCATGTTAGGCTTTTATTATATAGGATACCATTATTTTACTTTATCAGCCTACACCAGCCCTGGGCAAATTATGGCCCGTTCGGCTGTTCTATCCGGCCCGCTGAGCCGGAAGAGCGGAGGGTTCTCTTCCTCTCCCCTCCGCTCCTTCACCAGCAGCCCAAGAGGAGAGTGCCAGGTTGCTTTTGTTCCGGCCCTCCGGTCCAGTTTCAGAACCCATTGTGGCCCTCAAGTCAAAAAGTTTGCCCACCCCTGGCCTATACACACACACACACACACACACACACACACACACACACACCTTAATTCCTTATTTTTTTTTTATCTTTCTTTTTTCTTTTTTTTTGTTGTTGTTGGTGGTGTGGGGGGGTTAATTTTAATTATCCTTCTCCTAAATTTTACATATCGAAAACATCTCACACCAGTTTAAACCAATGAAATACATCCGTTGATTTACAAATGCAAAGTTAGAGCCAATTTCGGCCAGATCCAGAGGTTTGGCTCTGTTGTCACTAATCAGCTGCTCAGCTCGCAGTTCTGTTTTGACTGTGTTGTTGCACCTCAGGCCCCGGTGAGGTCAAGCTGAGAAAGGCTTTGCAGCTGAGGGCAGAGCCCATGCGGTTACTGGCTCTGCTCTGAGGTCACTAATTAGTTGTAGAACCCTCTGCCGCCCTAAAAGGCTAATTCCTTTTTATTTTCTAGTCCTGCCTTTATGCTTACCAATTAGTTCTTCCATTTATCTCTGACTATCTTCTCACATTTTACAAGCAGCAAAAACAGTCAGGACCCTTAACGGTTTGCTTGACTATCTCCCTATTTAAATTGCCACTTTCTTTCCTTCCATGTTTTCTTTACACGTCACTGTGGGTAAGCTTACACTAAGCTTCCGGCCACGATGTGACATGGACTTCTCCCTTCCACGCGTTCCTCAGAACACGTTTCTTATCTCCTGTGCAGCCCTCACCGGAAGTGGTCCTCGAAGTCCAGATTTCGCCTAAGCATTCAAGATAATTTAGGTTTCCTTTATTATAGTCCTCCGAGTCCTGCTAGTCTTCCCACTGCTTGGATCCAGAGCCAGGGGCCTGTTTGTTTTTAGACGGTAACCACTGTTACGTAAGTTGGCTCGTGTCCCTCCCAGAAGACTTTGAAGTCCTCACCCCACAAACCGTGAGCGTGGCCGCATTTAGAAGGAAGGCTGTGCAGAGGATGGAGTAGAGATGAGGGCGTTAGGGTGGGCCCCGACCCTGGTGACCATGGCGGTGGAAGAGCAGCACGTGGACGTGAAGATGGACGTCCACACAGAGAGGCCGGGGGGGGGGTGACAGCGCAGGAGGCCACGCATCCACAGGACGGCCAGGGGCGCACCAAGGTCAGGAGAGTGGAGGCGCACATGACCCCGCACTGTCTTCAAATGAACTACCTGCCCATCAACTGCCACAACGACCAGATGACACCTTTGGTTTCACCACTCCGCTCACCATGCCTTGTTCCTGCAGCGCCCGCAAGCTGATCACCCCCTCGCAAGCGTCCAGCCCTGAGCTACCTCTTACAGATAACACTCCTGCCATCCATTCAGCCGTTGGACCAGCTCAGGTTCACCCCGGCACCCCTCATCAGGCGAATGCAGGGAGTCCATGCTGTCTGCTACAGGGTATGGGCCTGCAGGCTGGGAGAAGGCAGCACAGCAAGCTTGTGTTTCTACCTTTCTGCCAGGGGTCCTGGGCTTCCCATTCCACTGCGTGGCTGAAGCATCTTACTTGGACTTGGGAGCTTGCCCGGGAGTTTTCATGCTTGAAGTCATAGTTGTAGCAAGATATTGATGGTAACAGAGAGACAGCCAGTAGGATGAGCCCACATGTTGATAACCAGAGGCCAAAACCATCACAAGTTCAAAATCTCACAGGCTGACCCGGGGGCCCAGGGTAACGTCTGTTGGCTGTGAGCTAGAACTTAAATCCGTTCTGTCCACTCCCAACACTGATGCCACGCCCGTCCCACCACCCGGCCAGAAGGACCTTGCACGTGGCAAGGACAATGCTTCTTCCAGCAGTCTTCATTTTATTCATTTCGTTTTTAATATGTTTTCATTGATTTCATAGAGGAAAGGAGAGGGAGAGAGAGAGCAACATCAGTGAAGAGAGAGAATCATTGCTGGGCTGTCTCCTGCAAGCTCCCTACTGGGAATGGAGCCCACAACCCAGGCATGTGCCCTGACCGGGAATGGAACTGTAGCCTGGTTCCTAGGTGGACGCTCAACCACTGAGCCACACCACTGGGCACAACATTCTTCGTGTTTTTTTTTTAATTTTATTATTCTAAAATGTACTGCAATAAAACACTAACTCTAAACGAATGGGCATGATTATCAACAGTAAGAAATACATTCTAAGTTCATTTAAATACCGTATTTGCCGGCATATAAGACGACTTTTTGGCCCTGAAAAATATGCCTCCAAGTGGGGGGTAGTCTTATACAGCGAGTATATAACAAACTCTGTATTTTTAGTGGAAATGTTAGGGGGTCGTCTTATACGTCCAGTCGTCTTATACGCCAGCAAATACGTATTTTTCAGGGCCAAAAATCGTCTTATACGCCGGCAAATACGGTAACCAGTAGAAGTGGTTGGAGTTTGATAAACAAATATAATCTTTTCAAACTTCTAAGCAACATAAGCTATACGTTACAGTGGGTCATAGTTGTGCCAGTTGTTTTTTAAGGCATGAACTAAGCAAGAAACATAACAATTGGCCACCTCCTAGACAACATGTTTGAAAGCAAAAATAAAATGCAACGCGTGCCAATGGTTTTGTTATCTATGGAGAAATAAGCTCAAGAACTTTACTTATGATCCTACTACAATTAGTTGGCTAGGTTTGTAGGTTGTACTAACACTACAGTGCAGTTTTTATTTCTATTATAGAAGGCTCCCGATGTTATAAATCAATTCTGGAACTCAGTGAACCAAATGAACTAGAACTGAGAGGAACTTCTGTTGACCATCATGTTTTCTAAACATCATGAAACATTGGTTTTCTGGAACCCCAAATGTTTCTCTTCACTGAAACAGGGGGAACTCATAGATGTTTCACTTCTTTATGGTGTTATATGTTTATAAAACTTGTTTAAAGTTTTTAAAAAATTGCTATATATTAAGCACCTGCTATGTGCTCAGTGTTCTTCCAGATGCTAGCAGCAGAGTAACTTCCAATCCCTCTGGAACGTGAATGTTATGTGAGCAAACAACATATGAATGAGTAAGGAATGTTTAGGACCAAACTGGTTATTTCTTGACTGTAAGGATTAAATGACTTATATGGACTTCAAAGGTACGAAGTGATCTGGCAGGTGTGGCTCAGTGGTTGAGTGTCCACCTATGAACCAGGAGGTCACGGTTTAATTCCCAGTCAAGAGCACATGCCCGGGTTGTGGGTTCGATCCCCAGTGGGGGATGTGCAGGAGGCAGGTGAACAATGATTCTCTCTCATCATTGATCTTTCTCTCTCTCTCCCTCTCCCTTCCTCTCTGAAATCACTAAAAATATATTTTTTAAAGGTAAGAATCTTTATAGGGATGATGCACATTAGCATAACCTCAACTATTATTGGGATTTCAACTAGGTAAAAAGGAGGAATGGTTAGTTTTCAGGCAAAAGACGATAACAAAGCACCATGAACTCCCAGAATGCTGGCGAAGGGGCCCAGAGCTGCCAGCAGAGAGCCAGGCAGCACCGGCCCGCGCCCTCGCCGCCGCAGGCTCTGTCTCCTGCTGATAACGACCGTTTTCTCCCGCCGAAAGGGCGCGGATTAGAAGAACCCAGTAGAAGACTGATTAGGTGCAAGTATTGCTGAGCCTGTGCCATCCGTTATGCCTCCTATCTCAATCTGATTCGTTCCAACGTGCAACCTGCCTGGAATATAAAACGGAAACCCAAGGAACAGTGAGCACAAATCTACATCTACTCAGAGAGCAGAAACATTAATTTAAAAGATAGTATGTGTCCCCATTTTAAGTGAAAACAAAACAGACCGTATCACTTAGATAGAGTATTTAGCATCCAGCCTTGAAAAAAAATAAAGAAATTGACATGCATTTCACCCAAAGCATACCAGATACAATGGGTTTGCAAGAGCAAGAGAATGAGAAAAGGGTATTAACCATTTTGTCACCAAGGACGCTATGGCTTTTTGGTCAGTTTCTGACACATGGCATGGAGAGTCAATTCTTTTATTTTTAAATATATTTTATTGATTATCCACAGAGAGGAAGGGAGAGCGATAGAAAGCTAGAAACATCAATGAGAGAGAAACATCAATCAGCCACCTCTTGCACGCCTCCTACTTGGGATGTGCCTACAACCAAGGCACACGCCCTTGATCGGAATTGAACCTGGGACCTTTCAGTCCGCAGGCCGACGCTCTATCCACTGAGCCAAACCGGTTTTGGCAATGGAGAATCAATTCTAATATAAGATGAAATCCTTCTCAAATGAGTCTTTGAAGACGTGGGGAAAAAATAGAAAACTCCAGGCAGAACGGGGCCAGCGAGGGTGGTGACCCTCGGTGCTCCTGCTCCCGACTGCACGCTGCACGCGTGCGAGAAGACATGTGTCACAGGTTGGCAGAGTTTCAGCCATCGCCCTGGCCAGTCCTCCTCACAGCATCTCAGAAAACGTGTTATTCCAGAGTGTCATACGCTCATGTAACAGAGCACATGCACTGAAAAATAGTAACATGACAATGTGAAAAGGCACTCTATCCAAAACCCAAATGAATGGATAAACTATAATTCTATTAAATAATAATATTATTAAATCTGACATAGTGTGTTTTGACAACATCTGAAGTTTTTTGCATAATCAAAGCCAGCACGCTTTAAAATCACACAATAGAAATAGGTAACAATCTGTATATTGGGGTAATTTTGTCCCTAAATAATTGAGCTACAATCTCTATAGATGGGCATACCCCCAGCTAAGAATATGTAAATTGGCTAGGCTACAATGTGACTCTAGTGATGAGAAACACCAAACTAAGTAAAGAAAACAATGCTAATTCAAAAGCGATAAAGGTAAAGAAAAGAAAACTAACATTCAAAATACAGTGAAAAGTTCCAGGTATGGCGGGTGACTAGCACCCCTCTTTTTACTTTTTTGAAAGACAACACTTACAACTGCAACCCGGCCAGGGTGGCTCAGTGGTTGAGCGCTGACCTATGAACCGAGAGGTCACAGTTGGATTCCCGGTCAAGGGCACATGCCCAGGTTGTGGGCTCCATCCCCAGTGTGGGGCATGCAGGAGGCAGCTGACCCATGATTCTCTCTCATCATGGATGTTTCTATCTCTCTCTCTCCCTTCTTCTCTTGAAATCAATAATAATATATTTTTTAAAAGACTTGTAATTGCACAAGACAAACTGTACAGAAAATGCATTCAGCATGACGTGTCGGAAAGGACATCCACTCCAGCAGCACTAACTGCTCCCCCCAATGACCGCAGACGGTCCTTGGAGGGGGACACACCAGTACAATCAGAGCTCAGCTGGCCTTTGGAGACAGTTACCCGGTCCCTGTGCTTAGCGCAGTCATCATAGTTTGAAGAAAAACCATACGTTAAGTGCCGGGCATACAGAAGCCCAAACTTGGCCATGGACTAGAAATACGAACAAAAATGAGAAACGCTTTATCTCCTCAAGAGGACTGCAGCACGTACACCTGTGCACACATGTGTGACAATATGTCACAAGCTGATTTTAAATCACAGAAAATTAGATTAATGCTTTCCAAGAACTACACAGCCATGAGGGAAAATGAAAGCAACCTGCGGCTACCATGTTTACTTAGCAACGAAGGCCAAACAACAGGACGGCACAGGTCATTGTGAACCCTCTGGCTTATTTGGTTCCTATACGTTCGTGTTACATAGGTTTGAAATGTGTATTGCCTGGACCAACCTTCAGGGGTTCATGACAAAAACCCACCCAAAGTGTCTTCAGCAAAAGGAGACTGTGTTCAGTCAAATGACAGAGACATAGCTTTAACCTTGAAGGAAATGGCAAATCACTCCGGTTGGATGAAGAGTAAGAGCAGCCATCCATTGTTCCCCACTAAAAACACATGTTCCTTTCACTTGTGACACAACACCAATTAGGAGCCTCTTTTTCAGACCTTGCTTTTATTTCCCGGTAAATTGTATGATTTTTTTTAACATCATACTAATTCCTGTAAATTTAAGAAAATCAGAATCCAAGCATATGTATCCACTCATTTATTTATAAAAATTTTATATTTACAACTTTTAAAAATACTGCCTTAAAAAATACTAATTTACCTGGCAAATTAAAAAAAAAAAATACTATCTTAATGAACCGAAATACAGCCACTTACTCAATGCCCGAGTCTGTTTCCAAAGTGTAGCTCACATTGAATTAAACCTTGGAGTTAACCTTGCAAAGCCAAAGGAATACCAAGCTGTCAAACACATTTTTATCCAGTTTAAATTAGCAAAAATATTGCTTTTGTTTCCAGAAAAGAAAACATCTAGGCTATAAGATTTTTAAGATTACTGAAGATTAAAAAGATTGTCAGACATGCGACTACAAGGAGCCCACGGAAATCCGCGTTTTATTTGCCAAGTGAAATCCTCCAGCAAATCGCTGGCAGTGGGATGCTGGATACCCCTATCCCCTTAATCCTGCCCAAATAGTCATGTTTGATTACTCCTTGTTCTGGGCTGAGAAAAGTCCAATAAATTCTCACCACTCCTTCCCCCACGGCAGAGCAGCCACTGAAAACATAAAAGAATAAGACAGAACAAGAGCCAGCGGGAGCACTCCTCCGTCCAAAACGTTAGGTTCTGAGAGAAAAGTCTGCAGTAAATGAGCATGAAGGGAAGGCTATAAGGGCACGTTTTTGAGAGGCTACAAAGTAGGATTACGTCCATAAGACCCCTCACTCTTTTACTTCATGTTAAAAACACAAAAATAGCCGGGATCGGTGTGGCTCAGTGGATAGAGCGTCAGCCTGAGGACTGAAAGGTTCCATTCCGGTCAAGGGCATGTACCTTGGTTGCGGGCACATCCCCAGTAGGAGGTGTGCAGGAGGCAGCTGGTCGATGTTTCTCTCTCATTGACGTCTCTAGCTCTCTATCCCTCCTCCTTCCTCTCTGTGAAAAATCAATAAAATATTTTTTTAAAAAAAGAGAGAGAGAAATGGAACCCACCCCATGTTCCCGCCAGAACGCCAGTCATGTGACTACTCTGTGCCGGAAGGGAGCCGCTCGCTGGGTGGTCACCAGAGGACAGGCCTCCGGTTTGCGGGGAAGAAGGGGAAGGGCGTTAGGAGGAGGTTATGGTCTGGCTAGGTACCACGGCGCGGCTGCAGGTTACTGTCCCATCCGGACACACCAGTGCACGACACTGCATGTCAACCGCAAAGCTGTTTACATGCGTGAGACATTCATTCTACCTGGTGCTGACATCTAACTGACCAGGTGGGAACACAGACGGAGAGGAAGATGAAGCAGAGCAGACATAGGATCACTCTGGGACGCTGTTTCCACAGGAGGAACCTAAAGGAAAGGCTTTTGGGACAGGGTTCGAGGTTCAGTCTGGTGCTCTGCCTTGCCTCGGGAGGAGTCGGGGTGGGAACCTCATCGCTGTAATTTGAAAGGACACCTGTTGGCACCAGACTATTGCAGGTGGCACTCCGGCTCCTGGCTTTCCCCACAGCACCTGCTACCACACCAGCGCTGACTCCAGCCCTGTGACAAGACCTCTGCTCTGCACGGGAGAGGGAGGCGGATGCTGCTTAGGCCAGAAAGAACGTTCACGCAGGTTAGCACAGAAAAGTCACACAGCAGTGTCCTAACAAACATCAGAAAGATGCGTTAAAAGTGCTTTGGGAGGAGCTTACAAAGGGGAGAAACATATGCGTGCAACGAGGGCACGTTGAAATAATGCCAACAACGCTTTACAATTCCACACAGAGGTAGCACGCTGCTATTACAGTCAAAATATTGAGCAGAAGTTCGTTGCAGTTTGGGGAAATAAGAGGTATTATACAAAACACCTCCCAATCTGAAATCCCAGCAAAATCTAAATAATGACTATGTAAAAAAAACTCTCCAAATAATCCACCTTAATGGGAATACCACAGGTAGTACAAGGGACTGATAATTCACTTACTATGGGATGAGCAAACCTATATATATACATATATTACCTTATTACTTATTATATTGTTTTACCCATGTACAATATAAACTTGGGGCAGTTTCTCATATTTCTGTCTTTAATGAAGGTGTTTCATTGAAGGAAGTGAGCATGTATGGAATAAGAGACTTTAAGTAATATTGATGTTTCTTTAAATACATTTGGATTTTGGTTTGTTTGCTGTTGTTTTCTGCCTCAGCCGGTGTGGCTCTGGTCAGAGTGCCAGCCCCGAAGCACAGGGTCTCGGGTTCAACCCCCAGCCAAACGCATGCACCGGGGCTGCAGCTGGCCCACTCAGGGCATGTGCCCGGAGCAGCCAACTCATGTGCTCACATTGATGTTTCTGGCTCTCTCTCTGCCTCTCCCTTGCTCCTCCCTCCCCCAGTCCCTTTCACTCTCTGAAAATCAATAGAAAAAAATATATATCCTCTGGTGAGGATTAAAAAATATTAAATACATAAATAGGAGAATCCACATGTATTCAGATTGCACATACACTCATCAAATAAAATTAATAAATAAATCCTCACCAGAAAATAAATTTGTCATTACACATACACACACACACACACACACACACACACACACACACACACACACAGCAATCCATTAAAACATATCTCCAGTGTGAGAAATCTGGAAGTGTTCTTTCTGGATGATTGATAACTATCAACCTACATGTTTTCCTAGGTCAGCAAACTGCAGCTCAAGAGCCACATGCGGCTCTTTGGCCCCTTGAGGGTGGCTCTTCCACAAAATACCACGGCCTGGGTGAGTCTATGTTGAAGAAGTGGCAATAGAAGAGGTTTAAGTTTAAAAAATGTGGCTCTCCAAAGAAATTCCAATCGTTGCACTGTTGGTGTTTGGCTCTGTTGACTGGTGAGTTTGCCGACCACTGGTAGGTGGACGTTTAAGGACAGATGATAAGATGGTAACATTGTTAGAAGCTAAGCACCCTGGCCCTGCTGAGTCTGCCATCCCATTTCATGTCGTTGTTGAGTCAGAAGGCATGCAGGAGGCCGGTGAGTTCGGGGACAGCTTGCTGGCTGGACGGTAACATTAGAACCCGGAGGCCGTGGCGAGTCCTCGGAGGCGCCATGTGCAGCCTGTGATGGAGGCCTCGGCGTAAACCCGGGCGCGGTCCGGTTAATTCTGTTTGATGAGTGTAGATGCAATCTGAATGCGTGTAAACTTCCCTGCTGATAGGGTGGATCCTAACATTTTCTGAAATTAAATTTTTAGCAGAACATGGCATTTTGCAATGCATTTTATATTCCTCGGGTACTTGTTTTCTGGGACATTCCTTTTGCAATTAGATTCTCATAGATATTTCACTACTTAATGAAATTTCAGCGATTTTATTTGATTATAATCCTGGTGTGCCTTAAATTTATCAAATTAGATAGTAAAAAAAAAATGAAGTTCTGTTACTCTTCATAAATGAATTTTTTAAAATATATTTTTTATTGATTTCAGAAAGGAAGGGAGAGGGAGAAACATCAATGATGAGAGAAATGAGGGATTGGCTGTCTCCGGCACACCCCACACTGGGGATTAAGCCCTCAACCCCGGCATGGGTCCTGACCAGGAATTGAACTGTGACCAACTGGTTCGTAGGTTGTACTAAAGGAAATCAGAAGCATTGTTTAAAAACACACACACACACACACAATGCCAAGAGCATAACAAAGTGATTAATAGATGCAGCTATGATTGGTTTTTCCCTTCAAATAACCCAAAATAAAGTTACAAGCAGAAATATGAATTTAAACACACCTAACTTGTTGTTAGAGCACTTATAGACATATTTGCTTCACAGAAACGGGAAAAGACAACATCAAATTTTATATAAACATATATTTTTTATAGAAATACTAATCAACCACCATATTAGCTGGACTGCCCCATCTTGTTTTCTACCCCTTCCTGGCATTTACAGAGACCTCCGGAGAAGATGTGAGAGCCCCCGTGATACCAGGAAGCCTTAACAATGGAAAGCAGCCTGGCCAATGAGGCTCCGGGCTGAGCATCAGCCTGGGCCCCAGAGGATCATGGTTCCTTTCCCGCTCAGGGCGTACCTCAGTGTGGGGGCATGCAGGAGGCAGACTCTCAATGCTTCTCTCTCATCACTGATGTTTCTGTCTCTCTCTCCCTCTTCCTTCCTCTCTGAAGTCAATAAAAATATATTTTAAAAAATATAAAAGCAGGAGACAGATAGTGCTTCATGAATTTCAGGAAAATAGAGACGGAAAAGGGGGAGTAAATAACGAAATGCAGAGTACGACTTAGAGTTTAGAATACTTATAATTCAATAGCCAAACCCAGAGGAAATCTTGGAGATCCCAAACATGAATTTGAAAAGATTTCTGTAACCCTTGGGAGATCCCAAACGACTGATGTTAGTAGTTTACAGGCAAGTGACTTGGTTCCAGAGTTAGTGCAGGAAGTGGCTTCTTGATGTTATTGGGTTATTGTATTTTAGCCTATATGCCCAAGAAAAGCTACCATATATAGTAGGATAACAGATTGAGAGAACGTTGTGTTTCAATGAATCACTACTCATCAGACCAAATAGGACTTGGTCATTTACTGAGCATTAATTCTCAAGGAAATCAAAAGCACATGTTTTGTTTTGTTTTTGTTTTTTCCATTACCTAATCATAGAGATAGTGTCTCAAAAATACTATTAGAAGGATTAATGTGGCAACACATCACCAACTCCTCAAATGATAGGTTTTATGTAATACCAAAAACAGTAATAATATGTTAAAAAGAGAGAGAGAGAAAGCTGCTTTTGAAGGTAAAAACTCAGGGCTTTCTGTGTAAAAACAACACTTTATTATGCTCTTTGAAGCTGCAAACAATTTGGGAGGGTGAAATTTTATTTTCTCAGCTGTTCCAGTGACACATAATTCTGTGACAAAAATTAGATCTAGCTATGAAAGAGAGGACACCTGGAGATGGATGAATTGAAAAGCTAAATTTGAAATGAATCACTGAGCTAATGCATAAGCGTTATGGGTTTAAGTGTTTTTGCCCATGCTTCCTTTGCTAATTGCATTTGTTTCCTGCTGTTACCCTTATTGTCGTGACGCTTTTAATACCAAACCTGTGTGTGTGGAGAATGAGGCCTGTTACCTTTCACGTTTAGAGTTTCTGGAAAACAGGGACCTACCTGTTTAGTTCAACGGTGAAAAGACTCATGAGAATGCTTGGTAATGCTGGATTCCCTAAACCACTTCCTATCAAGCTAAGAAAATATTAATTAATCTTTTTAAAAATATATTTTATTGAGTTTTTACAGAGAGGAAGGGAGAGGGATAGAGAGTTATAAACATTGATGAGTTAGAAGTCTAATCCTATATAATAAAGAGTAATAGGCAAATTGACCCTCAAGTTCTTGCATCACAAGATGGTTGCCCCCATGGCATCATAAGATGGCCACAAGATGGCCACACCCCACATCATCACAAGATGGCCACCCCCACATTGTCACAAGATGGCCAGCAAGGGAGGGCAGTTGGAGGCAACCAGGCCTGCAGGAGAGGGCAATTGGGGGCAACCAGGCCTACAGGGGAGGGCAGTTGGGGGTGTTAGGCCAGCAGGGGAACAGTTAGGTATCAATAAGGCTGGCAGGGGAGCGGTAGGGGGCTATCAGGCTGGCAGGCAGAGTGGTTAGGGGCAATCAGGCAGCCAAGCAGGCGAGTGGCTACAAGCCAGCAGTCCCAGATTGTGAAAGGGATGTCTAACTGCCGGTTTAGGCCCAATGCAGTTCAGGCCCAATCCCTGTGAGATTGGGCCTAATTGGCAATCTGACATCGTCTGAGGGGTCCCAGATTGGAGAGGTTGTAGGCTGGACTGAGGGACAACCCCCTCCCCTGCTCAGTGCATGAATTTTGTGCACTGGGCCTCTAGTAAAAATAAAATGATCTAAAACTAAGAACATGAAAGAAGTATTAAATGATGATTTTAAGAACAATTAGCCCAATGCTCTGCATACAGTAAATGTCCTATATTTGCCTGTTGTTAATGAAAACATGTAAAGTATTCATTGATGTCTATTTTAAAACAATATATTCTAAGTTGTAGAGAATATGAATTAATATATTATGTTAATATGATCAGTATATTTATATTATGAATGTTAATATTAATATTAGTAGTGCATACTACTTATTAAAGTAGTAACATATATACCAAGGAATATTAAACTTTTTTTTTTCATTTCAAATAATAATGCCTAGTACATAGTGGGCAGACAACTATTTATTTTTTATATATGTGTGTTTCATTCATTCTTTGGGAGGGAAGGAAAGGGAGAGAGAGAGAGAGAGAGAGAGAGAGAGAAACATTGATGAGAAGGTAAATCAATTGTCTGCCTCCTGCATGCCCCCTACTGGGGATTGAGCCTCAACCTGGGCACTTGCCCTGGCCAGGAACTGAAACAGAGACTTCTCAGTGCATGAGACAACACTCAACCAAATGAGCCACACTGGCCGGGGCTCAAGTGCTTCTTAATAAATAGAAGTATTGGCTGAATTAATTCTTTTTTTGCATTTTGCATTTTTATTTTTGAACTACAGTTTACTTTCAATATTATTTTTTGCTAGTTCCGGGTGTACCACATAGTGGTTAGGCAAATCGTGTGCTTTATAGAGTGTTTCCCTCCACGTTCCCAGTCCTGCCCGCCTGCACAGTTATCACAGATCCGGGCCATCATCCCTGTGCTTTACTTTACATCGCCGTGGCTATTTTGTAACTAATTTGTGCTTTTTCATCCCTCCCTTTCTTCCACTCAGTCCTCCAACCCCTCTCCCCCCTGGCATCCGTCTTAAAGTATCTTATGAAACACGTTTGATTTATGTTTCTAGATTCAGCAAAACATCATATTCCGGCCGCCGTTTGCTGTCGTATGAATTTGAGCTCACGCTGTGTTGTCTGTCCTTGTGCCCGCAGGAATCCACCGGCACACCCAGTGCCAGTGCGGCCCCGGGGCGTCTCCCAAAAGGGACCCTACAGCCGTCCAGTCCCGCGCACACGGCCCAGGAGCAGAGGGTGCGGCCCGGGCCAGGGACGGCGGGAGCCTTTCCTCCAGGCCTGAGACAGAGCAAGCAAGTGGCTCCCGGACGCAGAGAGGACAGGGACATCCTACGAGCCCAGTGGTCGGCAAACTCAATAATCCACAGAGCCAAATATCCACAGCACAACGATTGAAGTCTCTTTGGAGAGCCACATTTTTTAAACTTAAATGTCTTCTAACGCCACTTCTTCAAAATTGACTCACCCAGGCCGTGGTATTTGTGGAAGAGCCACACTCAAGGGGCCCAAGAGCCACATGTGGCTCACGAGCCACAGTTTGCCGGTCACGGTCCTAGGAGAAGCTGCGGCCTTCAGCACAGAGACGCACTGAGGTTGGGTTGAGGGGGAGCAGGGGAATGAACTTGACCCCATGCCACTCCCGCCTCCCGGGGTTTTTCCGAGCCTGAGAGCAAGCACATCTGCTGGTGCCGGCCATGGGCACCTGCTGTGTCAGCCACGGGGACCTGCTGACGCCGGCCACGGGCACCTGCTGGTGCTGGCCATGGGCACCTGCTGATGCCGGCCACAGGAACCAGCCCTCTGGGCGGGGCGCAGGGTGCAGCCCCCACCTGGCATCTGGGAGAAGCAAACCTCAGGCATTCAGCACCGCTGGGATCACAGTCACTTTTCATAGGGGCTTATAATCTGACAGAGCACCTGAATTAATCTGAAATGCAATCATATTACTTTAAATCTTAGGACATGCATACTTATGTGAATATGGGCTTAAGTTCCTCTCAGATTCCCTTTCCAAGGCCTGTGCAAAGCGATTGAGAAGGTGACTCAGCTCGGAATACAGTAAACAGAGCAGATAAGCAGGGTCAGACCAACCCACCAGGAGTCAAAACATCATCTCATCCACATCATCCCATTCATCCACATCATCTCATCCACGTCATCTCATCCACATCATCCCATTCATCTACATCATCTCATCCACGTCATCTCATCCACATCATCTCATCCACGTCATCCCATTCATCCACATCATCTCATCCACATCATCTCATCCTCATCATCTCATCCACATCATCCCATTCATCCACATCATCTCATGGCCGGGTGACTAAGGACAAGAGCTGCTGTCTGCTGACCTCCAGAGCTGGCCCCACCCCAGCCCTTCCCCTTTGTAGTCCCGCCCCTGTACCTGCTGGAAGACATGATCTTCTCGGCTGACCAAGAGGCTTCTCAGTAAACGCCTTAAATACGTCACCCTGCCTTCGTGATCGGACACAGCGCGGGCAGCCAGAGCCCAAAGCGGGTTTCCGGTAACACGGACGCCACGTAAAAAGGAAAAGGTCTCCTGGCCCAATTCGCAGGGAAAACTACACTATCATCAGCGATTAGCAAACACTGATCCCATCAAGCATGACTGAGGAAAACGCGATTTCACCATAGATCACGCTTTAAAAATGCAATCATTGTTTCAGGGAGCTGAATGACACATTCACTGCGTAGTTATGGTTATCATAAATACAAAAAGAAAGAAATAAAACTGATTTTTATGTGCTCCACATTCAAAAATCCATGTTATCTAACTAGTACAGACCCATCTCATTCAATTTGATCTGAATTAGTGAGGTTTTTAACACACATCACAATTATGTTAAAATAAACCAAGATATTCCTTTCAAAACTTATAGAATTTACAAAAACACAATAAAGTATAATGGCTGAAGAATAATATGATTAATGTCAAAATTCTTTAAAATTTCTTCTCTGCCTTCACTATGCTTTATCCTGAGATTTTTTGATTACTCCTCAGCATGAACCCTTGGTTGCAAAAAGACACTTTATTTTAGCTTTTCTTTTTTCCTGCTACCTTCCTCCTACACCACGTATCTGTTAAGTCACCAGCCTAGACTGATATCCCTAGAACTTTCATATTAAAAAACAAACAAACAAACAAAAAACCCTCAACATCAAAAAAAAATAAACAATTCAACTAAAAACTGGGCAAAGACCCTAAAAAGATACTTCTCCAAGGAGGACATACAGATGGCCAATAGACACAGGAAAAGATGCTCAACATCGCTAATCATCAGATAAATGCAGATTAAAACCACAGGGAGATATCCCTCACACCTGTCAGCATGGCTACCATCAATGAACCAACCAACAACAAGCGTCGGCAGGGCTGTGGAGAAAGGGACCCTCCTACACGGCTATGGGAAGGCAGATGGTTGCAGCCCCTGTGGAAAGCAGGATTCAGTTACCTCAGACATTAGAAGTGGAGCTGCCCACTTTCCCAGAGATTCCACTTCTGGGAATATATCCAGGAAATCCAGAACACTCGGAAAGAGTGTTCTTGCAGCAGTAGGTACAATAACCCAGATATGGAAGCAGCCCAGGTTTTCGGCATATTCTTCAAACCTTCATGAAAAAGACATAAACTGTTCACGAAACAGATAGGAGCTTTGTTGTTCCAATGAAAAATAAAATTATACATGATCTCCAAAAAAAAAAAAATTTTGCAAAAGCACATGGAATGGAAACCCTGAGATTGGAAATCAAACCGAGGGACCAGGCACAGAGGACCGGGGTCAAGATGGTGAATCCAGGAACAAAGCCATCATGTGGAGCAAGGATGAAGCCAGGAGGGCTCACATTCTAAACACACGGAGCGCGTGGGAGGAGGCACCCCTGGCGGGGCCTGGGCATTCCTGATGTCCGGTCTAACGGGGCACTCCGCGCGGCAGCGAGTCCACAGAGGGGCGTCTGCATGGGCCGGAGGCGGCAGCTGTCTCAGGAGAGCGGGCGTCTGTATCCGCATCTCCCTCCCGTCTCTCCCTCCGGAGGAAGCTTCCGGAGGTAAAAAGCTTCGAAGATGATCTAAGCCTCATCACTCAGGACCTGTTTCCATGAGACCAGCGTTGTCAGCCAAGCACCGAGAGGAATTTAATTTAATTTAATTTGTAATAACGAAGAGGACCAAGTGGTCAAGGCACTAAACCAGTTGTCACCCTTTGATATCCCTTGGCACACATCATTACTGAATAATTACTGAAATCCTGTTTCACAAGGAAACAATACGTATTTTTGGCCGATCTGACACACACAAAAAAATGGGGCTCATTCTGATTCAGTCACACTGGATGGCTATTGTTATGTGGCTAGTATCGTCTTTTTTTAATTAAGGGAAAGGAAGTCAGTGGCCCCAACTCAACAGGTATTGAATGTCTTCAGGATCCCCATGGCACACCGTGTGGCTGGCACACGGTGAGACCCACTGCCCGGAGCAGGTGATCCAACAGGAATCTCCGGCCCTACCAACCAACACTGCATTTCCACCAGCCACTGCTGCGCTGCTCGGTGCCACTAAACTGTAACCACCGACTCCGTGCTGGGTGGTGCGGGAGGAACCCTCCCTGTCTGTGGCTCCTGTGTGGACCAGACACCATTCGGCTCACTCCCCAAGGAGCCCTGCACACGAGGCACTAAGATCTCTCCTCCAAGGTCACACCGCACTCGGTGATCCCTGAGAGAAGGGAACTACGGCAGGCACGTGGCCACCAACAGCTGTGCCCTGCGGGGCCACGGAGCTTTCACAGCCGCTTCCGCACCGCGCGGCAGGAAGGCCTGAGGGTCGCTTCAGGGTTAGTAAATTGGGTCCTAACTCTTTTGTTTGCATTCTGTGTCAATGTAATCCTCTCTCTTTTTTTAAAATATATTTTATTGATATTTTACAGAGAGGAAGGAAGAGGGATAGAGAGCTAGAAACGTCGATGAGAGAGAAACACCGACCAGCTGCCTCTTGCACCCCCCCTACTGGGGATGTGCCCACAACCAAGGTACATGCCCTTGACCAGAATCAAACCTGGGACCTTTCAGTCCGCAGGCTGACGCTCTATCCACTGAACCAAACCGGTTTCGGCAATGTAATCCCCTCTAACGCTGAGCAAGAGAAATCTAAAAGGACAAATCTGAGAGCAGTAGGAGGCAATGGACAAGGCAGCTTCTCGCAGAGAGTGGACCCAGGGTTTAAAGAAGAAACTTCAACCAAATAAACTGATGGGCAAAGACAGACCCAGAGACACAGAAGCATGAGCAGACTGTTGAAGCTCAAAGGGAAGCCGGTGGGGGGGGGGAGGCTGGGGGGGACGGTGCAGGGGGGGTGGGGAGAGATCCACCAATGAGCTTGTCTGCACAGGTGCACAACCCTTGGACACGGACAGCGGGGTGGTGAGGCCTGGGGGCAGGGAGGGGTCAGGAGCGGGCTGGAAGAGGTTGATGGAGGAAAGGAGGACCTATTTTCAACACTAAAGATTTTTTTAAAATAAAGAAACAGATTTCTATGTGGCCATGGCAACGTCTTCACCATTTCTGACCTCTGAACCTCACCGCTGCTTGGACCAGGAAGTGACTCCTGCGTTTTCCCATCTTCCATCCCCAAAATGGAAATGCTACTTAGCGCCTTGCTGACCCCAACAGCTGCTCCGCACTGGGTGTGGCAGGGGAGGTGCTGACCCCACCCTCTGCTCCGCACTGGGTGTGACAGGGGAGGTGCTGACCCCACCCTCTGCTCCGCGCTGGGTGTGACAGGGGAGGTGCTGACCCCACCCTCAGCTCAGTGCTGGGTGTGACAGGGGAGGTGCTGACCCTGACCCCACCCTCTGCTCCGAGCTGGGTGTGGCAGGGGAGGTGCAGCGTCGTTCCCGACAGCTTGTGGGTGTCCAGTCGCCACTGCTGAGCCTGCTGGGCTGCGGAGACCCTGTGCTTTGGGGCTAGTGGATGGGACTTGGGTCTGTCCTTGGGCAAGGGTCACGTGGTGCTGGGAAGAAGGGTGCCTGGGTGGCCATCCTGTGAGCTGGGACGCATGGCTAAGTCATTCTCTGTTCTTCTTTTCCACAGCAGAAGCTTCCTATGTGAACAGGCCGGGCCCATGGCTGCTCAGCTCCAGGCGCACTTTCAGACCAATTCATCCCCATTTCCTTTGTTCCTCTAAATGTCAAGTTTAGTTACTGCGCTTAAGTGCATGTCAAGATGCCATTCTCCAAGGACCAGCCCAGCAGGCTCCGGAGCATGTGAGGCTATGAGGCCGTCTGCTGGGTGTGTGTGTGTGTGTGTGTGTGTGTGTGTGTGTGTGGCTGGGTGTGTGTGTGGGGGGGGGGGTAGAATGAAGAGGGCGGACATTACTTGGTTCACTCGTGTTGAAGAGCTTCCGCATCCAAAAGAGACAAATAATTTTAGACCTGAGGATGTTTACAACCTTCTGGAGATAATGCTCCATTTCAATGGAATGTGAGGCAATTACTTGAGTAACGTTGCATTGGCCTTGCCATGTGTGAGACCTGGTCATGTTTGTGTAAATAATGGTCATTTCAGGACCTAAAAATATGTGGTTTCTCAGCATATCTAAAATTTTTTAAATATGATTTTAAGTCTATGTATGAATGTATGTATGTATTTATATATTAGGGTTACATATACAGTGTATGTACTAGATGTGTGTGTGTGTGTGTGTGTGTGTGTGTGTATGTGCTATTTCTATGAAAGTAAGAAAAATTTTAGTTAGAAAACATAAGTTAATATTTGATAAGATAGTGATATTTCAATCAAAATAAGAAGATAGAAGAAAACAGGGAAAATGCAATTTTTTAGAAGATGTTTTTATTGATTTCAGAGAGAGAGAGAGAGAGAATCATGGATTGGCTGCCTCCTGTAGATCTAACAGGAATCAAATGAACCTTTACCTACTGTTTATGGGTCAATGCCCAATCACTGGGCCACACCGCTGGGCAGAAAAGGCGATTTTATTTTTTTTTTAAATATATTTTATTGATTTTTTACAGAGAGGAAGAGAGAGGGATAGAAAGTTAGAAACATGGATGAGAGAGAAGCATCCATCAGCTGCCTCCTGCACACCCCCCACTGGGAATGTGCCCGCAACCAATGTACATGCCCTTGACCGGAATCGAACCTGGGACCTTCCAGTCCGCAGGCCGACGCTCTATCCACTGAGCCAAACCGGTTTCGGCAGAAAAGGCGATTTTAAATTGATTTATAAGAACTGGCCCAGTAACTAAGATCATATTCTTGCTTTATAGCCTTTCTTTTAAAAAACGTTAAATGAATATATGTCACAACCATGTACAGAAAGTCATTAAACTAGCATTGAATGTTGCCATGGGGAAGAAACAACAACATTCAATAGTCCTCCGGGAGGAGAACAAAGGAGCTGAGAAAACCGCATCTGCAGAGTTAAGAGGCCACGTCGCTCCTGCCCGGACCGCGCCCCCACGCTGCTGAGGGCCGGTGGTATATGTGGCCGCGATCACCTGGAGCATTTATTTATGAAAAAAACAAAAAAAAACAAAGAGGACTGAGTTAAAAATGTATAACTGTTAAGGATTTTTAAAATCAGAAGATTGCAGCTACATAGCATGAAATAACGTTTCAAAGCTATCCATCTCATGAAGCCAGTGCATGCTCACCACAGTTTGTGTTAACAAGCGCTGCTGCTCGC
The DNA here is from genome assembly GCA_963924515.1 of Vespertilio murinus. Lineage (NCBI taxonomy): Eukaryota > Metazoa > Chordata > Mammalia > Chiroptera > Vespertilionidae > Vespertilio > Vespertilio murinus. The sequence continues at coordinate 2,436,124 of OZ004709.1, read as the reverse complement.
AGCCCCGGAGGACTGTGCCAGCGCCCGTGACCCCGGTTTCACTAAAGCAGGGGTCTGGTGAACAGCGAACATCGTTTGGGACCACAAAGACCATCAGCTGTTTTCGGGGCTCTGTGGCTTCGAAGTCCACTTCATTAAACATCACGGGACGTGCGTTCCTTCGCACAGGTCCTGGCAGACAGGAAGAACAGTGTTTCTAAAAGGGGAGTGGACTGACGATTCTCGGGGAAAAGGGGAGTGGGGGGGGCGGGAAGAGACTGAACACAAACTGTGCACCTATGGATGAGGACAATGGGGGGTGGGGAAAGGGCAAAGGGTGGGGTGGGAACCTGGTGGAGGGGAGCAACGGAGGGGGAAAAAATGAGGAACATTTGTAATAATATGAACAATAAAGATTTATTTTTTAAAAATTTTTAAAGAAAAAAATAAGTTAAAAAAAATTAAACTGATTGGCTGTTCAATAATCCAACCCAAACCCAGAGTCGTGATCCCACAGATCTGCAGGCACTTGTACTGGTAAGCACCACTGCGGTGGGAAATGGAGGGGAGGGGATGGGCAGATAATGGATGTGGGTCCTCCGCTCTGCATTATCTTTGCTTCCTGCAGGCGCTGGGCAGCACAGAAAACTCAGTGCCTTTCCCATAGGCCAGTGGTGGGCAAACTCATCTGTCCACAGAGCCAAATACCAACAGCACAACGACTGACATTTCTTTGGAGAGCCACATTTTTAAAACTTAAACTTCTTCCAACGCCACTTCTTCAACACAGACTGGCCCAGGCCGTGGTGTTTGGTGGAAGAGCCACACTCCAGGGGCCAGAGAGCCGCCAGTAGTTCGAGAGCCGCAGTCTGCCGACCACGGCCATAGACAGGAGGACCCTTCCCTCAGGCAGGCATTCCTAACTGCAGCCGGTGGCCTCAGGAAGGGACTCTCCGCTTGCTCTCCGGCTGATGGCACTAACGCTGTGGCCAGTGATGGGGATGGAGGGGAGGCAGAGCTGGAAGCCAGGAGCACCGTGCGCGCTGAGCCCTGGGAGGGAGTCATTACATCCTCTCTGCAAGGGCTCACGGGCCGGGCCGCCTTTGCCTCTAACGCTGGCCCTTTCCCTGCCATTAGCAGCCACGATGTAGAGCTGGCTATCTGGCATGCTTTCCTGTGGCCACATGTGAACTAGAACCATGGTCGGCAAACCAAGGCTCTTGAGCCACAAGCGGCTCTTTGGTCCCTTGAGTGTGGCTTTTGCACGAAATACCACATCCTGGGCGAGTCTATTTTGAAGAAGTGGCATTAGAAATTTAAGTTTAAAAAATGTGGCTCTCCAAAGAAATGTCAGTCGTTGTGCTGTTGATATTTGGCTCTGTGGACTGATGAGTTTGCCGACCGCTGGGCTAGAGGCATCATAAGGAATGCTTCAAGGTATGCCCGCCGCCGCGGCGTGTACTTTCTATTTCTTAACGTCCGCTGTGTCCGTGATAATGAGAAAACCCCCAATAGGATCCAGGGCAGCAGTCTCGTGTATGGTTAGGGGAACCTCTGCTAACTTCTCACAGAACAGAATTTTTCTGGTTAACAGTGGGGTTAAACCGAAAAACCTGTTTTCTTTCAACCTCAGTAGCTGAAAAGTGTCTTTTCAAAACACATTAGCCTACTTTACAGTCTTGCTAAATACAGTATGCCGGAGCTAACGGAATATTTCTCTGATGGTCGGTGACTTTGCAGGGCCTTGGGGCCGGAGGTAAGAAGCTGTAGCGGATGGAAGTCTCGATTGGAACTGACCAGATATGGCCTATTTCAGCGTGTTTGCTCCTTCCTTCCTGAGGCAGAGCCGGGGAAGACAGCCGTTGGTGTTCGTGTGGCCACTCAGAGCGCTTTCCTGTCCGGCTGTGGCCTCCGCACAGGTGTGGCCTGTGAATGTTTTCCTGATGCTGCCCCAGAGCCTCCCAGGTCACTCTCCTCCCCTGTTCCCGGGTGTGGGGGACTCCACCAGCCCCCCTCCACCCACAGGCAGCTCCACCCGCCACGTCCTCTGAAACGGCCCTGATTCGATCAGCAGGAGATAAGGACTGCTGTAATGGGACTGTCAGCACGCTAACGATTTCACGCTCCAATGGGCACGCATGACAACTGTGCCCTGAATGCTGACCTTCTAATCGGGAGATAATAATGACAATTCAGCGTCAGATTGCACTCTCCGAGCAAACGCCGTCCTCTGCGCCAGTCCTTCCCCAGGGCAGGGCCGCAGACCTGTGCGGCTTCCTCGCCTCATTGGGGAGCTGGATGGGGACACAGCGTCCAGACCTCGTCCTGCAGCGGCTGCGGCCGGAGGTCAGAGACCCGGCCATCCCTCTGCTGCTGGTTTTGCTTTGGGATCATTTCCCGTTGTTCTGAGAAAGGAGCCGCAGCCTCCAGATCCCTGGGGGAACCAACAGAGAAACTACCTAAGGGAATAGGACTCCTCAGAAATACTATTCATATGAGCCGCAGGGCCAATTCTCCCGGCACCACTGAAAACCCAGACTGGAGGCGCCCCCGGGAATTCCGCACTGCTGTGCTGTCATGGTGATGGAGATGGGTGAGGGTTAGCCCAAATGTTCCCATAACCCTCCAGCCCCAAGATCCAAAGTTTGGGGCTTTCATTTTGCTAAAGTTTCCACAACAGCACAAAGCTTTCCAGAGTTAGGGAACTTTTGGAAATACTGTTTTTGAACAAGGAAATTGCTCCTTGGTTCTATCAAGGAACAAGATGTGGAAAAGAAAGTGGATAAAAATCCTTTGTGGAGCCTGGCCGGTGTGGCTCAGTGGTTGAGTATCAACCTATGAACCAGGAGGTCAAAGGTCAGTAGTTGAGTATGGACCTATGAACCAGGCTCGATCTCCAGTGGGGGGCATGCAGGAGGCAGGCCATCAATGATTGTCTCTCATCATTGATGTTTCTGTCTCTCTCTCCCTCTCCTTTCCGCTCTGAAATCAATACAAATATATTTTTTTTAAATGCTTGCGTGGACTTATTTTTTTGTTGTTGTTGTTATTTCTTAAGTAAAACATACTGTAAAAAGGACGTGCAGCCAGTTTGAAGAATGAGAAAAGTTTAGAAAAATCAGAAAAACACAATTCAGGGACGTCATAAAACATTAAAGAAGCCAATTTCCCTCCCAAAGAAAACGCTTTTGTGAAGAGAAGGAGGGTCATTTGGTGAACCCAGACCCAGTGAACAGGGCCCTGACTATTTTACAGAAATGCCTTGTTTTCGGTTATATCATTAAAACAAGGTGCAAGCACCACATTTTATATCATTCAAAACAACAGCTCTCCTGAAACTTAAACTTGTTTCAGCTTCTATTACTTTTAGTATAAAGCTCACACGGCCATGCTTAGCAATCAAATAGCAATTATCCTATATAATACAGGCCTGATATGCAAATTGTCTCCCCCTCTGGCTGTCATTCCACTGGGAGACTAGGAGTTGGACCTCTCACTATGACATGTGCCAACCACCAGGGGGCAGCACAAAACATGGTAGGCCTTGGCGATGCAGCACTAGCAGAGGGCAGCAGTGGCAGCACCAACAAGGTGGGATGGTGGGGCAGGTGAGTGGGCGGTGCCAGGCCAAGGCAGGTGGGAGTGGGGGCGTGGTCGCCCTGCCCATTACCCTGCAGATGGCGACCAGCAGTGGTGGAGGCGGGGCGGGCTGCTGCCTGGGTCCCAGATACTGAGGGAGCTGGGGGGGGGGGGGGGGCGTGGGGTCAGCCCTGATCCGTCACCCTACAGGTGGGATGGAGGAGCAGGTGAGGGGCGGCACTAAGCCAAGATGCCAGGTGGGGCTGCTAGGCTGGGGTGTGAGCTGGGGCCCGATCCCCAAGGACCCCACCTGTGCACAAATTCGTTCACCGGGCCTCTGGTTTTTACATAAAGCCCGGTCAGTGCGAGGCCCCCTGGATACCTCCCGTACCTGTTTAAAACAGACAATTATTTAAAACCAAATTAATCCAAGCCGAGCAAAGCCGATCCCTTGTGCTGACCGGCACCGTGGCCTCAATACGGGTTCCGCCCAGCCACAGATGCAGCCTTGGGAAGAAGTGTTCTGCATTTACATTAAAGTAACTGCCATCAGGAGACAGTTAGCTGAGGATTCTATGGCTTAGGAACTTTGTCATAGCCATTACATAGCTGGCGTCATAAGTAGACGGATGTAACATTTGTAGGAAGTCTGAACCTTGGCTCCTCTGTGACATGTTGGTCACATCCGAGCTGTGGGGAGGAACAAAGAGACAGAAAACGGGAGAAAAGCAGAGTCCAAGCCTGGAGGGGGGGTTCCCCGAGCCCCACGGGTGCATGTGGAGCGAAGACCGGGTACTTGGGATGAGTGGAGAAGGAGGTAACCTGAGTCTGTAAGATAGGACTCCATAGGGTACAGTTCCTTACCTTATTAAACACACACACATACACACACACGTACACACACACACACTTGTACACACACACACACACACACACACACACACACACACACAGACTGTCCCCCCACTACCGGGAATATCAAGCAAGGCAGTCGCTTCTCCCCTCTGCTGGTTGGTAGCCACGAGGTTTACCTGGGGTAGTGGTTGGAATTGACCACAAACTAGTCTTCACTGTAGGATCATGCACAGTTCCCGCAGCAATCATCCACAGCCTGCAAGGGTGGGTGGGCACCTGGTTTCAATGATCCAGGCAGGCCCTAACTGGTTTGGCTCAGTGGATAGAGCGTCGGCCTGCAGGTTGAAGGGTCCTGGGTTCAATTCCAGTCAAGGGCACATGCCTGGGTTGTGGGCTTGATCTCCACTTGGGGCTGTGCAGGAGGCAGCCTATCCATGATTTTCTCTCATCATTGATGTTTCTATCTTTCTCTCCCTCTCCCTTCCTCTCTGACATCAGTTTATCACTGAACGCAACTGTAAAGGGTGCTGAGAGTCAATATAAAGTTATTTAATATGTATTTTCAACACGACTGAGGATTTTAAAATGTGTTCCTATGATAAGACCCTCGGGAAGGAGGGGAGGTCTCTGCTAGAACAACCCACCCAGCAGGGCCAGGAGGCGGAGAGGGAGCCGCAGGTCAGGCACTTGGTTGTAAGGGGCCAAGGCTGTTCTTTATCCGAAGGGGAAATCCACCAGCGGGCAGGAGCACTGCGTCTGGGAAGGACATAAAGAACTGGGCACAGGAAGGGCGAAATGACCTTGGCCTTCCTAGAAAGGTGTGTTAACTTCATGACGACGTCCCTCTTTTTAAAATAAATATGCTGTTATTGATTTTTAGAAAGAGTAGGAGAGGGAGAGAGAGAAACATCAATGAGGGGAGAGAATCATGGATTGGGTGCCTCTTGCACGCCCTCTACTGGGGATCAAGCCTGCAACCCCGGCCTGTGCCCTGACCAGGAATCGAACCAGTGAGCTCTTGGTTCATGGGTTGATGCTCAACCACGGAGCCACCCCAGCCGGGCCGTGTTTCATTTCATACCTAAGCTTTTGAATTTTTTTTTAATAATCTAAAAGTTTCCTTATGTTCCTATATTAGGATTCAGTTAAGGGAACTTCAGTAATACATAAAGGCATGCATGTTCGTTTATGAGCACACAGGCTAGCACTGCTACCCAGGCGCGCTGCATTCTGTAGCTCGTGTTTCCCCCAAAAGCTCAAAGCGGAGTAAGATCTCGGGTGTTCCGTGAGGAAGGCGGGAGAGCTCCCATCAGGATTGTAGGCAAGGCACGTGGCTTTGGACTGGTTTTCCCAAGTTCCCATAATGAATTGGCTCAGGGCAGCACAATTAACCGCCTTTTTCATGCTCTCTAGCTCATTGCTAAGGAGCATTAGCATGCCTGTTGACCCTTTTGGGTACAAATTTTAAAATGTGCAGAGTGGATTTTTTTTTTTCAGTAATTCAACAGATATGTATTTGGTACCTCCTCTGCCCAGGCGCAGCCTTAGACGATGCCACATGATTTTAAAGATTATAGACGGTCCAAAGAGCCGGCCATATTCGGAATAGTGGCAGTCGTGACAAATATTACCAAGCAATTTCATATCATTGCTAGTACAAATGTTTCAGCTTTGTCTCCCACGGAAGGAAGAAGGGGACATGGAGCCATGAAGGGTTTTCATTGGTTCTTCCCAGGCAAGGACTGTATCCCACCGATGGTGAGCGACCACACAAGTGTCTCCCTCGATATAGGAAGGGCTTGTTGCTTCCATCCAAATATCATTCTTTACTCTGCTGCATGATTTTCCTATTTCATAGGTATAACTAAATCTTTCAAGAATGTGATGTTACATTTCTCTCGCTTTTTGTTATTGGGTCCCACACCTCGTTATATGTTTTATATCGCCGTGATCATCCAAAATGTCATTCTTTCTGAGCGTTGTTCTTTTCTAACCACGAAATAACCTCAGCAGAAACCAGCATCGGCGTGGATGGGTGCAGGTGCTGACCCTCCGGTTCTGTGTTAGCTGAACCAGGGACTTTCTATTAACATCTACCGGGTGGGATGTGAGCGAAGACAGACATGCATACCTATGCTTAATTGCTATGTGTACAAAGTCATGAAAAATCAGATACATAGACTGTCAGAAAGGCTCTGTGTAGGCTGGTGTCACATACCTGTGGGAGCACATGGGCGTTCTGCCATCGGCTCTCTTTCTCTCTCTCTCTCTCTCTCTCTCTCTCTCTCTCTCTCAAAAATCTCTCTTCTTCTCCACAGTCAGGAAGTTGCCTTGCTCTGTCTTGCTTTTGTTTGTCTGTGCTTCTGTGGGGGGTGGGAGTGGGGGTGGGGGCGGGGGAAGATGAAGAAGACAGCACCTGGTTAGCCATGTAGACTTCCAAGTCTACCACTTTTGGAAGGAGCCCTGCTCTTCACACAGATCTTTTTTCTCTCTCTCTTAGTAAGGTCCCCTCTTGTCATTAAAAACCTTAACTTGCCACTCTATGGGCCCATATGAAGTCTCCAAATCTGGCTTACATTACAAAACCTTAGCGCTGCCTGCTTCTCTCCATTCCTGCCTTCAAATCCTAATTTTCCTGAAGATGACTTATGACACGTCTTCTGGAACAGAAGAAGTTGCAGTCTAAGGGTGAGGTTGTGGAAGAGATAAACGAGCACATAATAATTGGTAAAGGCTTGGTGGAAAAGCACACATATTGATTAAAATCCCAAGACATTTTCACGCCAGAGACCTGAATTAGGGACCCTATAATTGCTTCTAAGTATCCCACCTGATTCCGGTCACTTCACGTGGGAATCTTTTCCCTACTGAACTAATTCCCATTGAACCCTCCTTTGGACATATTTTCCTCCTTCTGTTCCTTCAATAGCTAGCTCCCCTTTTCACACACGTCATAGACTAGTCTTCACTTAACACAGTGTTTCCTAAAGTGTGGTACTCGCACCCCCAGGGGGACGGGAAGAGTTTGGTGGGGTACGCGTTGCACCGGAGTTTGGTGGGGACATGCACTGCACCATGCTTAGCTGCACTTAATTCTACGTTCTCATGAGTCAAGACAGTCTTGTGAGGCGTGAGATGGTCCAGTGTGCAAATAAACATTATTTGTAATATAATTTTTATTTATATTTTATTATGAATAATTTTATTTTTCGTTTATTATTATTTTGTATATATATATATATATATATATATATATATATATATATATATACCAAAAAAATAAATATATTTGATTGTTATTAAAATACATCCATTTTTTGAGGAGGGGTACTCAGCGTTACGAAAATTATAGAAGGGGTACACATATGTCAAAAGTTTGGGAAACACTGACTTAACATATCAGACCGAGGCTCAGGGCATGCTGCTCTGCGGCCCGCCGGCCTGTGATGAGGCGGTGTCCGCCGTATTTCCCGGAATCAGCGTTCGTGTGGCCTTCTTTCCGCTGACCTTCAGCAGCAGCAGTGCCATTACGTATTCAGCGGTATCGCCTTTAATTCATTTGAATTTTTCATTCTATTGGTCGCATTCAAGTATTTCCATTGACATTTGCAAAATCAAGTTCTCCTCCATTTGCTTTAGTGCTAATGCTGTGATACGACCCAAAATATATTTCATTTGTCAGGATTTCATGGGCCCGGACGGCTGAGCCCTCATTAATAATGCATCCCCTCACTTAGGATTCAATAAAGTAGTCATATCTAAATTGAGAGTAACTAATCACAATTTGTATAACCGCGCTTGTATAATGTAATCTTTGGCCAGGAGGCTTTCTGGGTGAATGTGATGTGTAAGGTTACGGTGGCAGTTCCCACTTCTCAGGGCCAGTCCCCTGTGTTTCCCCGGTCTCTGCCCCAGGGAGGGGGTGTTGTGAAATGATGGGGAGCTCCAATAGCCTTCGCACGCCTCCGGGCAGCAGACCCAGGCACACTTTCTGCAAGGCCGGGGCTCCGCTGATGACGAGCCCATGTCCTCCCGGGAGGACGGAGCGTTCTCTGCAGTGACCTGTGGCCTCCGTCTGTGCGCCCCTGCCATGCACTCCTGGGGGCACTGTGGCCGCACCGCGGGGCCTCGGGTGGCTCTGTGTGTCTCTGCGGCTCTCGGAAGCCCCCTCCTCTCCCTGGGCTCCCTCCTGGCAGCCGCCCAGGGCGGAGAAAGATCCACTTGTTCCGATCGCCCAGCCGCCGGGGATGAATGAGCGGCAGAGAAAGGGACTCTGTTAGCGCCGGGGCCTGCACACTCTGGCCCGGGGCGGCCGCAGAGCTGGAGGCCCAAAGGAGCTGGCACTCAACGTGCCACTGGACCGCATGCAAATGCCCCAGCCAGTGCAGAGTGTGGCTGTGGGCCATGCTAATTCCCACCGAGCTGCCTGGAAAACATGGTAAAAACATAGCAGGGCATCTGAAATAATTGCTCTAGCAGCTCATGTCCCAGAGCGACCACTTCGAGTGCACACATTTGTAGAGTACTGCTCATTGTAAAATCGCCCAGCCTTTTTGTGAGTATGTAGAATACTACACCCATGGAAAGCTGATGTGAGTCCCTTCTTAACCCGCAGTGGTTTTTACCGGCAACAAAGGGAGCAGCTTCCGTCACGGAGCTGCTATGAGTAACGCAGTTGTCACTAAGGGAAATGTTTCCACAGCATCCATTCAGAGTATAAAATATTTCTAACTCTAGCCCAGTGGTCGGCAAACTCGTCAGTCCACAGAGCCAAATATCCACAGCACAATGACTGACATTTCTTTTGAGACCCAATTTTTTAAACTTAAACTTCTTCTAACGCCACTTCTTCAACATAGACTCGCCCAGGCTGTGGTGTTTTGTGGAAGAGCCACACTCAAGGGGCCAAAGAGCAGCATGTGGCTGGAGAGCCACGGTTTGCCCACCACTGCTCTAGATATTTTTCATTGCTATAGCACTTTAGGGGGGAAAAATGTACCTGGACCTGAATCTTTATTTTGAATCCTTTATGTAGGAAACTATCAAAATCACTTGTGTTATTCAAGAAAAGATCACTTATCTAATACTGTGGTAAAAACTTGTGGAGAAGTTGGTGCTTTTCATTTGCAAAATCAAAACCACAATTCCAGCTCTTCCTGTGTCCACAAAACCCTCTTCATTGTCCGGCTCAAGCTGATGCCTGAACTGAGCAGCCTTCGGCCCAGCTGCCTTCACACTCATTACTATGTCCTCTCCGAGAAGAAAGGTCCTAAACCAAAATAATGTGTGTAAATGTGAACGTGACCATCAAGCCTTGCGGCGTGGCTCAGTTGGTTGGGCACTCTCCCTTGCCCTAAGAGATTGCTGGATGATTCCTGGCTAAGGCACGAGCCTGGATTGCTGGCTTGATCCCCAGTAGAGGACATGCAGGAAGCAGCTGATCTACAGTATGCTCTCACATCAATGTTTCTCTCTCTCCCTCTCTCTCTCTCTCTCTCCCTCCCCCTCACCTTTCCTTTCTCTCTCTCTCTAAAAAAAATCAATTATTTTATATATTTTTTAAAAATACTACACTTATGGAATTAGTTAATTAGATGTTAATTAGAAATCATATTATATAGAGAGGTTTACTCGTGAGGTTATAGACTAATATATTTTTTTAATTTCTCTATAATGTAGATAAATATCTCTTCCCCTTTCTTAAAGATAGTTATTTTTTCTTAGGTAATCAGTCTTAGAAAAATAAATTAAGATGAGATATTTATAGCAGTAAACTGAAATCCTATATAGTAAAAGCCTAATATGTTAAATGTCCAGTAAGTTGGCCGTTCAACCAATCAAAGCATAATATGCTAATGATATGCTAAAGCCACTCAACTGCCTGCTATGACATGCACTGACCACCAAGGGGCAGCCAGTTGATTGCTCAATGAGTCACTATGATGTGCACTGACCACTGGGGGCAGATGCTCTGACTGGTAGGTTAGTTTGCTGCTGGAGTCTGGCTGATCGGGATTGAAAGAGACAAGCTGGACACGCCCTGGAGCCCTCTCAAAGTCCCTCCCAGGCCCCAATCATGCACTGGTGGGGTCCCTTAGCCTGGCCTGAGCCCTCTCACAATCTGGGACCCCTCAGGGGATGTCAGAGTGCCAGTTTTGGCCCAATGGCGGAATGACCAGTTGCTAAGATATGCACTGACCATCAGGGGCAGATGCTCAATGCAGAAGCTGCCCCCTAGTGGTCAGCGTGCTCCCACAGGGGGAGTGGCACTCAGCCAGAAACCGGCTCATGACTGACAAGTGCAGTGGTGGTGGCAGGAGCCTCTCCTGCCTCTGCAATAGCACTAAGGATGTCTGGTTGATGGCTTCGGCTCTCTTCCTGTGGGGAGTGGGCCTAAGCCATCAGTCAGACATCCTCCAAGGGCTCCCCAACTGCAAGAGGACGCAGGCTTGGCTGAAGGACAGACTCCCTGCCCTGAGTGCAGGAATTTCATGCACTGGGCCTCTAGTTGAAGCATAAAAGTATGAAACTATTCTTTTAAAAGATGATGGGACTTTATATTAAGACGATATAAGTGTTTAAGCCATCAATGAAATAAACAGGTCCCGGGCCCTGCCTAGGAAAAGCCTTCCTCGCCGCCCTGGTGATACGGAGATCCAGTGTTTTCCGCCCAAGTTGCCAGGCTGGAGCTGTGATCAGTTCGGGGAGGCGACTCGGGAGGGAGGGTGTGCAGGGGGTGACCAGGTTCATGTCGCTGGAGCTGGAGCTTCCTGACTCCCCAACACCCCGTGGCCACCCTTCCTGGCAGCACTGGGCGGCCTGGGGAAGGGCAGGCGCACGGGAAGGCTGAGGGACAGGTGCCACAGACGCCAGGCTGGAGGAGGCCGTGACAGGGACGGAAAGAAGACGGTGCTAATGTGGCAATTACGGGAGCTTCTAATTGGGGAATCAGCACGCAGTTCAGGCTTCAGAGGGAAATTTATGCAGAACCAACTAAAAGAGCAGTTCTGTTAAGTGAATGTAAGAACATTTCCTTTCACCCCCAAATGTTTAACATCTTGTGAAAAGTCTGTTGATCAAAGGTCTGGCCTTATTTTTTAAAACCAGAAAAGAGACTGCAGTTTGGGTACAGATTGTTCCTGCGCAAGAGAAAAGCATCGGCTAAAAGATTTGACCCCAGCACGCCCCCTTTCCTCTGGTGGGTACATCCAACGTGCAAAACAATGGCGGGAGTGAAGGGGCGGGCGGTCCTTCTCCCATCCTTCTATTCTTAAAAGGCACATCAGCTCTCTTTGATCAGTCTGCAATTAAAAATGCATGATGTTATTTTCTAGCTGGATGGAAGGGTCGCGCATCCCCGTCTAATCTATAAGGAACGTGCGTGTCCCCACGAGGCGTCCTGACTGCAGGAGGAGTTGGCAGAGACTGCGCGAGAGGCTGCTGTCCCCAACGGGCCTCGGGCGGGGCCTCTGATGGCCGCGCTTCGTGCAGGCATGTCCGCGGGCGGCCCAGCTCTGGGGCATCTCCCCGGTGCCGGGCGGCAGATGAGCGCCCGGCGGTTCATTCCCACTCATGCGCAGAATGTCTACTTCTGAAAGGGGCTCCGACTGTCATCATCTGGGACAAGCGTGGTCTCCCCTTCCCCTAGCCTGAGAAGTCCAGGGGGTGGTCACACATAAGAGCTGGTCACCCAGGGCTGCTGCCCGTGGCTGCAGGCCCCACACCCTCCCTCCTCGCAGGGGCCTCGGTCCACAGAGATGGCCTAGTGACAGAGATATGACCTTTATCCAGCCTGGGTCCCAGCTGTGCTCCCAGCTGGACCTGCCACGTCCCAGAGCATCGCTGGGGATACAGGACCTCGGCCTTGGCCTTGAAGGGCTGATGGCAAACCTGGAGGGAGTCCAACAGGAACCGGCCAGGAAGCTCTTCCAGAGGAGGAAGCAGCGAGCCCAGAGCTCCGGTCCCGGCGGGAGTCCATCAGGCTGTCCCTCCCGATCACCTTGAACTAGGACTGAAGGATGGAGGCAGGGCAGCCACTCCAGGAAAAGTGGAGGCCCAGGCTACAGCCTAAATGGAGGTCTCCAGGGATACAGCATTATGCAGGTGACATTCCCAATGTGACTGCATGTGGCATAGGACTTCTGGGAAATAAGGTAAAGGCAGTCTAAGGGTAGTGTCCTAATCCAATTAGATTGGTGGTCTCTCTCCCTCCCCCACCCCCTCTCTCTCTCCCTCCAAGCACACATACTATGGAAAGACACATGAGCACACAGCAAGCGACCATGGGCAAGCCAGGAAGAGAGCGCTCACAGGATCCAGAACTGAGAGCATCACATCTCTGCTGTCTAAGCCCCGGTCTGTGATGATTGTGATGGCAGCAAGAGTGGGCGATGCCCCATGCTCTCCGGCCCCTGGGTGGCCTTTAAAGGGGCCTCCATTGGGCTGTGTGGTTTGAGGCCTGTAGAGGGGGACGTGTGAGGGAGTAGAGAGGGGGGAATGAGGAGGGGCTGGAACAGAACCCGCTCTGCGCAGAAGCTTTAAAGGAGGGGAAAGAGACAGGATCGTGGCTAAGCTGGAAGCGTGTGATGACTTGGGCATCCACAGAGGAGCCCTCCTCCTTCTCCTTCACACCTCTGCTGCCCACATCTCTCCTCCTTCACACCTCTGCTGCCCACATCTCTCCTCCTCCTTCACACCTCCGCTGCCCACATCTCTCCTCCTCCTCCACACCTCTACTGCCCACATCTCTCCTCCTTCACACCTCTGCTGCCCACATCTCTCCTCCTCCTTCACACCTCTGCTGCCCACATCTCTCCTCCTCCTTCACACCTCTGCTGCCCACATCTCTCCTCCTCCTTCACACCTCTGCTGCCCACATCTCTCCTCCTCCTTCACACCTCTGCTGCCCCACATCTCTCCTCCTCCTTCACACCTCTGCTGCCCCACATCTCTCCTCCTCCTTCACACCTCTGCTGCCCCACATCTCTCCTCCTCCTTCACACCTCTGCTGCCCACATCTCTCCTCCTCCTTCACACCTCTGCTGCCCCACATCTCTCCTCCTCCTTCACACCTCTGCTGCCCACATCTCTCCTCCTCCTTCACACCTCTGCTGCCCACATCTCTCCTCCTCCTTCACACCTCTGCTGCCCACATCTCTCCTCCTCCTTCACACCTCTGCTGCCCCACATCTCTCCTCCTCCTTCACACCTCTGCTGCCCACATCTCTCCTCCTCCTTCACACCTCTGCTGCCCCACAGCTCTCCTCCTCCTTCACACCTCTGCTGCCCCACAGCTCTCCTCCTCCTTCACACCTCTGCTGCCCACATCTCTCCTCCTTCACACCTCTGCTGCCCCACAGCTCTCCTCCTCCTTCACACCTCTGCTGCCCCTCAGCTCTCCTCCTCCTTCACACCTCTGCTGCCCCACAGCTCTCCTCCTCCTTCACACCTCTGCTGCCCCACAGCTCTCCTCCTCCTTCACACCTCTGCTGCCGCTGGCCCCCAGTTCACTGCCCAGATCCTGGCTCACGTCCATGGTGATGGCAAAACACAGAGAAACCGGGGAATCTGGATATTTCTCTTTGCCTTTGACCGATGACCATAGTGTTCTAACAGCTGTTGCGAAAGAGTTCTATAAGGAATACAGAAAAGGCTGAAAACTAAAAAAAAAAAAAAAAAAAAAAAAAAAAAAAAAAAAAAAGGCTTCATTAGGATAATAAAAACGAAATAGTTTAAAATGCAACTTCTTGGAACGAAGAATGCGTGTAGGATATTAATGAGACGTCTCACACGGCCAGATTAGTTAGCAGAGCCGGGAGGGACAGAAATGGACGAAGGAAGCACAATCAGTAGGAGCCCCTGCATTGCCATTTGGGTTAATAAACACATCGTGAGGAATATGTCTTAATAATGACGAGATGACCACTCACAGAACTGAACACAGGGGCTCCGCCCCCTGAAACTCGGAGAAGATAAACGTAAGCAAATGGGCTGTGCACAGAGGCCAACGGGAAACAGACACCGCATTGTCTGCCAGGCCAGCGGCACCACTGAATGTAGTCCGAGTCCCCCTGTCACAGAGGCAAATGCATCTTGCTGAATAAAAAAATAAATAAATAAATAACCCTGCGATTTTAAGAGAGATCTAAATGCTTTAAGAGAAATCTGAATAATAATAACAATAATTACAGCAGAGTTGGCAAATCACACCGATGGGACTAAGAGGCCCGTTAATATATCACAAATAAATTACAAACGGTAAGAGAAATGATACTACGACCTAGAGTCGAATAGCTTAACACACATAAAACAAAAGTATTAAAAGCATAGGAAATTATATCATAAACACACAACTCTAGGAGGAGCTAGCTAGCTGACTAACCACCTGTTCTGTTAAACATCCAAACACTCAGAAACAATCAGAGGAATGGGTAGATATGACAAACGTTTCTATTTGTATGCCAATGTCTACATTGACCTGAGAAAAGCAATTACATCAGGAGTTGGGACAAGGTAGAACCGGCTGTATCTCCCTCTGTGCGACCATTTACCCTCCCCTCCCCCGTGGGAGGCCACTGCCATGGGCGGCTTGCATTTCTGCAGATCTTAGGAGCAGAAGCACGAGGTTCCTTTGTTCCGGACCATCTTTCCCAGGGCACTTTTTATAGGAAACAACCTTGGGAGAGCGAGTCTCCACCTAAAGGAAGAGCTGGCCGGCATAGAGTCTCGGAAAGGAGACAGCCTCCCTCTGGACAGGGGACAGGCATGCGGGCTGCTCGGTGCTTCACATGGACGTCCCCTCAGCGCAGGACCCCTCCTGTAAATACGCCCCCTGATTTCAGGGGCCAGCCCGTCCACCTCACCTCCTCTTGCGGAAAGCGCTGCCCGGGAGCTGGCACGGAAGTGATGGCCCGTCAGCCGTGGCTACTGCTGTGAGTGACAGAGTCCGTTCTCTCTGAGCCACAGTGCCTGTCTGCTCCCAGCATCCCACATCCACTCAGCAGTGGGAGCTAACGGGCTGGCTATCGCTACAGAACCTTCCTTCATGGGAAACATGCCAGCAGCGTAGGAAAAAATGGATACCAGACCCAAAGCCAAGTAAGCAACTTCACCATAGTAACTGATACCCATGCAATGAAAAGTGGGAATATTTCTGTTATCAAAAACAAAGTTCATCCACATAGACTTGAAAAGACACTTTTCTAAATAACGATGACATCCAAGAGATTAAAAAGTAACAGAAAAATGTTAAAGCAAGTTCTATATGAAAGTGAATGCATAAGTATAAATATTTTTCTATGTATTATGAGAATGCAAAAAAAAAACCCTTAAATTTTAGGAAAGTAAAATAAGATCAATTTACAATAAAGGAAGAACTAGGTTATAAAATTAATAAATAGAAAATTAAAATAGAGAAATGTATTCAAATATTTAAAAATAGAATAGAAGCAAATGTCTAATAACATTAGCAACTTTCAAATATAATTATAAGTTATAAAAGTATAAGAGTACTTTTAGAAATAAAATACCAAATTCTGCCAAGAATATTAAGAGGAGAAAAAAAAGTCCACATATCTCATAGTAAATATAATTTTTAAAATCACAAATAAATCTTAGAATTCAAACTTAACACTACCTTAAAAAAAAATCACCAAGTCGGATTTTGCATTTGTTTCAGGAAGGCAAAAAAGTCAACAAATTACATAATTTATTATCATACATTCCATTATGAGCTCAATTAAAAAAATCATAAGGACCACAATTTTTATCAAGGCATTGAAAATGTCAACAGTTGCAATTTATTAAAAACATCATGAGGAAAGAACACACCATAAATATGATTTAAAAATATGCAGTCATCGTCATCCTTTTCTAACGCTTCAACCCAAGGGGAGACTGGTAAGGATATGGAGGAGGGGGGGTAATAATGATGGATAACACACTTAGTAGAAGGCTTTGGTCAATGTTAGAAGACATGACACATAGGTAAGAGATATTAATACAAGAAATAGAGAACAGTGATTCATTGAAAGAAAATCCAAAATTACATCCCTTGGAAAATGTATACAATTATTTTACTGGAAGAGAGAAATATGAAAACAATAGCATGTTCATATGCAGGCAACAGCAAATGTGGAAATAAAATTATACAAAGAAATCTTACTCATTGTTGCAACAAAAATGTAAAATCCCAAGGATCTATTTTACTAAACACATATGAAGAACATCATAATATTTTTTGAGAGCTATAAATGCCATATGGAAAAGCTAAATATTTTACAGATATTAATTATTACCAAATTAAATCCTAGTTAATGCTATTCAAGTAAAAATCAAATGTGACTTGGAGTAGTTTAACAAAAGAATACTAAACTTTTCCTGGAGCAACAATCAGGTGACAGTAACCAAGAACTTTTTTTATAAAAGACATCAAGAGAGGAGGTAGACTGATGCATATGCCTTTGAGCATAACCATTATTGCTTGTCTCATTTTCGATTCTTATATTTCCAATAGGACATGATCTCACTCATCTGGGGGAAATGGAGAACAACACAGACTGGTGAACAAGAACAGACCCAGAGATAGGGAGCCATGGGATCAGCCTGTTGGACCTCAGAGGGAGGGCGGGGATAAAAGGGAGAGATCAACCAAAGGACTTATGTGCACACATATGAGCCTAACCAGTGGTCAAGGACAATGGAGGGGGGGGGGGCTGAGTGTGGGGGTGGGGGATTGGAATGGAAGGTTGAGGACAAATATGTGGATACCTTAATCAATAAGAAATTTTAAAAAAGAGAGAGAATAAGTCTTCTGAAATAGCACATGTACTTATGATAAAGCTGTAATAATTAAAGTAGTCTGGATCTGCTGCAAATACAGAAAGACCCTGAAGGGTCCCAGGTTCGATTCTGGTCAAGGGCATGTACCTTGGTTGCAGGCACATCCCCAGGAAGGGGTGTGCAGGAGGCAGCTGGTCGATGTATCTCTCTCATCGATGTTTCTAGCTCTCTATCCCTCTCCCTTCCTCTCTGTGAAAAATCAATAAAATATTTTTTTTTAAAAAGAAGTTACATTAGCTATGAGGTTGGAATGGAAGGAGGACCGAGTTGAAGAGCTGTTTCATGGAGAAGACTGTGGTCCAAGGCAAAGATGTTTAAATGAAAACAGAAGCTGGGAAAATGGTCAAGGAGGAAACAAACTATTCCTATGTTCAGAATTCCCCATGAAGATGTAAGGCTTTGCTTTCTGGGGAGACACTGATTATGAGGTTGGTTGTTTCATATAAATGCACAATTTTGGAAGACCACACACAACTTTTACTCAGAGAGAGGGAGGGATTTTTAAATGCAAACATTTTAAAACAATAACTTTGAAAAATTGAAAATAGAAAGTGCATTTTTTTTACTTTAACTATGATAATCATCTGATTTTGCTATATTGATTATAAGAGGTATAAGAGATGTTTCTCATAACCTGGACTGCGCGATGCATAGAGGAATGTAAAGGAATTTCTTAAAAGCATACAGCATGCAAGCAACGGAATTGATTTGTTGGTTCCTAAAAACAAACAAAATATCAAGAAAAAAGTGTGCCTCGAGGTTCATTGATTATCCAGGAGATAGGCTAGATCTAGAGTGAGAGTGTGTGTGTCAGGGTTGGGGCGGGTAGGTGTGGGTAGAGACAGTTGATTTCTAGAGCTAGGATTTAAAACTACATTTAATAACGCCATAAGGTCCTTCTGACTTTAGCTGGGTGCTGGGTTAAGGTTCCCAGGCTCTGCTGGCCAAAGGGAGGACTTCCTGCTCATTCAGATGCAAGGCACCTGGTTCCTTCAGGCAGAAGCCACATGATCGCATCCTCTCTGCGGCAGCGCCAGCTCTGCCAGGCACGTGGGCACAGCAATCTCACTGCAGTGCGCATGCTCCTGCCCCCATGACTGCCCCCCCCTCACCCCCTCCGGCCAGCCTGGGCCGCCCCTGGCTTCTCCCCCCCCCCCCCCCCAGCTCTCCCAGCTGTGCAGAGCCGCTCCGTCCGCCTGCCCCTTCTCCACTGGGCTGGGGTCAAAGAAGACGGTCTGCGTTGGTCTTGTGTTTTGATTTTCATCTCGAGTTCTCCAAGGTCTTCCCCTCCCAGATGGTAGACCTTGGCTGAGAACTAAGTGGTGGCCTCCCAGTTTCGCTGAAGGGGAGCCGGACCGTCTAAGCGGGGTGAGGCAGTCCTTGGGACTGTGGTCTTGCCCCCTAAGGAGGTGGGGTCTTTAGAGGGTCATCAGCTCCTTGACTCCATAGGGGCCAACTCACTGTTCGACTATTTTTTCCTGCTCTGACAGGTCCTCCCCCTGCGTGCATGCGGGCCAGAGCGCTCAGGCCTTGAACGCAAGGGAAACGCTGGGGTCCCGGGAACGAATTTTGATGCCAAGGTGGGGCAGTCTCTGCTTGTGGACTGGCCGGCCTGAGCTAGGTGGGGCCCCGGCGCCTCCTCACGGCTGCCCATGGGGTCCGGAGGCAGGACCTGAAAGAACTCCATTCCTGGATGTCCCCGTGGGCCTCCGGGGCTCCTGTTTGCAGCAGGAGAACCCCGCAGGTCAAGATGCCCTCTTGGTTTTGGTTTGGAGATGTCCACTGGAGGGTAAGCTTGTGGGTGAGGATCCCGGGGACACACACCTCCCCCCCACCCCCACCTCCCATTACTTTGTTGGGTGCCTAGGGACTCCTTTAACGTGGTTTGGGGCTCCGCCTGTTGGTTGTATGAGGGAGGTTAGGGTTAGCAGCTAGGACCGATGACTAAAACTGTTTGCTAATTGAGGGTCTCTGTTTAGTCTCCGGGAAGGGGCAGGGCGCCTGCATCTCAGCAGACCTTGAAGGCCTGGGCTCCTCCGGAAGCTTGGCCCCGCGGACTCAGTGTACCCGTTCGCCACCCAGTCCAAGAACCACTGTGGGCGGGGCAGCTGTCCCCATCTAGGCCTCTAAAAGGGCCAGCTACCAGGGGAATCCAGACGTTGGTGGCAGCACTCTTAGCATAGCAGTCCATATACAAAGAGAGAAGAGAAGCTCTCACCTCCGTGAAATGAGCAAGTTTCTGGGGAAGAAACCATGGAAGAACAACCAAAAGCTCTTGGGGGAAAAAAAAGGCAAAATAATTAACAGAAAGGATGGAAACGGAAGCTAAAGAAATCTCTCAAAAAACGTACTTAAAAGAGAGCGAGGAAGAAGGTGGGGGGGGTGGTAAGTGAGAGGGATGAGAAAATCACTAACCAACCTGTGCAGTTCTACATCCAAAACCCCCGCAAAGCACAGGAGCTCCAGAAAAGGAGAAGAAAAAAAAAAAAGAATAAAGAAATCAGCAGATGGTTTTATCAGCTGAAGTTTAGACTCCCGTTAACATACAGATACTACCTTTTTTTTACTTAAAAAAAAAAAGGCTATGAACTAGAAAGCACCGTTTTTACATCGTTTCCACCTTCACAACAATAATTTAGAAGGGGCGTTTTGAAGCATACGCAGGTGTTTGCCATTGGTTGAGGAATCGGGCTGAGCGCCGAGGACCACAGCACACACCCCGCCACGGGCAGGCCCGGGTGAGCGCCCTCCCCATCAGCCACGGCTTGCCGGCCTCACCAGACCCACAAGCCTCCGGGAGCGGCCGCCTGAGCTGGCCTGGCCGACCCCCCTGACCAGCGGCCCTGCCGGGCCGACCCCCCTCTCTGTCCTGGGGGCTGAGAGGCTGTCGTCCCACGCTCTGGCCCAAAGTCCACGTCCTGTTTACTTCTGATAACTTCGTTTGCTCTGGCCTGACTCACCCTGACACTGCGCAGACCCTGCTGGGCAGTGACCGGGATGATGACCTTGGCCCCGTCCATCCTGTCCTCTGGCCACAACCTTCTTCCCCCTGCATCAGGAGCCCCTGCTCCCTCCAGGGGGCGCTCGCCGCGGGTGCGTTAGGACTTCCCTTCGTCTGGTGTCCAGCTGTGTCCATCTGTCCCTCCTCTGCCCGTCCCTCCCCTATTGTCCTAGGGCAGTGGTCGGCAACCCACAGCACACGGGCCACATGGGGCTCTTGGGCCCCTTGAGGGTGGCTCTTCCACAAAACGCCACGGCCTGGGCCAGTCTATGTGGAAGACGTGGTGCTAGAAGAAGTTTAAGTTAAAAAAATGTGGCTCTCTAAAGAAATCTCAATGGTTGTCCTGTTGGTCTTTGGCTCCGTGGACTGGTGAGCTTGCCGCCCACTGGCCTAAGGCCCGGTCTCCGTGGAGCTCACCTCCTTCTGGGACCAGCCTCTGTCCCCCGGGCCGGAGGGAGGTGGCATTTCGGGTGGCTGGCACAGCTGTTTGAGAGCGCAGATATCCTGTTTCCCCGAAAATAAGACAGTGTCTTATATCAATTTTTGCTCCCAAAGATGAGCTAGGTCTTATTTTCAGGGGATGTCTTATGTTTCCATGAAGTAGGTCTTATTTTCGGGGGATGTCTTATTTTCGGGGAAGCGCGGTACATGTTTATCACCGGCTGTCAGCTCCGCCTCAGAGGCCAGACCATTGTCATCCCTGCAAACCGTCCTCAAAGGGGGATGGGAAGAGAGGCTCCCAGAGCGATGGTGCTGCTGTGGTGGCACTCAGCTCTCGGGCCACGTGAGGAGGGAGTGGCGGGACACGCCTCCCGTGTACTGAGTGGGCCGCTCGCTGCTCTCCTGCGCCCGCTGTTCCGCAGGGACCCGGAGCCCGGCCGTCCACAGGGCGCTGGGACTTAGGACGGGTCCACAGGGGACTCCTGGATGATGCGGAGCTCACAGCGGCTACTCAGCCCGACGTCATCCTCTCTGGCATCCCGGCACACACAGGGGCTGCCCTTTCGTGGAAAGACGAATGCTTTATTTTAAAATGCTGTGGCCAGGCCCTGGCCGGCGCCTCAGCGGCTGAGAGCGTCATTCTGATGCGCCGCGGTGGTGGTGGGTTCCCTCTCCGGTCGGGGCGCACACAAGAAGCAACCAACGAGTGGATCAGCACGTGGAACAACACATTCATGTTTTCCTCTCTTTCTCCCTTCCTCTCTCTTTCTAAAATTAATTTAAAAATGTTTTTAAAAGACTACTTGTGAGTCTTCTTTACTTTATAAAAAAATTGTGGATAAGTGAAAAACAAAACAAACCAGAATATAATGAGCACAGAGTGGCTTTTTTGGTTGTGCCACGTTAAAATGGGACTTGATTTTAGGAGCCGAAAAAGTATGCCTCTTGGGAGAACTGATCCCATTACCTTAAAGAATTCCATATATCCATCTCCTATTTCCAGAGAGTTGGCCAGGCTCTACCAACATCATTTTCTTAGTCAGCTTAGCATTTCTGTGAGGAGAGTGGAATTAATTCTGTCCTGCCGTGAGGACACATGTAAGGAAGTCGTGGCGGGTTTAAGATTACTCGGGCAGCCACGGAGCTGGGCAGAGAATGCTGGCATCCCGAGTCTGAGACCAACCTCACCCACTGCCTCAGTTTCTACCGGAGGAAAAGGCACAGGCCCCATCGGTGTGGACGCTACACCCGTTTCACTCTCCTCCAAATACTGACCCTTGTATTCCAGAACTATCCAGAAGGCAGGTCTTTGCTTTTAGTTTTAAAATATATTCTCTGAAATCAATAAGAATATATTTTAAAATATATTCTTATTGATTTCAGAGAGGAAGGGAGAGGGAGGGAGGGAGGGAGGGGGAGAGAGAGAGAGAGAGAGAGGCAGAGAGAGGGAGGGAGGGAAGAAGGGAAAGAGAGAGAGAGAGAGAGAGAGAGAAACATCAGTGATGAGAGAGATTGATCAGCTGCTTCCTGCATGCCTCCTCCTGGGGATGGAGCCTGCAATCCAGGCGTGTGCCATCACCAGAAATCAACCTTGACCTCCCGGCTCATAGATCGAGGCTCCATCACTGAGTCATACTGGGCGATCTTTGCTTTAAAAGGACACAAGGGCAAAGTTTGGCTCAATCAAACCTTCACAAAGGCTGCAGTATGATTTGCTTTATTTTCTGAAGATTCATTTATCTTGCAAAATAGGCCTTCTGACTTTTAAGTCATCCAAAGCGCTGCTGCTCCTCTCTGAACAGCCATGAGCCCGAGCAGAAGGTAGACTTCCCGAGTGTCAGAGCCATCTTATTCTCCCTGGCACAGCTGAGCCTGGAGGTAGGTGGTGAGATCAAGGGTGAAAGCTGGCCGCCGGGAACACACACTCACTCGTGGTTGGGCAGCGGTTCACAGGAGAAAGGCTCTCAGTAAAGGGAGCTATAGCCATGCCACGCTGTGGTGCATGAAGAATTCCAAAATTGAATGTTTTCCTATATGAACTCAAGCATTGAAACTGAATATCTTTTTTCCAATGAATGCGTTCAGACTCTCAGGTTTGTTTTTCATACCACCAAATTTTTATTACTTGTGTCGGTCTGTCTGAAAATTATTGACTCAGCATCACTATCCTGCATATTTTGCTCCAAATCCTCAATGGAAACAAGCATCCTATATAATGAGAGAGGAATATGCTAATTACCCATTACGTGGTGAGGCATAACGACCAACTGCTTAATGACCGGATCAAGGATCTGCAGAGGGCAGGGCAGCGAGCTACAAGTGGGCAGCGGAGAGCTACAGGAGGGGGCAGGGCAGCAAGCTATCAGGAGGGCAGAGGGAGGGCAGGGCAGTGGTCAAAGAGCTACAGGAGGGCAGCAGCAACCTACTGGTGCACAGATTCGTGCGCAGGGCTACTAGTCCATGATAATAAAAGTGTAATATGCTATTAGACCAGACGTCCTTCCGGACAACCTTCCAGACCAAGCCACGGCTGCCGTGGCGGGCAGGGGCCGAGCCCCGTGCACCAATTTCGTGCCTGGGGCCTCCAGGATTTAATACACATAGAAATAACATGCCGCATCCCTTCTGCAGTCTGCTGTGTCCATCAGGCTTTCCTAAGCAGCCCTGGCGTGTTCCCCACATCCCGGAGGCAAGCAGAGAGACCACCAGAGACGCCCAGAAGCACACTCCATTCATACTTGACCACACGTGTTTCAAGTGCATTACATTTCCCATGGAAACGTTGGGTTTGGTTTTTCAAACACTAGAAGAAAATCAAAGAAAAAGGTGAATAACATCTCCAAACAAGAGTGGGTTTTGATGCCAAAACTGGTTTGGCTCGGTGGATAGAGCGTCGGCCTGCGGACTGAAAGGTCCCGGGTTTGATTCCGGTCAAGGGCATGTACCTTGGTTGCAGGCACATCCCTGGTGGGGGGTGTGCAAGAGGCAGCTGATCGATGATTCTCTCTCATCGATGTTTCCAGCTCTCTATCACTCTTTCTTCCTCTGTGTAAAATATCAATAAATATATAAAAGAGTGGATTTTGAAAAGACCAGGTGTTCCTCCTCGTGCCGGGACTGCCCACGGCTTCTCGGGCTGAGAACCAGGTGCTGGCTGGCCTGTGTTGACCAGCAGGTTGCACCAAAGAGATGGGTGTTGAAATGTCGGACTCACACTAGGTATAGTGAGGTGCTTGCCCTGAGAGAGGCAGGAGAGGACCGAGTCCAGCTGTATCTCCAATCTCACACGCACGCACAGTCACCCCCATCTGCTCAGGTTCAGTTGCCTGTGGTCAACCATGGCCCGGAAATATTAAATGGGAAATTCCAGAAATAAATTACTTCTACATTTAATCTGTGACCAGTGTGGAGTAGGGTGGTGAAATCTTAAGGGCCCCCCCCCTCTCCCTGCCCTGCCTGAAACGTGACTTGTGAGCATATCTGGGCTGTCCAGGGGCACGAGTCAGTAGCTAGGTGGGTTATCAGAGATGGAGAGGGACCACTGTGCCGAGCTGGCAGGGCCACGGGTGACCTGAGCTCAGGTCCCTGTTCGTTCCCCCTACTCAGCCCCACGTTGGGTGCCATATGTGCAGAGCTGGCATGGCCACAGGTGAACCTGAGAAGGGGCAGTGAAGGATGGAGAAAAGACAGACAAGAGAAGGAAGCTGGGTCTGGGTAGGACGCTGTCCTCTCTGATGGCGAGACAGCGCCATGGCCTGCAAGCCAAGTCTTTGTTTTATAGCCACGAGGCAAAGTCAGGGCGTGGTCAAGATCTTTACAACGTTCTCCTGGGTTTCCAATCTACTCAATTGCATGAACCGGATCAAGCTCTGTTTACTTGCTGCACCTCCTGCACCCCATACCACTCAGCCACGTGAAACCACAGGTTCAGACCATCAGGTCAAGCTCACAGCCATAGCCTTTGGCTGTGATTGTTTCGGGACTTGCACGTGGCTTTGCCACGAGAGGACCGTGCCCTCTCGTTTGCCCCAGGCTGGAACCTGTCCGCACGCTGTAGCCGCTCTCCACAGGCCACATTCATATCACTTATGTGATGTACAGTAGGTCATGATAACTGCTCTATCTTATTATCAGTTACTGTTAATCTCTCACTGTGCCCAGTTACGGACTTAACTTTACCACACGTACGTGTGTCTAGGAAAAAAACATACGGGGTTTGGTACTAAGCGTCCAGAACTGGGGGTCTTGCACAGTATTCCCAAAAGATAAGGGGGGACTTCCTGTCCTTTGAAGAACACAATACCCGAGAGAAACAGGGGACAAAGCCTCATCGTTACGTTTTCTTTTCCTTCTCTTAAATCTTGCTCTCAGTTGCATGTACAGGGGTCAGGGGCATGACCCCTGCAGACCACAGATCCAGAATGTACTTTCCATCCCAAAGGGAATCCCAGTTGGGAAGGTGTGCTCGGGGATGCAAACATATTGTTTCTAACCTGCAGCGGGCTGAATTCACCGAGGCACAAACCAAACGGTGGACAGGAAGGCCCCACCACCTGACTGTGTTTATTGAACAAGTCCATGTGTAAGAACACCTATGCAGTTGCAATCGGGGTTGTTCGAGCCAACTGTAGTTGAATGATCTCAAGGTACAAGGGATGCCCCTAGCCCAGAGGTGGGCAAACTTTTTGACTCGAGGGCCACCATGGGTTCTTACACTGGACCGGAGGGCGGGAACAAAAGCAACCTGACCATGCTGGCACTCTCATCTTGGGCTGCTGGGGAAGGAGCGGAGGGGAGAGCAAGAGAACCCTCCACTCTTTCGGCTCCGTGGGCCAGGTAGAACAGCCAAACAGGCAGGATCTGGCCCGCGGGCCGTAGTTTGCCCACAGCTGCCCTAGACTCAGAGAGAGAGATAGGTAGAGCTGAGGTCAAGACCTTCGGGGGCCCCAACTTGCCAGCTGGTAGCCAGCCCTGTAGACCTCTTTAAATCACAGAGCTCTCACAAAAGGATGGTGCTTCATAGGCTCATAGTCGGCAAACTGCGGCTCGCGAGCCACATGAGGCTCTTGGGCCCCTTGAGTGTGGCTCTTCCACAGAATACCACGGCCTGGGCGAGTCTATTTGGAAGAAGTGGCGTTAGAAGAAGTTTAAGTTTAAAAAATGTGGCTCTCCAAAGAGATTTCCATCCTTGCACTGTGGATATTTGGCTCTGTGGACTGATGGGTTTGCCGACCGCTGGGCTAGGCTGTCCCTTCTGCTGATAACAGGCTGATGAGCAAAGTCTGGCTGACCACGCGATCGGGTTCGACACGGGCAAGATTCCGAGGCCATGCACAACCCCTGAGGGCCAGAGGCATGCAAGTTGGAAAAAGGAAAAAAAAATTTTTTTAAATTTATTTTTTTAAAAAGCAAGAAAAAAAAAAAAGCAGGTGCTTACTTATCTGATTAAAAAAAAAATCACACAAAAAAACAAAACCTATTGGAACCAGAGAATTAGTTGAGCAGTGGGCATTCCAAAGCAGAGTCTGAAGTTAGGAGAGTTTAATCTATTGTAGGAATGATGTTCAAAATCATCGCGCCTCACCCCAACAAGTCACAGCGACTCCTGCTGGCCTTCCGCTGTCCCGCCTCTAAGCCGATCAGACCTGCATCAGTATGGGGGGCTGGGTGGGAGGCCCAGGTCCTCCTGGGTCAGCGCTGACCTCTCAGCGGGAAGAGGGGATCCCTAACCCTCCTCTGGAAAACAAACAGCACCCCCATCCTGCCAGGGAGCATGGTGCTGCTCTGCCTGCTCCCTGAACACGACCTGCTCCAGAGCCCGTGGCAGACCCGCTAGGCGACCGGCAACACTGTGGCCAGGCTATCTATCCAGCCAAGGCAGAGAGAGAACACGCCGAACCCGGGCCTCTCAGCTTAATTAACATGGCCTTCCTCATTCTTTTGAGAAGAAAAGCCAGGAAAAAAATTTTTTTTTTGCGTTTCATTAAGAAATGGCCTACGATATTATGTTTTAATCAACACGGAATAAGCTTCCCCCATGGGAACTGAGAATTGAAAAGCCTGGCCAGGAACAGTATGTTATTAAAAGCTGCATCACCTACGTCAGTCAGTGTTTCCCAAAGTGGGGTGCGCGGGCCCCCGGGGGCACAGGAAGAGTGTGGTGGGGGTGCACGTTGCACCGGAGTTTGGTGGGGACATGCACTGCACCGTGCTTAGCTGCGCCCAATTCTACGTTCTCATGAGTCACGTCAAGACAGTCTTGTGAGGCGTGAGATGCTCCGGTGCGCAAAAAATGTTATTTATATCTTATTATGAATAATTTTATTTTAATTTTACTATTTTGTGTATGTACCAAAAAAAGAAAAAATAAATATATTTTGATTGTTATTAAAATACATCCATTTTTTTGACGAGGGGTACTCAGCGTTATGGAAATTATAGAAGGGGTACACATGTGTCAAAAGTTTGGGGAACACTAGTCAACGACATTGAGGACCTGCTGTTTAGAGATTCATCGAGTCCTTAAGTGATCCATATCCTGAGACTCACATTCAAACAGTGTTCGCTCACAGAGACCAGGAGCCTTGGTCCTCAACCGCAACCAAGTTCCACAACCTACAAAGAGTGAGACACTCAGATAAAACCGGTATTCTTATTTACCTATAAAACTGGGGGGGGGGGGTGTAGAAAAGTAAGAACAGATAACAAATTAGAGAAGTAAATCAGTAAAAACTGGTATGTTTAATATTAAAATAAAAACGGGAAAAAAGGGGGTTCTGGACGAAAAAGATTGTATTGCCTCACCCCAATGAATAGCTCCTCACCCCGGCCCCTGCCCCCCTCCACCCCACAAAGTCCGTTACCCAAAGGTGCAGAGCCCCCCGGGGGTCCCGCCCCGGCCCGGCCTCAGGGCCGCGGAGGAAGCAGCGGGATCCTCCGCTGGGCGCGGGGCGGACTCCGCAGCAGCGGTCCGGCCACCCGCGGGCCCTCCGGGGCCGGCCCCACCCCGGCTGGGCAGCCTCTCCCCGTCTTCTCCTCTTTCCCCTTGTTGTTGGGGGTGGGGATGGGGATGGGGATGGGGTGGGGGTGGGGATGGGGGGCAGTCAGGTCCCCCACACTGTCCGCTGAAGCCTGGGACGCAGCCGCTGACGGAGGAGCAGAAACCGGGGTGGCCCCAAAACGCCCCGCACCCGCCTCCGGGGCACAGAGGGCGGAGCGGGGCCCCCGGCGGTGGCGGTCCCCGGCCTCCAGGCGGGAGGCGGGCGCAGGTGGCGGGGCCCGGAGCCCGGAGCGCCCCCCGACGGCGGCGGCCAGCGCGGCTCCCGCTCCGCCCGCGGCGGCCTCCGCCGGCTCCCACCGCTGTGCGCCCGGCCCGGGGAGAGGGCGCCTCCGGACCGGACCGGACCGGACCGGGACCGGGGACCGGGGACCAGACCAGGGCCCCAGGGCGGCCCCCGGAGGAGCCGTCCCCGGAGGAGGGATCCCCCGCCCGCACCTCCACCTCCACCCGCCCCGCGGCCGGAGGGACCCGCGCCCCCAACTTCCCGCGCCGCTCCGGGCCGCGGCCCCCCACCTGCCGGCGGGCGCACCCCGGCCCCCCGGCCCCCAGGCCCCCAGGCCCAGCGCTCCCCGGCCCCGCGCATCCCGGCGCCGCGGGGCGGGGCGGGGCGGGCGGCGGCCGCGGATCCGGCTGCCACCACCGCCGCCGCGCGGGGCCGCCCATTGGCCGCGCGGGGAGCGGGGAGCGGGGAGGCGGGGGCCGGAGCGGGGGCCGCGCACCGGGCGGCGGGGGCGGCGGCGAGTGCGGGCGGCGCTCACGGAGGCCGAGCGCGGGGCGCGGGCGCGGGCGGCGGCGGCCGGGGCGGGGCGGGCAGCGGGCGGAGGACGCGGGCGGCGGGAGCGGCGGGAGCGGAGGGCGGGGCGGGCGGCGCCGGCGCGCGGGCGGCAGGTTCGGCGGCGGCGGCGGGCTTAGCGGGACGGACCGGGCGGCGGTGACGCGGTCCGGCTGCACCTCCGCCTCCCCCGCCGGCCCGGCCCCGAGCGGAGCCCCACGCGGCTGCGGCGGGTCCGCCGTCCCTCCTTTGTGGAGCCTCCCCGCGGCGCGGGCCCCGGAGCGGACACCCGGCACCGGGCTCCGAGCTCCGAGCTCCGGCCGAGCGGGACCTGCTGCGGGGCCGCTCCCTCCCGCCCCTCCGCCCCTCCCTCCGCCCCCGCCCCTCCGCCCTCCACCCCCTAGACCCGGCCCCCGGCCCCCGCCCGCGGCCGCTCCGTCACTCCGGGTGCGAGCGAGCCCGGGACGGAGCGCGGCCCGCTATCCCCGCCGCTCCCCATTGGCGGCGCCGGAGCGGGAGGAGGGGAGCGGGAGGGGAGCGGGGAGGAGGGAGAAGGGGAGGAGGAGGGGGAGCGGGGAGGGGTAGGAAGAGAGGGAGGGGGAGGGGGAGGGCGGGGAGCCGCTGCCCGGAGCCTCCGCCGCCGCCGCTGGTGCCGCCGCCGCCGCTCCGCTCGGCCTCCGCCTCCATGAGCCGCGCCGTGCTGCCGCTGCTGGCGGCGCTGCTGCAGGTAGGACGCGGGCGGGGAGCGGGGACGCGGGCGGGGAGCGGGCTGGGGACACGGGGAGCGGGCGGGGGGCGGCCGGTCGGTCCCTTTGTTCCGCCGCCGCGGGCCGGCTGCGCCCACCGGGGGAGCGGGAGCGGCGGCGGTGCGGGTCCGGGTCCGGGCGGCCTCGCGCGCCTCCCCCGGCGCGTCCCGGAGAGGATCGGAGAGGAGAGGCGGCCGCGGCCGGGAGCGGTTCTCCCCCGGGCCGGCGCCGGGGCCGGGCCAGGTGAGCCGCCCCGGCGGCCCCCCCACGTCCCCCCGCCCCGCGGCTCCGCTCGCTCCGCCGGGATGGGGAGTTGGCGGCGCCCGCTCGCTGCTCCGGCGCCGGAGTTCGGGGGTCGCCTCCGCCGCCGCGTCCGCCTATTGTCCCCGCCGGCCGGGCGGCGCCCCCGGTCCGGTCCGGGCCCCGCTCGCCGAGGGCCCCGCCGGGCGGGGGTCGCCTCGCCCCGTTGCCGCGGGAACCCGGCCCGTGCGCCCCGGTCCCGCCGGGGGAGGCGCGGGTCCCGCTACTCGGTGTGCGCCCTCCCCGCTCCCGGCCGGCCCTGCCCGGGGTCCGCGGAGGCGGCTCCGCCCGGAGGCACCTGCTCCGGCTCCGGCTCCGGCTCCGGCCGCCAACTTCCCGCGGGCCGAGCGGGGATGCCGGGCCCGGCGGAGGCGGAGACCGGCGCCCCGGTCCGCGGAGACCCTGCCCGAGCCGGTCCGGTCCCGGCCCGCACGCGGAGCGCCCCGGTGTCCGGGGCTGCGGGCGGTCCGGGGGCCCACGCTGCGGACCGGGGTTCGGGGATCCGCCGCTGGGGGGGCCGGGCGGCCGGGGGGCCGGGGGGTCCGGGGGGTCCGGGGGCCGGGGGGCCGGGTGGAGCAGACCCCCTGGTTCCCGGGGCTCGGGGGTGCAGGGCCGCTGAGGCCGGGAGGGGCCCGGGCTCCGGCGGGGGGACGGCGCCGCCCAGGCCCGCGCTCCCTCTGCCGCCGCCGGGCCCTGTCCATGGTGCGCGCGGGCGGCCGCTGCAGGGCCGCGTGGTCCGCCCCCCCCAGCCTGACCCCCAACCCCCACCTGACCCCCCAACCCCAGGCTCTCCCCTGGCCGCCCCCCTCCCCCCTGTCTCTGGCCCCGTCCCCGTTCCTTTCTGCTTGGGCTTCTGCTGCTGCTTTTGTTCTTTGGTCTTTTCTCTCTCTCCCTCCCTCTCCCTCCCTTCTCCCTCTCCCTCTCTCTCTCTCTTTCTCCCTCTCTCTCTGTCCCTCTGTCCCTCCTCTCCCCTCCCCCGCCGGCTGGTCTGCCCCCCCCCCCTGGCCTCCCAGCACCCTGGGGTTCCAGAGCTGTTGGCTGGACGTTTTAGCCTCTGCCTTTTGGGGGGCGGATGGAATCCCTTTCAACTCGGGGAGGAGGCTGCCAGTCCCTGGCCAACAAAAGTGCCTCCTGTTGTAAATCCGCCTTCTTCCCAGCGCACACCCTTCCCTGGCCGCCTCCTGCCCCTTCCCCCCTCTCCCCCTCCTGCCCTTCCCCCCTCTCCCCCTCCTGTCCCTTCCCTCCCCCTCCTGCCCCTTCTCTCCCCCCTCCTGCCCCTTCTCTCCCCCTCCTGCCCCCTCCCTGGCCCAGGGGCTCAGTGGGGAGGCCAGGAGGAGGGGAAGGAGGAAAAGTGCCAAGTCCAGTGTTTGAAGGGAAGGGGAGGCTGGTAAAGTCCTGAGTCCTGGGCACATCAGATATTTTCTCTCTTTCTTTTATTTAACAAAGGAGGTGCCGTAGATCAAAAAGTCTTATTTCTAGAAGCATTCTTTTTGAGCCTAAGATATCCTCCGAGCGAGCATGAGCCAGCAGTAGGTGGTACATGCTCCTCGCTTTTGGCCTGAAAGTGAGTTCTGGTGGATTGCGGTCGGCGGGGAGTCAGCCTGGGGGGGAGGCCTGGGCACTGATCCTGATCCGGACCTGGGCCCCCCCTCCCCCCCCCCCGCAGAGTTCCATCCCCCCCTTTGTCTGGCGGCTCCCGCCAGGTGTGGCTTTTGCTGGTCACACACCCTTTTCCCGAAGTATGTTTCAGAGGCCCCTGTATAAATGTCAAATAGTATGCCCATCGATCTTCCCCTTTCCTCTGGGCCCTGTGTGTGTGTGTGTGTGTGTGTGTGTGTGTGTCTGGGTGTGTGTGTGTGTGTGTGTGTGTGTGTGTGTTTGTGGGGGGGGGGGTGACCTTTCCAAACCCCGGGGAGGGGGATGACAGACACCCTTGCCATCCAGCTGGGCAGCGGCGGGCGGTCTTGTAATTTGTAATTCCGGGGTGCAGGTCCGGCGCTGGCACCCGGTGATTTGCAAGGTCACCGGGGGTGGACACGGGGCAGTGTGTGCGCCACGTGCGTGTCCGGGCTGGGTGTGTGTGCCCTGTGGGCGCCCCGTGGGCTGTGCCGCTGAGGTCAGAGGTGACTGTGCTCCGCCCGCCCTGAGGAAGGGAGATCTGTCTGTCTGCGGGGTGACTGGCCCCCCGCCCTCGGCTGCCGCTGAGTCTCGGTGTCTTTTGTCAGGCCAGACTCGGAGCCGGGGGTTTTAGCACGGGGAGTGTGTGGGCCGTTAGTGTAGACTCAGAGCAACCTTGTTGTTTTTTTCCCGGAACAGTGAAATAAGAGCCGCTGGGTATTCACAAAGGACTTTATACTTTTCCTTTTTAGCTGCGGTGCCCCCTTTTTATTTTGAACACTTTTTTTTTTTCACTTTGGGATAATTCTTTGTTACCTGGATTTATGTATTTAAAGTGTCTCTCTTTTTTACTTTAACTTAAGGTATTATTAGTGTTGTCCGTTAGGTTAAACGACAAAAAAGTAAAAAATTGAGCATTAGACTTCACTTAGCAAAGCTTTCCTTTTAAGTTATCCGCGCACAGATTGGTCCTCCGGGGAACCCTCAGTGTTACTTGCCCTGGAGGACGGATTAGAAGCCCGGCTGGTTTTCTCCTCGCTCACGTTTTATTTAGTGGCGGGCTCTGTTGTCCTCTCCACAACGTGTACCTGCCAGGAGGCATCGTCAGCTGAGCCCGTGCCGCCCCAGAACCGGAGTCCGAGTCACCCGGAGGCCGGCCTGGGCCCTGGGGGAGGCCAGACCACTGCGGTTCCCATGGACTCCAGAGGTGGAGACTCCGAGGAGATTGATATGAACACGTGAACGTCTGCAAAAAGTTGTTTGGATGTGGGAAATCTGGAATGCGGTAGTCGTTTGAAGTATAGACTATGTTTGTGTTCGTGTTTATTTGATTTTCACGTGTCTTTGTTGATTTGATTTTCACATGGCTTTGTTACAAGTTCTCGTGAAAGTAAGGAGAATGAACATAGCTGGTGCTCGCAGCTTACTCTGCTCAGGAGACTAGTTCTGCATGTCTTCCTGCTTTCCTCACTCTGTGGCCTGCGTTGTCGCCCCTAGGTGGTGCATTGCAGACAGGCTAGGCGGGGTTTGAACGTAACAATTGGTGTGCCCTGAAATATTTCTGTAGGCATATTTAAGAATGTAATGTAAAGTTTATATTTATAATCTTTTAGGCCTCAATTGCAAATTCAGGATTCATTTACAGAGTGCACTCTTTGACTTCCGATCCCGTATTAAAATCTGCCTTGACATTGGACAGAGGTTTTAAGAGGAAGTTCTTTACAGGTAGTTCATACTTTTCTCCACGTAGAGACACATATGACTTTGGTGACAGTGTATTGCACCAAACTGTTCTTCATGTCCTTTTTCGTTAAAAATCTTCAATTCTTAAACCTGTTGTGCCTCATTAAGCTTTAGGGTTATTAATCGGGAAATGTCAAGATTAAAGCAACAGTTAATCTTGCTTTAAAATGCCTTTTAAAAAATCCTTAGTAACTCATATCCCCATCCTGTTTTCCAATGGAAAGTTTCAGGTTAGGAGAGTGATTAAAAGAAAAAAAAATCAGAGCTGTTATTTGAGAAATATAGTGTCTGTGCATAAACTTCCATTTTTTGCCTGAGTTAACATTATTCAGATTTGTTCTCTTGGCCCAGATACAAAATAGTAATCAAGTTTAAGCACTTCACAGACTCGTGGTGATTTTTATCAACTATTTAAAAAATGTGGTTTAGAACTGGGGTTCTGTAATTTGAGAATTTCATATCTGCCTTTAATATGATAGAACCTTCTAGAACCGAAGTATTTTCAAGTCGGGTTAAGAACTATAATTGAAACATAATTTGTACCGGCAAACCATTATGCCTCACATTTCTGTGGGGGTTTTTTTCCCCCTATTAAAACTTAAACTTGTCTTATTTTTTTTTCAGCAAATTATGTCAGTGAATTTGAGTAGATACTAATCTTTGTGTGTTTTACTAGCTATAGATAAATTTTAATTAAATAACTTTATTCATGCCTGGCAGATAAATGTTTTATTAAGAGCTATATCTTTTACATATCTAAAGTGATGGGTTTAAAGTAAGTGGAGGAAGGCGAATTGAGGAGCTCGGTGGGATTTGGAAAGAACTGGACATAAAGATTATGTTATATTATAATACAGCTTTAAAAAGAAAATCGAGGTTACGCATAAATACTGCTTAGTTTCCATTTCTTGTTGCTCTTCTTAGTTCTCAGGGCACTTGTCTGAGCTTCCCTCTGCAGGAGCTGAGCCCCACCCATTTTTAGGGGTTGCATGTATAAACACATAACACGTATGTTGAGGACTGCTATCTACATATGTGTCTCCTCTAACATTTATCTCCGTTTGACATCAAGTGTCAATTGATAGTTCACTTGTGTGTGTCATCAAAGGTGGTTGGTTTGGGCACCAAGAATGTAACTTAGTCCCGTGCAGATGACCTGCTCTTACATAAAGGTCAAGGGCATGAGCTAGTCGTGTCAAGCGCACGAGCTAGTCGTGCTAAGTGTCGAGGGCAGGGTGTCTGGGGTTCTAATCTGGTCCAGATGTGGTTTACTCTCTCAGACGCCCACGGCATCTGTTTTGTAAGCAGTAAAATCTGGGACCTGGGTGGATTTGTTGATCTCTAAGGGACTTTTCAGTCCTGTGATTCTTGCAGCTTTTCAAAAGCATCCCAGCTGTGCCCCCACTTTATAGAGACGTTGGAATGACTTCGATTTTTAACTCGAAGGGCAGGGATTTTCCAGGGACTCTCATGGAGGGAATGATTTCAGGGGTATGAACAGCAGCACATCGCAGACGGTAGGTTAGAAATTCTCTGTTTTTTACGTGCCGGACTTCTAAACGTAAGTTTTTCTCCTTGGCTGTCCTCCTTTGGCTACTGAAGATCAACTTTTTTTTTTGTTTTTGTTTTTGTTTTTTTTAATATATTTTATTGATATTTTACAGAGAGGAAGGGAGAGAGATAGAGAGCTAGAAACGTCGATGATGAGAGAGAAACATCGACCAGCTGCCTCTTGCACACCCCCTACTGGGGATGTGCCCGCAACCAAGGTACATGCCCCTGACCGGAATCGAACCTGGGACCTTCCAGTCCGCAGACCAACGCTCTACCACTGAGCCAAACTGGTTTCGGCGCTGAAGATCAACTTTTTGCAGACGGGGGCCAGTTAGTACTCAGGTCAGGGAAGTGTGACGTGAGGAATAAGAACGACCCACTTTGTTGTTTTTGTGCTGTAGTCTTCCTCTGAGAGTCCGAGCCCCTAGGACTAGGGCAGGCTCCACGTACCAGCCCTGGTCTAGGCCCGGGATCCAGCCAGTCCTCCAGCTGTGTTCCTACAGGTGTCTCTGTTTTCATAATGCACACACGTTGTGTGTGTGTATAAGGCTGTGCCCTGAAGCCCTTTTTAATAATTACGGAAGGTGGGGCTCGCTGATCTCTGAAAACCCGTTCCCAGGCACCAGTTTAATAGATTACGGTCACGTGCGGTCCCTTGCTGTGTGGAATAAAACACGTTAGTCCCAGTTCCGGGTCAGGGCAGGGTTGTTAAACCACCCGAGGCTTTTGGCTTTTGGCGTGGAGCTGGCAAAGCGACAAGGCAGGGCCGCCGGAGCAGCCGGTGGGACGCCGGGGCTTCTGGGTGGAGAGAAGCTGGACAAAAGGCCGCAGGTGACCTCCGCGAGCACGAGGACGTTCTGGAGTCAGGCAGAGAGCAACCGCTAGGGAGGGAGCTCCAGAGGGGCCAGAGGGAGACCGGCCAACCCCGTGGATGGCTGAATAATAGATGGGTTTCCATGTCGCGCCCGGGAATGGCCACGCCGAGCCCAACTGCCCGGGCCCGGGGCGGTGCCCGCTGCTGGAGCGGGGCGGTCCTTAGTTCTCTGGGCGACGGGCGGGGACAGCCGAAGGTGACGTGCGGTGTCCGGGATGGAGATGCAGAGGGCGTGAGGACAGCACGTCCTGGCCTCCTGCTGCCCACCGCCTCCCCGTGGGGCCTCTGAGGCTGGGGTGCGGTGGGAGGGGGCGCTGTGGTCGGTGAGATGGGGTGCCCCTCCTAAGAGGGGGCTGGGGAGGAGCTTGGCCCACGATCCGTGCCCCGGTTTTCTTTCCCCAAATAAACCCCCCTAGAATGGAAACAAATGCCGGAGGGACCGCTTAGTGCTTGGGTGGTTCTGTGTATTGCAATTCTAATGCTTGTTTTAGGTTAATTTTACATTTTTTTACTTGGCCACAGTGTACAATTGTGTGCTGTGGTTTTAATATTGGTCTCTGTGTTAATTAAAAAAAAGAAAGTTACTTCGCAGCCATGATTTCAAATAGGGAAACCCAGCTCCCCCCGCCCCCGGTTTCCACGTGTCGGTGAACGTGTCAGGGGGTTCGGAGACACAAAGGAAGGCGCACGGAGGGGCGGGCGCTGAGCCACCTGCAGGTTCCACCGCCACCGGCACCGGAAGCGTGACTTCTCATGAAGTCAGGGTGTGACGTCACCCCGCTGGCCTTCGGCGTGGGGGGCAGCTGGTCCCCTGGGTCTAAGGATCCCCCTTTGGGGTCCCCCCCCTGCAGGTGCGCAGGCATGCCTAAGGCTTTCCCAGCTGACCCACTATGAGCGAGGGCCACGCGTGCACAGCTCCGAGGAGCACCGAGGCCATGCCCGAGCGCGGGGACGGGAGGCGTTCGCTGCTCCCTCTTCAGATGTCCGTGCTAATGGAAGGGGATGTGCTGATTAGACCTGAGAGACCGGGCGGCCTTCCGGGCAGAGCCTGGGGTGCGGCCGGCCTGCCCTGAACCTCACAATGAAGGTTTTCTACTGATTAATGAAATACATTTTATTTAAACAACCCTACGTGGTTCCAGGGAGGGGGGCTGTGTCGTCTCAGGAAAGTGTTCCTGTGACTCCGGGAGGCAGGCCTTGTTGCGTGTGGAAGTGGAGGAGCGGACTGGGGCGTGTGGCATGTCGGGGAATCCAGAGGAAAACCCCCCGCCGCGGGGTGGGGGCGCCCCGCTTCCTCTCCCCGGCCTGCGCCCTGGAATGTGACTCCTATGGCGTGAGCATGGCACAGTGGAAATTTGTCTCAACTGAGTTGATAAAAAGTTTAAAGTGCTGAAACCGGTTTGGCTCAGTGGATAGAGCGTCGGCCTGTGGACTGAGGGGTCCCGGGTTCGATTCCGGTCAAGGGCATGTACCTTGGTGGAGGTTATGTCCCCGTGGGGGGTGTGCAAGAGGCAGCTGATTGATGTTTCTCTCTCATCGATGTTTCTAGCTCTCTGTCCTCTCTTCCTCTCTGTGAAAAATCAATTATATATATCTACATCTATCTATCTGTCTATCTATCTACACACACACACACACACACACATACACACACACACACAGTTTAAAACAATTAACTTTTTAACTCCTCACCCAAGGGTATTTCTTCAGCTGATGTTTGGAGAGAGTGAAGGGGGGAGACAGGGACACGCTGATGTGAGACACAGCCACTGGCTGCCTCCCGCTGGGCCGGGATGGAACCTGCAGCCCAAGCACGTGCCCTCGCCCGGGCAGTGAGCCCTGACCCTCTGGCCAGGGCCGCATCAGAGCGCAGAGCCCCAGCCAGGGCTCACGTGGCTGACCTTGGCCTGACGTTCTCTATTCCATCTTGACCCTAACTGTGGACATTGGTTTTGGAGTGTGAAGCTGAAGTTTAAGGGTTGGTTAGGATTTTCAGTTGCTTTTTAAAATACGTCCTCTTAGGGGAAGAAGGAAAGGTACCTTACGAAAATGATTCATAGTCAGTTTCATAACGTCCTTCCAATTGTCTTCAGCATCAAATAATAGACTGACAAGTGCTCGGAAAGGAATTCTTTTGTGTGAATCCTGGAACTTAACATACTTCCCAGCGGCCTGCATGAGCTCTCAAGGCCGTGTGTATTCACACACACACATGCACACACACATGTGCACACCTCTTTCCCACATTCTTTTATGTGAAAAAAATTCACGAGGTTCTATCACTGGGTTTTGAAATGTTTTAAGGCTTAATGGCATCTCCTCCATTAACAGTTTAAATCACGTTTCCTCCCACAAAAGAAACCACGTGGCAGCTTTTCCCACACACGCCGGGACCTCAGAAGGACCTGCCCCGGACAGGTGGCTCGGCGCTCCCCGGATTTACCTGCCGCCGGGACCGCGCTGTTTGCCGCTGGCCAGGCGCTGGGCAGCGGGCGGCGGGCGGCGGGCGGCGGGCGGTGGGCGGTGGGTGCCCTCGCTGCCCCTCGGCTCCGGCAGCGGGCCTGCGGCTTGACTGGGGAGGGTTCGGTGAGGTCGGAGATAAATGCCAGAAACATTAACCGGATGCCGGTTACAGGGGATACAGCCCGCCTCAGCCGAACATAAGTCTTTAACCAACGGGAGAGTCGGACCACTTTGCCTGTTGGCTTCTGGTGTCTCCACCGGTCAGCACCGCGGTTCGGAGCCTGAAGTCCCCTCTCCGTGGCTTCCCGGCCCGGGCAATAGCGTGCCGGGTATGACCTCACAAAGCGTGTCCCAACACCAGCAAGCGGTCTGTGCTCCTGGAGGCTGAGTCAGGAATTACCACCGGATGTGCATGCTTATGGGCTAACCCAGGGGTGGCCAAACTTTTTGACTCGAGGGCCACAATGGGTTCTTAAAATGGACCAGAGGGCCGGAACAAAAGCAACCTGACCATGCTGGCACTCTCCTCTTGGGCTGCTGGTGAAGGAGCGGAGGGGAGAGCAAGAGAACCCTCCACTCTTTCGGCTCC
Organism: Vespertilio murinus; assembly: GCA_963924515.1. Lineage (NCBI taxonomy): Eukaryota > Metazoa > Chordata > Mammalia > Chiroptera > Vespertilionidae > Vespertilio > Vespertilio murinus. The sequence continues at coordinate 2,397,711 of OZ004709.1, read as the reverse complement.
GCGGGCCGGACAGAACAGCCGAATGGGCCGGATCCAGCCCAAAGGCCATAGTTTGCCCATGGCTGGCCTAACCAGTAGTCAAGGACAACAGGGGGGTGGGGGCATGCGTGGGGAGGGTTTGGGATGGGGATGGGGGGATGAGGACAAATGTGTAATACATAATCAATAAAGAAATTAAAAAATAATAATAAAAGAAACAATTACCACTGGAGGAGGACCAAACTGGGAGGAGCTAGCTCAGGCACCGGGAGTGCTGTGGCTGACCCATTGGCGACCACTCAGCAGGCTGCCCACGCTACATGCGCTTCCCCCACGCGTCTGACGCTCCCACCGACCCCGAGTGCGTGCATGATGTGCGTGTGGAAGGCACGTGGTACACTCCCGCCCGCAGCTCGGAGGAGGAGGAGGACACGGGAACCCATCTTGGGTCGCGGCACCGGCAGGTTCTAAGGGCCTCTTGTGGTGTCCCCCCCCCGGGGCTTCTGTGATGTGGTCACTGGGCAGCGTGGCTGCCGGCCAGAGCCACAGGCAGGTGGACTCAGGACGCCGGGCTGGCAGCCTCTCCAGGAGGAGGAGGAGGGAGGCAGAGAACTCAGTGTCTTCTTGGCCTGAAGTCTTCATGCAGAAGGTTTGAGTGTGAACAGGTTCTAATCTTAGCTGGTGCTTCTTTTGTAAAAAAATATTTTTTATTGATTTTTTAGAGGAAGGGAGGGGGACATAGAGTTAGAAACATGGATGAGAGAGAAACATGGATCAGCTGCCTCCTGCACACCCCCTCCTGGGGATGTGCCCTTGACCAGAATCGAACCCAGGACCTTTTAGTCCGCAGGCCGACGCTCCATCCACTGAGCCACACCCGTCAGGGCTTACGTGGTGCTTCTAAATAGCTCCTCTGGACTCCGCAGCGGCCCACCTCTTCCCGAGGCCCCGCGAGCTTTATTTTTGATTAAGAAAGGTCGCACCGAGGGGCCGCGCCTCCACACACCGCCCGTCCCCGCCGCCGAGCGCCTCTCCGGGTACAGTTGACCCTCTTTGGTGTTTGTGCAGATTTTTAGTTTTTTAAAAATATCTTTTTCAATATTAACTTTTAGAAAGAGGGAGGGAGGGAGGGAGGGAGGGAGAAGGTGGAAGCAGCAGGGAGAGAGCAGAGCGTCCACCGCTGCCTCCTCCGTGCTCCGGCCTGCAGCCTGGGCCTGGGCCCGGCCGGGGTCAGCCGGCAGCCGGCAGGTGCGAGGAGCGGTGCCCAGCACCGGTGACGCACCTGCCGGCCTGGGTAGGTTTTCTAAGCAGACCAGAGGGTGCCATGAGCAGTGGTCGGCAAACTGCGGCCCTCGAGCCACGGTTTGCCGCTCGGTTGACTAATGAGCTTGCCCACCACGGACCTAGACTCTCGGTTCCCATAACCACAGGCTGCTGCTGTTCCTGGTGATCAAGCCCCTACCCCAGTGGTCGGCAAACTGGTTCGTCAGCAGAGCCGCAGTTTGCAGACCACTGGCCGTGAGGAATGCGGCGTGCACGCTTGTCCCGGGATCTCTCTTCCCGCCATTGGTGGGGCTCGCTGAGTGGCTCTAGATACCGTTCTATGCATGGTGGTGAGGTCAGAGGGATTGCATTCCAGAAGGCTCGGCCCCCGGGGATGGACTGCCACAGGCAGCTCCAGTGTGTTCATACTCTTACACACGTGGACTTCCTCTCGTGGGCGTGAGAAGGCCGCACGGTGTGTGGCCGGAGCTTGCCGGTGACTCGTGTTGGCCTGGGTTTCACCCCGCACACAGCGTTCCTGCGGACAAGTGGCCGTTTGCATGCGGTGTCTGCGTCTTCAGCGTCGCGGTGTATTCACAGCTCTGCCTTTTCCGGCTGACAGGCCACTCACAGGCCGAGGGCAGATGTCACACCTGTTGGCTTGACTTATGAGCTGGTTTATGATGGAGGACCTCGTAAAGAAAACGGAATTATCCCGTGATTCGGGGGATGATGGTCTCACCTTTCTCTGGGGGGGGGTCTCAGTGCAGACATGCTTAAAAGAGGAAAAGTGGTGTGCTGGCATGTAACCAACAATGGGGTTTCTGCAAATCAGAAATGTAACTTATAACATTTTATGGCCTAAAATAATTGGCATTCTTAAAATCAGTGGGGCTGCTTTTTTTAGTTATTTGCCTGAGTAATGGATCTTGTCAGGATTCTGAATATTTTCCCAAGCCTTGGTTCTTCATGATTAAGATGCGTATAAGACGATTTTTTGGCCCTGAAAAATACCGTATTTGCCGGTGTATAAGAGACTGGGCGTATAAGACGACCCCCTAACATTTCCACTAAAAATACAGAGTTTGTTACATACTCGCCGTATAAGACTACCCCCCACTTGGAGGCATATTTTTCAGGGCAAAAGGGTCGTCTTATATGCCGGCAAATACGGTATGTATAATTTCTGGAAGACTGTTCTGTGGTAGGTGAGCCAAGTTGTAAATACCACGTTGTATTTATCTGTTCACATTTTCACATTGAGCGGTTTCACTCGTGTGAAATTGACTTTTGTGTGTGTGATGAAGTAGCGGGTCTTATTTTATTTATAACCCTCTCCCCGATTTTATTATTTTTTATATATTTTATTGATTATTTTTACAGAGAGGAAGGGAGAGGCATAGAAGGTTAGAAACATTGATAAGAGAGAAAAGCCACCCTCGCCGCACACACAGGACGGGGGCACATAGGGGCTCGGACCCGGAGCCGCAGGGACTTAGCAGTGAGGCTCCTGGCTCCAGCAGCCCCGGCGGAGCGGCTCCGGGTGCGACGTTTGTGGAGACGCAGGTAGAATGCTTTAGGGGGACCACCACCCGGTTCCGTCTGTGTATGGATGAGGCCCGACCTCAGGAACACGCGCTCTATTGCAAACACGGAGCGTGTGGAGGAGCACATGAGGCACGCGTTTTCACAGCTTAGGCGACAGAGTACCAAACATGTCAGCGTCACTGCCGGCCTCGTGAAGACAGGGCAGTGCCAGGGCCCGGGCGTCTCCAGGCACCGTGCCCCCCTGCCGCATGCCCCCGGCTCCCCGCGGGCACCCCCAGGGGGCAGTGTGACCTTCCAGGGCGAGTTATTAACTGAATTTTCTTCGCACTTCTATTGGTCTAGGGGCCTCATACACAGCCCAGTAATCCCCGCTTTCCCCCTCCGGGCCCCCATCCTGCGTGGAGGGGCGCTGGCCTGGCCCCGCCTGTGGGGGGCCGTCTGGGGGGGCGTGGGCACCTGCCTGCGGACTGGCTGCTGGCTCCCAGCCCTTTGGGGACATTCCCCCCCCCCCACCCCCCGGCTTGTGGGGCGTTTCCCGGGATGGACGTGAGGAATGCTCATGTTTGCCTGGAGCTTAGTGTGGGGGCCAGCCCTTCACAGGCATTGTCTCCGCTAATCCTCCCCCGCCCCTGCCCGCCCCAGGAGGGAGGCATCCCCCCTCCCCCCATTGTGCAGAGGGCTGGGCAGAGCCAGGCACAACTCCTCCACCCACTGCCCCCCCTCCCCCCCCCCCCCCCCCCGGGAGGTGGGGAGGGCCGGCTGCTGTGGTAAGACCAGCCCATCCCCAGGAGAGGGGAGGCCTGGACTCTGGAGTGAGGACGGGGGACCCCAGTGTCCTGGAGCCGCCCTGGGCCTCCGGAGGGGGGTCTCCCAGTGGAGCCAGCGCAGGCCGGGCCCGTGGTCGGCACACCGCGGCTCTCCAGCCACATGCGGCTCTTAAGTGTTTAGCAAAGGCCAGCTCAGGAGGACCCCGGTTAAGTTAATAACAGTGTGCCTGCCTCTCTTTGTCAGAGGAAACTGAGGCTCAGGATGGGTGAGCTGGTGTGCCAGTGGGCACCGGGCAGCCGGGTCCTGCCCAGGCCGCCTGCAGATGGTGGCCTGGCTGCTGCCCCCGGACCACGGCGAAGGGCAGCCTCCCCACGGGGCCCTCCCCACGGGGCCCGGGGCCCAGGCACAGACAGACGGGCCAGGAGGGCGGTTTCCCGTCAGAGCCCCTGCGCCCCGGGGCCTGCTGGTCGGCCACTCGGGGAGGCTGGGTGGCTTCCGTTTCCACGGCTCCCGGGGCCTCGGTGGGAGCTGGGAGGTGATTGCTTCGCGATTCCTCCAGCCGTTGCCCAGTTACCAGGCCTGGTAGCAGATTGGGGGAGGTGGACGCAGCAGGCCTGGGCTCCGAAGGGTTTCCGAGAGGAGGGACGGCTGGGCGGCCGAGTGTGCGGCTCTTGGTAAACACACGCCCCCCCCCCCCCCCTCCGGCTGGAGCCAGTGGATCTGGCGCTGGGCCTGGGAGTGTTAGCCCAGAGGACCCGCCACACTGAGCTGGACTGGACGCTGAGTGACCTCTCCTGTGGGGAATCTAATGGACAGAATACACTGATGGACAACGTAGGTCCAGAGACGCAGAAGCATGGGGCAGGCTGTGGGATCGTGGGAGACGTGGGAGGGGGGGGGAACCTGTGTGCGTACGTGGGTGACCCATGGGCATGGACAATGGGGGGGAAGGCCTGGAGTGGGGGGCGGGGGGGTTAGAGGAGGCCAGTGGGCGGGAAAGGGGACGTTTGTAGTGCTTTCAGCAATAAAGGTTGAGAATCTATAAAAACACCAATGAATACACAGATAAGTGGGCTGTAGGACGGATATCCTAGGAGTCGGTCCGTGGTGAGAGCGTTAGTCAGTCCCCCTGCTGCTGGCAGTGGGGCCCCGAGCGGCTGCCAGCCCGTTTCGCTCTGAGGGTCGCCGTGTGGATCGTCCTTCGTAGTTCCTGCCACCCACGTCCAGGGTCACTGCGCCGGGAACATGGGGCGCCCCCCCCCCTCCTCCTTGGGGAGCCCCGTCCTTAACTGTCTGCGTGCCGACAGCCGCCCCCGCCTCCCCCGACTCAGGTCTGGGTCCTGACTGTCTCCAGCTGCCACTTGTCCCCCTGACCTCCTGCCCCTCCCCATAGCCCCCCATTTCCCAGGAAGGTCAGAGAATTCTCTATCAACCCCCACCCGCTTCTGCTTAAAACCTGTGCCCGGCTGCCCCAGGCCAAGTGGATAACCTCCAGGCCCCCACCATCTAGAACCCTGTCTGACTCTCCAGCCCCAACTCCTGACTTCCTGCCTGGCTCCTTGGACCCCGGGACACTGGGCTCATTATCATTCCCCAGCGGGACGCCTTCTCCTGCTTCCCGTCACCCCCACGCCAGCTACTCCCCCACTGCCAGCTACTCCCTGCCACCAGCTACTCCCCGCCCGGCCGGCCCTGCTCGGGAGGCTCCGGCCCTGTGCCCTCTGCACAGCTCTGCTTCCGTCGGCTGGGCTGTTGCAATCCCGGCCCTTTATCTTGTTCCCCCGTGAAGCCTCGGCCTTCCTCAGGGCAGGCGGGGCTGCTGCTGTCTCCGGGGCGGACGGCGGCTGGCCCCGTGTTTCTTGGGAGAACTGGGGTCTGTGCTGTGCTGGGAAGACGGCGGTGCGGCTCTTGCCTCGTCCCCTCCCTCCCTCCCCGGCGGGCGGGCGTGGGGATTCCCCTCTGGTCCTTTGTAAAGTGGGGATCGCCTCCTGCTCTGCAGAACCGAGCTCACTCCTCCGGGTCTGAGGGCCACAGTCCCGGTGCCTGCTTTTCTCTGGCCAAGGGCGCTTTTAAAACTAAAAGGAGGACGTGCGTTGACACCCAGAAGGAGTGACACCCCGAGCCCGGTGTCCGTAACGTTTCCGTGGGACGCCCGGTGCCCTGCTCCTGGTTCCCCATGGTCTGGCTTTTGGGCGACCTCAGCAGGCTGGCTGGCGTGGTTTCAGCAGATCGAGGGCCGCAGAGCCTCAAATACTGACCGTCTGGCCCTTTCACAGAACACTGCTGACCCCCTGGGGGCCGGCCACCGCGTTGGGCAGGTCCAGGCCTCGGGCCGAGGAGAAGGCACCTCCTCGTGGCCTCGTGCAAGCCCCAGCCTGGGGGGCAGGGCCCCCCAGCCGTGACGGCCACCGGCTGTGGCTGTGAGCGTGGCCCTGTGGTCCGAGCGCTGGCCCACGTGCTGAGGGACAGGCTGCGGGGAAACAGCCTGGCCGGGTGCGGGCAGTGAGGAGGATGGAAGCCCGCAGAAGGCTGAACCGTCCCGACCGCGCCCTCGCTGTGCCTCGTGGCATCAGCTTGTGGGCTGTAGCGATGTCTCCGTCTCACCAAGACCCGGCTTGTGGGGGTGGGAGGAACAGTGTAGGTGACAGGGAGCTGGCCAGAGCTCACTTTCCAGATTGAAATCTAAAGAAGAAACAGTTGTATTTATTTATTTATTTATTTATTTAATGTGTGTGTATACATATTTAAAAATGTATATACATATATATGTATGTGTATATATTTATACATACATACACATATATGTATGCGTGTGTGTGTGTGTGTGTATATATATATGTATTTAAAAATATTTTTACTTCAGAGAGGAAGGGAGAGGGAGAGGGAGAGAAGCACCAGTGATGAGACTCATTGATCGGCTTCCTCCTGCACGCAGTCAGTGTTCAAGCCCGCAACCCAGGCCTGTGCCTGACCTGGAATGGAACCATGACCTCCTGGTTCATCGGTCAACACTCAACCGCTGAGCCACGCTGGCTGTATCCCTCCCCTTGGGACACACACACACACACACACACACACACACACACACACAGTTTGGGTGGGCTGATTTTCCTCGGTATAAAGTCCACTGTATCCCGCTGTGAATGTACGTCTCGCCGCTTCGTTCTGTAATTATCGGAGTAAATAGTGACACACTCGTCCCCGGTCAGAGCTTACTGGGAAGGGGAGTGGGCTGGTTATCGAGGAGCCTGCACACCCGGGGTGACCATTGGGCCGGGGGGTCTGGGGTGCAGCGCGGCCACGCTGACTGGCTCTCTCTCTCTGTTGCAGGCCGCCGCCGCCGGAGCCCCCGGGGAGGCCGCCACGTGCAAGACGGGCTTCCCCGAGGCTGCATACAGCGCCGTGCTGGCCCCCGACGTGCTCGAAGGACAGCCTCTGCTCAACGGTATGGCCCCCGAGACCGCAGGTCCCCCGAGACCACGGGTCCCCCGAGACCGCAGGCCCCCGAGACCCACAGCCGCTGCCATCAGCTCTGCTAGCAGGCCGGCACTTCCCCATCACCCCAGGACAGTGGTCAGCAAACTGCGGCTCGAGAGCCACAGGCGGCTCTTTGGCCCCTGGAGGGTGGCTCTTCCACAACACACCACGGCCTGGCCGAGTCTAATTTGAAGAAGTGGCGTTAGAAGAAGTTTAAGCTTAAAAAATTTGGCTCTCCAGAGAAATTTCAATCCTTGTGCTGTTGATATTTGGCTCTGTGGACTGATGAGTTTGCCGACCACTGGCCCAGGAGAAGGTGGGGACCTCTGTGCGGGTCAGAGGAGCGCTCCAGGGTCCCTCACGGGGTGCTGGAAGGCTCTTGATCCTTTTCTGCACGTGTTTTACTGATTTTGAAGAAGAATCCTTAGCTATCTGATTCTAAATGGTTTTAAACGTTATTTACAGCTATGATCCACTTGCCATTTTGAGTTAAAGAAATTACTGTGATACTCTCTTTGGTAAAAGATGCCGGACTGGAATATGCAGCTCAGTTATGGCAACCAGCGTTGGCAGGTCAGGTCTGCGGCGGGCGCGTGGAAGGCGTGCTTTGGCCACGACCCTGTTGGTGGACATCACTTGTAGCTCATTGGGTTGTCGGCACATGTGCGTGTCAAATACAGACTCCTTCCTGCTTGCATGTGGGTCAGGTGCATGTACAGTTACTGTATGAGAACTCGTGCCATGTGGATAAAACCTGCAAGAAAACGTGAGCTTCAGAAGCAAAACTGAGCCCCTCCCCCTTACCTCTAATGGAAATCAAATAAAAGATTGGTTAGTTGAATGTCCATGGGCTGACTTGTCACCGCACCAAACGTCACTGAAATGGGGAAGCAGGAAGAATTGATTAGTGAGTTGTGTTTAAACTCTAATTCCCCACACACCGTGCATCTCTCTGAGGTTGTTTTGGAGAGCTGCTTTTAGGAAAATCTGTGCAACCTCAGCTAATGAATTTGCACAGGACTCTCTGCCACAGCCCTGAGTGGGGTGTCCCAGCCTGAAGCCGGTGAGGGGGCAGGACTTAAGAATGCCAGGGCAGGGAACTGGGAAGTGTTAATGGCCTCCTGGCTGCTCACACTCTTGGCTGCAGGTCCTCATTGGTATTCTAATTGTGATTTGCTCGCACCTATGTGATCTTTCTGAAGCTGATTTTTTTTTTAAGACATCTTCTCATCCCTGCCTCATTACATGGCATTTTAATGAGTCAATATTAGATCAGCCTGTTTCAATATTGAATCGCTATCTCCTCTGATGGGTAATGGTTAACAAGATAGAGGTTTCATTCCAGTTGAAGCCAGTAGATGTGGTCGAGCTTAACTTGAGTCTTGGAGCCTTTCTGCACATGCGTCGTTTCCTTTAAGTTCCTGAAACTATAAGGTGGCACCCGAGGACGCATGGGGCCTGCAAACGCATGGGGCCTTGAATACTGGGGGGAAAAAAAAAATTGATTCTGTTTTATAGAATCAGGTGGATAAAAAATGTCAGTGGAATGGGTTGCCTTTTGGCAATTTATTTTTTAGATTCACTTTTAAATCAATAATCCCTCCTCTCTTTCCTAAGAGCTTGAATTTATTGGTTGCAAATATACATAGGGTCCGTGGGTAGAAACCGTTGATTTAAGAGGAAACGCCTTGGCCTGTTAAACAGGTCAGAAATGAAGGCCTGCTTTCTAATTGTCGATGTTGCTGGTGACGGTAGGGCTCGGGGGTAGCCGCCTGCCGGTGTCTTTTTGGTGTAATCTCTTCCTTGAGTTCCAGGTGTGGAAGGTTGGGGATGCTTTGGACTCTGTGTGGTGGCTGTCACCAAGAGAAGTGTGTGTGGTCGTCTCTGGTGGAATTTTTTGAAATCCTGGGCCCTGTTCTGACCATTTTTTACTTTTTTTTAACTTTCTTTTTTTTTAAAAAAACCTCTCATGCCACATTATTAATTTTCTTTCTGTTTCATTCATGGATCGTGTTAAAGGACACCGGCATCTCAAAGCTTAAAACATGAACTTCAAAATGTTGATCCGTAGAAAAATTATTTCCGGGAGGAGGAAAACAGACACTTGTGATGTGTCGACATTCCTTTTTGCCAGAGGGTGTCCCTGGCTGAGCGGAGAATGGCTCCTTAGAGGAATCCTAGGAGCTTGCCTTTGTGTCTCAGGGTTGATGTTGGGGGGGGGGTGGGGGGGTGGGGGGGGGTGGGATGGTCACCCGGAGTTGGGAGGTGCCTCTTGTTAACGAAAAAACCATTGAAACCTGTAAAGAATTTTTGTGAGTTTATTTGAGCCAAACTGTCGACAATTGCCAACAGAACCTCAATGGATTGAGATAATGCTCTGGAGAATGGCAGGTTACATTTCTGTATTTATATATTGCAATCAAAGGAAAGGGATGTAGGTGAGTTACCGGAAACTCATTGGTGATGGATTAGGGAGGTGGGACAGAGCGAAGCGGGGGAAACCTCTGGGATAGGGTAGAAGGTGAAATGATGGACACAGGATACTCTAACGTAATTAACAGTTGACAATTAACTTGATAACAGTCACAATGAGGGAATGTCTCAGGGCCATTTGTTGTGCCCTGAGGGGTCTGGGGTAAAAAGGAAGTTACAGATTACCCAGACATCTCACAGATAGGTTATCTCAGAGGCAGGAAGGCAGATGGGCTCAGTAAAGCAGATCCAAATTGAAATACCTGGGACATGACTACCTGCTATAACCTGTTTATAGTCAGATATTAAATTTTCAAACCATCTTTGTGGTTATTTCAGGGCTCTGAATTTGCAAGACTGCCACGCAGGCCTTCCCCGAGCCTGTCAGGTTGGCATGTGGCTCTTTTCGTGCACACTCTGAACCCTGGACCCAAGCCCCAGGCCGCGATTCTGTGCGTGAATCCCGTGGCCTCGGAAGTCCACTTACCCTACACCCGGAGGCTGCAGGGGTCTCTGCTGGGCCGGCCAGAGGGGGCGCTTTGCCGTGGTTTTGGGGACCCACAGTTGTAGGACTCACTTTCACGGCCCGCATGGAAGGAGTTCCAGTTCAGGGTTCGGGTTCTGGAGAAGGGCCACACACAAATGAAGACACTTGAAGAAATTCAACTTGGCGATATGGGGGGCCAGGCGGTAGTCCAGCTCTAGTGGGAGAACTACTCCTGCTCTGGCCCTGCCATCCCCTTTTGTTGAGGCTTTGGGGGAAACATCTTAGGCAGCATAAACAGACATTTACAGGCAGGAAAATAGCAGAAACTTACACGGGACAAAACAAGGTGGAGGCTGCTTCAGCTTAACAATATCTCAACTAAAGGTTAGAGCAATTCAGGTTGTTGACCAGCCTTCCTGGCTTCCTGTCAACATCTCTTTTTTAAGTGAAACTAATTTGTTTTCCAGCAACAGTGTTTGAGGAGGGAGGTCATTGTACCTCAGACACACGCAACAGACCCCAAGGCATCTGCCTCGTGCCAAGTCCTACCCTATTAAGGCCGACCTGAGAGTCAAGAGTTATGCTGAAGTTAGAACCCATAGCTATTGTTGAAGTTAGAACCTATAACTGGATGTTCCCTTTGAATTCCCATTGATGACGGGGGAAGGGGGAGAGAGTGGTCAGCGATACGTACGATGTGCTTTCATAGGGCACTTCCCCGCGCACTGGACCGGTAGGGCACTGAAACATCTCGTCCACAGATGCCACGGATGCGGGCTGTCCTACAGACAGTTCAGTAACAGCCTCGGAGAAGGGCCCGCACCCTGCTCCGCATTGGATGGAGGCATGGGGGTGTCCGCTGGGCTAGGAAAGCTGGAGAGAAGAGATCTCGAGGCCGGGCCTCAGCTTCCGAGGGCCTCCTCGAGCCAGCCTGTGGGACCTCACGGGCCACCCGTGGTCTGGGACCTCCGGCTGGCCGCCGGCGGCTTGGGAGCGCCCCTCCCTCCCGCCCGCCCCTCTTCGTGTTTTGCGGAAGGAATGACTTTGGGGAGAGGCTGGGCCCAGGACCAGCTCTGTCCCTCCCGGTGCTCTGCCCGTGGCATCAGCATCTTCCCTGTACAACAAGCCCGAGGAGGGTGTGTGCACCTGGCCCCGAGCCTGTCCGCCTCCTGTTCCGTCCTGCCGGCTGTGCCCACCCTCTGGAACCCGCTCCGCCCGTAGACGCGGCGGTGCTGGCCTCCGCTCCGGGCTGTGGGCACTCCAGGCCCGGGTCTCGACGCCCTGCGTGGGTCCTGGCAGGCTGCGTGCGGTGCCCTCCCCTGTGGTCACGCTGCTGTGCAGCTTCCTCGGTGGGGGCTCTGCTTTGTCTGGGGGGATGCTTTCTTGGGGGTTTGAGTTCCAGAGCAGAGGTCCCGGGCCCACAGGCCCACAGGCGCGTGGAGTCTGGCGGGATTTCCCTTGGCGTTCTCTGTCGGCCTCCTCTCATTGGGGTGACGCATGTGCGTTCTCTGACCCTCCTCTCCATCTCACTTTACAGCCTTTTTCATTTTCCCGGTGCCCCTCAGGTGAAAAGCATTCCGTTTTCATCCCTGGCATTTTCCTGTGTTTACCGTGGTAAGTTAGGATCATTTGTAAGCACTTACTGCCAACCCCTCATTTTCCCATAAGGCCACTGTAGCCCAGAGAGGGGGCAGGCTTTTCAGCTCTTTAGATGGTCAGCGCAGGGCTGGACTGAGAACCCCGGTGTCCTGCTTTCTGATTATTTCTGGCTAGAGGCCCGGCGCACGAAGATTCGTGCGAGAATGGGCCTTCCATCCTCGGCTGGAGCCACCTTTCTGCTCTCTGGCCCAGAGCCACCTTACTACCTTCCCACACTCCCAGAGGCCCTGAGTGGCCAGGGTGGTGCCCCTGGGTGCTGGTGCCTGTGTATGCAAATTAACCTGCCATCTTTGTTGGGTTAGTTTGCATGCTCACTTCTGATTGGCTGGTGGGCATCACAAAGGTATAGCCAATTAGCATGTTACTCTTTTATTAGTGTAGATCAGTGGTCAGCAAACTGCGGCTCGCAAGCCACATGTGGCTTTTTGGCCCCTTGAGTGTGGCTCTTCCACAAAATACCACGGCCTGGGTGAGCCTATGTTGAAGAAGTGGTGTTAGAAGAAGTTTAAGTTTAAAAAATTTGGCTCTCTCTCTCTAGCCAAAACTGGTTTGGCTCAATGATAGAGCATGGGCCTGCGGACTCAAGGGTCCCAGGTTTGATTCCAGCCAAGGGCATGTGCCTTGGTTGTGGGCACATCCCCGGGGGGGGAGGGGGTGTGCAGGAGGCAGCTGGTCGATGGTTCTCTCTCATCGATGTTTCTAGCTCTCTATACCTCGCCCTTCCTCTCTGTAAAAAAAAATAAATAAAATATATTTTGAAAAAAATGTGCCTCTCCAAAGAAATTTCAGTTGTTGTACTGTAGATCTTTGGCTCTGTTGACTAATAAGTTCGCCCACCACGGTGTAAATGATGAAGACCCACTATGGCAGAACGCAGGGAAGGGTGGGGGCTCGTGGGTGCTAGTCTAACGGGTGTCTGGGACAAGTTTATCTCAGAGCGGGTCCTCCTCATTCCCCACTCAGCACCCTGGCCGCGCTAAGGACACGGTGGAGAGTGGGTGGCTGCCGGGCGGGCGCACCCCCAGCGTGAAGCCCCTCTCCCGCGCTGTCGCCATCGGTATTGTGCGCCCGCCTGTTTACAAGCAGAACGTGGAGGGCTGTGCAGAACACATTTAGCCCTCGGTGGCTTAACTTCCAGCCCACCGAGCTGGAAAAATCTCTCGTGGCGCCACTTTAGCTGAAAATAAAACACCTGCAATCATGCATTTCCGTCCTGTGGCCGGCGTGCCTGACACCGGAGGGAGGGCGCCCCGGGAGCGGGAGTGGGGCAGCGGGGACCCGGCACCTGCGGCCCGCTGTCCCGGGCTCTGCCTGCGGCCCGCACTCCCAGGGCACCCGGCGCCCACGCGCCCACGCGGGCACGCAAATAGCAACGTGCAATTACCACGGGTTTCTCAGAAACTACATGCTCCCGCGCCGGGCAGTGCCTGGTGATTATTTCCAATGAGATGGAATTTGATTTATGCTCGTTTACCGACTGATGGAGTGTCCCGGGCGCTCACAGGCTTGGAGGGGGCTGGCGTGTGGTGTCGTCAGGTGACCGTCCCGAAATATTTTGTTAAGTGTATTTTCATTGGTTTCAGAGAGGAAGGGGGAGGGAGGAAGGGAGGGAGGAAAGGAGGGAGAGAGAAACATTGGAGATGACGGAGACGCATGGGTCAGCTGCCTCTTGCACACACCGCACGGGGATCAAGCCCTCAACCTGGGCATGTGCCCTGACCAGGAATCGAACCGTGACCTCCCGGTCGTATGTATGCAGTTTGCGGGTTGTAATCTACTTGTTTACCCCTTCATCAGCTGTTGGGAGTTTCGCTGCTGTGAATAGTGCTGGCGTGAATGTGTGTTTTACATGTACTTTTGTGAGTTATCTGTTCAGTGCCTTTGGGTATATGGGAGCAGAGAAGAGTAGAGTTGGCCGGTCCTAGAGTAATTCCATGTCTAACTTTCTGGAGAACTGTCAAACTGTTTCCCGGGGCATTCGAGCCATTTTGTACTCCAGTTAGCAATGTACAGGGTCCCAGGTTCTCCACCTCCTCACTAAAACGTACCTTTCATTGATTCTAACTGCAGACGTCCTATGGGTGTGAAGGGGTTTTGACTGGCATTTTCCTAACGACTGTGACTAATGACGTTGAGTCTCCATCACGTGTCTCATCTGTACATCTTCTTTGAGGAAGTGCCTCTTCAGCCTTTCGCCCATTTTTAAATTGCATTGTTTTTTGTTTGTTTTTGAGTTGTAAGAGTTATTCACGTATTTGATACTAGATACTAGACCAGTGGTCAGCAAAACTGCGGCTTGCGAGCCACAGGCAGCTCTTTGGCTCCTTGAGTGCGGCTGTTCCACAAAATACCATGGCCTGGGCGAGTCTATGTTGAAGAAGTGGCGTTAGAAGAAGTTTAAGTTTACCAACCTTGACTCTCCAAAGAAGTTTCAATTATTGTGCTGTTGGTATTTGGCTCTGTTGGCTAATGAGGTTGCCGAATGCTTGGTCAGGGCCCTGCCAGCCCGTTTTGAGAGGAGCTGTGGTGCTGGGCAGAGGGGCCCCTGCTAGTGGTCCCCATTTGAACTATGACTGTGTCTTTGTAGAGTGGCTGTGTGGGTATGACGGCCACAATAATGGCCCCGTCAGAGAACGTCTGGGCGGAACTGAGTGTGTGTCCCCCAATTCCCCGGGAAGTGAAACCCTGCTCACGTTCCTGTGGCCCCGTGGCGTTGTCCTCGGCTCACGCACCAGTCTGTGTGGCGCCCTCTGTCCTGTGGCTGCAGAAGACACTCCCTGAGCATCTCGCTGCCTTTGTCCTGCGGGGAAATGTCCCTTCAGCGGTAATCGCTCCTTACCTGCTCAGACCCAAAAAGCCCAGTGTGGTGTGGCGCTCCACTAACGACCATCACGTGAGTAGAGAGCGTGCCTTCTTGGCCCACGTGAGAGCTTCCTTCTGGGAGGCCTGGCAGTGTCCCCATCTCAGACAGCATCCAGTGCGGTGCTCCTCCGCCGCCGCCATTGCAGGGACCAGGCAGTCGGAGCAGATTCCTCCTGGGCTTTGGCGGTTCTGGTCCTGGCTGGCGCTGCGGAAAGTTCAGAGCTGCCGGGCAGGTGCGGGGACTGTCTTCCCGTGGCCCCAGGGCACTGTGGACACGTGGATTGCGTCTGCGGAGCGCTGGACGCTCCTGAGCAGCCCCCCGTTTTATCCAGCTGCCCGCTCCCAGTCAGGTCGCCGTGGGCCTTTCTGTCACCACCACCTGAGACGGAGCTCCCAGTGGGCCCCTCAGAGCCAATGGAAGACCAGCAAGTGGCTGGAGGCGGCGTGGGCACTGCCTCCCGGGTTCTGCCCACGGTACGGAGGCCTCTCCAGCCCGGGGGGCAGCGCCTCTCAGGAGGGCCCCCCTGATGGAGGGTCTCCTGCATCTTCTGCTGCCTGACCCCCACCCGCCCTCTCTCCCCACGGGCTCCGCCTCACTAGCTTCCCTGGGGTTTTAATGTCCATGTTGCCAATTTGTTCTCCCCCTCCCCCCAGAATGAGCATGAACTTGGCTGTGTGTCCTGGGGGTGCTAGTGAGTACTCGCAGAATTCTTCTGTTCCTGGGTCCCGTCGTACATCCCCCGAGGCGGTCCCGGGTTGGAGAGGGTGCAGGCTGGGCTGACCCTCCCCCTCCCCCCGACACACACACACACACACACACACACACACACACACACACACAGGGTGCACGGATTTCACGCACCAGGCCTCTAGCCTGTTGATAAAGGAAGAGAGAAGTCCGTTTTCTGCCCAGGGAGGAGCAGAGAAGGACACGGTGCTCAGAGCTTCCCGGTTTCAGACGTTCTGCTCTGACCTAGGAACACTTCTCTGTGCGTTCCTCCACGTTCTGAAAACGGGCAGTGAGAGAGGTGTGTAAATTGTGATTCCTGACACGTAGAGTTGTCATCCTCTTTTTATATGTTAATCGGTGTGTGTTTTAAGTTTGGGCAGGACTGGCGTCCAACAGAAGTCCATCTCCTTCGCAAATTAGAAGCTGAGCTTTCATTAAGAAAAACAACGTGTTGGTATTTTCTCTTTGGTTTGGGTCAGCCAAAGGCATCAAGGCCGATTTCTCTCCAACGTCTATTGCTAATCACCACAATTCAAGCATTTTTGCTTTAGTTGTCGATAGGTTTTTATGGGCTGGTAGTTAGCGTTGTGTAAGAGTTTATAGTCTTTCTAGCTGTGATTTAAAAACATTAAACTAATGAAAGTGAGTTAATTTTTTTTCCCGAGAAAAATAACTTCGCATTAGAAACATGTCAACTTTGGACTCGGTGATGTTTTGAGAGGCACATTTTAATCTTTAATTTCCCGCGGAGAGGCTGGTAGCCAGATCGCACAGTGGCGATCCCGAGAGACAGGAGTCACAGGCTGCCGGGTGCTGATGGCGTTGACTGGGCCAGGCTGCATCCGACACTCATACACAAAGCTTCCTGTCCTCGGAGACGGTGGGTGTGACCTGCCCGTTGTGGGGTGCGTTGGAGCTAGCGTACAGGCTTACGCTCAGATGGGAGCTCCGCTGCAGGCTACGTGGGCTGGGGTTGGTGTCCCCGGCGAATCGGCCAGAACCCGGTAAACAGCGTGCATTGACCGTTGGCCAAGCTCCTGCAGTTTGTATGCTTTTCACCCTCCTGGGGGAGTCGGCGCTCCAATGTGGGGGTGATGCTCCGGCCAGCTCTCACTCAGCCGCTTCATTCACCAGTCCACCGACGCCCACTGAAGGAGACGTTGGGGTCACGGCTCCGCAGTCCAGCCTCTTTGCGGGGAGGTGAAACGTGTGGGAAATAAACCCGTATGCATCTGATGTTTTGGGTGCCCAGTTATAATACTGTCCACAGAGAGTTCCTGATGCATGCTCTGTGAAATTACTTACGTGATGAGATTGTGCGATTTAACGGCATTTGGAAAAGGTTTTCAGAACCTCATTTCACATCCTGGTGCGGCTTATTCATTCACTTTAGTTTTACATCCTCCCTAAAAAAGAGGGGATATTCTAATTGACCCTCATGCCATCACAAAGATGGCAGCACACATAGCCAATAAGGAGGGAATATGCTAATTGGTTGCCCCACCCTCAGAGATGGTGGTGCCCATAGCCAATAAGGAGGGAATATGCTAATTGACTTCCATGCCCTCAAATATGGCGGTGCCCACAGTCACAAGATGATGGAGCCCATTCCCCTCTGCCCCCCAGCCGCCCAGGCTGGCAGAGGCCCAGGTAACCAGGGCTGGCCCAGGCTTGAGCTGCGGGCAGAGGCAGCAGCAGAGGTGTGATGGGGCGTCGCCTTCCCCTGATCACTGGGTCGCCTCCCGCCCCTAAGGGCTCCCCGACTGTGAGAGGGGGCAGGCCGGGCTGAGGGACCCCCCTCCAGGGCATGAATTTTCATGCACCATGCCTCTAGTCTGATTATAAAGACCAACCCATAATTTTGTGATAGAATTTTTTTTGGACACCACAGTTTTATTTTTTTATATAACCTTTATTGTTGAAAGTGTTACATGTGTCTCCTTTTTCCCCATTGACCTCTCCCATCCCTCTCCCCCATCCCCCAGACCCCACCGGGAGTGTGATAATGGGTTGCCTTCAACTGAGTTTAGTTGTTAGTGGCACCCTGAACAGGCTTTCTCACGCTTCCCTCAGCCACGTGTCCTGGGAATGCTGGCGGTACCTCAGGAGGGCAGCCCGCTGGTCTCCGGTCCCTTCTCCGTCCTTCCATTCCATGCCTGCCCCTCTGTCCCGGAGTGTTCTTCTGGGCTTGGCTGCTAACAGGCGACTGCCTAACGCTGCCAGATCTTTGACCCCCTCATCCTGGGCCGCGTCACCTGTGCACCTGGGTGGCTGAGCGCAGAGCTTCGCGGGATGTGAACCTGGCAGTTCACGGGGTTCGTACGTGTATATGGAACGAGGGCGGAAATGTCACCCATCTTTGTTCTTTTCTGAAAGAATTTCCCGATTGTACTTGCACTGAAACAGCTTTAGGCCAGTGGTCGGCAAACTCATTAGTCAGCAGAGCCAAATACCCACAGTACAAGGATTGAGATTTCTTTAGAGGGCCAAATTTTTAAAACTTAGACTATATAAGTGGGTACATTGTTAATAACTTAACTAGAGGCCCGCTAGCCTCCTGCTCTCTGCTGCCACCATTTCTGTTGGAATTTGTTCATCTTCTGTAATTGAAACTTTGTACCCTTGAATGGAGGCCTGGACCGGCCAGGATGTGTGGAAAGCTTGGCTTCCTCCATCGCCAGGGAAACCCACGCCTCCCTCCTGCTCACTCTGTGGCCGCAGCCATCTTGGTTGGGGTTCATTTGCATACTCATTCTGATTGGTGGGTGTGGCTTGTGGGTGTGGCGGGTTGAAGGTTAATTTGCATATTACTCTTTTTATTAGGTAGGATTAGGGTACTCCTTTGCTAAAAACGTCCTCAATCTAATTGAGGTATACTTAAGGGGCTAAAGAGCCACATGTGGCTCGTGAGCCACGGTTTTCGGGCCACTGCTTTAGGGTAACATGAGGGGTAATTCCAACTGTAATGAACCCCACTTTACTCTGTGTGTGTGTGTGTGTGTGTGTGTGTGTGTGAGAGAGAGAGAGAGAGAGAGAAAGAGAGAGAGAGAGAGAGAGATCAGGTGTTTTTTGGGGTGGCTTACATCGCTGTCTTGTAATCAGCCTGGTGCTCTGTGAGTAGACTATCCGCCTTGTTAAAAAGGGGATGACTGTTACGTCAGTGCCGCTAAGTAAAATCTCACCTGTGCTGTGCATGGGTAAGTGGGTTTGACCGCTGCTCACGGTGAAGAAAGCCTTTTCTCCGTGCCTCGGGGCCGGTACTGATGGCTGCTTCCCAAATTTCTGATAGAACTAGAATAACCTGTCACTATGGCTACCAGGGCTTAAATTTACCGTTATTAGCGGGAAGCTTATAAATTCCCAAGCCACTCGGAAGTTGAATCCATCAGCTAAATCCTAACTGCTCCCCCCGGGCGGGAGACGCCTGCGGGTTCAGTGCTATTTCTCCCACAGCGGGAGGAGGAGGGCATAACTGACAGTCGTCCTATTTTATTTTCAGAAGAAGAAGAAGATTTAATAAGTAAAGCCACACTGACCCTTTTTCTTCTTTATAATGCGGCTGCTCTCCAAACCCTCTTCTGTTCTGGAAATC
Source organism: Vespertilio murinus (assembly GCA_963924515.1). NCBI lineage: Eukaryota > Metazoa > Chordata > Mammalia > Chiroptera > Vespertilionidae > Vespertilio > Vespertilio murinus. The sequence goes on along the minus strand of OZ004709.1, from coordinate 2,378,874 downwards.
TCATCCAAGGCAGACGCTGTCCCTTCTGCGGAAGCACTGGCCGTGGGCCTGGGTGGGCCTGCGGTGCCGGGAGGGGGAAGCCAGCCTGCAGGGCCCCAGAGCTGGCCCGGGGTGCCCCTGCCGGTCCCGGCCATCGCCCTGTGGAGCGGCTGCACCCTCCATCGCACTGCCATACCTTGTCCTGCTGCTGTGTCTCCCGGACCTGCTGGCTCCTTCCTTCGATTCTAGAAGTTGTTTTTCCTAGCTGGTCTGCCCATTCTGCCGGGGTGGCCTGTGTCTTACTTACATCTTCGGTCCAGCGCACACACTCAGTGATGACGTTTCAGTCAGTGATGAGTCTGGCCTCCGAACCAGGAGGTCACGGTGTGATTCCTGGTGCCTGGGTTACAGGCTCCGTCCCCAGTGGGGGGGGGGGGGGTGCAGGAGGCAGCCAGTCGGTGATTCTCTCTCGTCATTGATGTTTCTCTCTTTCTCACCCCCCCCCTCTGTCTCTACCTTCCTCTTTGAAATTAATAAGATACATTAGAAAATTAAAAATAAAATCAATGATGGCTATCGTTCGCTCATTCTCTTTATTTAACATATCAGAACATTGAGAGATTCATTCACTGTTAAGATTTCCCCCCCAAAGTACATTATTTCTAGATGAGAGACTAGTGTACGAATTTGCTTATGTTCCAGATGCTAGGTGAGGGGCTATAGATGTGTTTGCTCCATATCATAATCAGTAGGGATAGACTGTGTGTGTGTGTGTGCGTGTGTGTGGGTGTATATATATATATATATATATATATATATATATATATATATATATGGTGTCTCAAAAATGGGTATACACTTTTAATAATTATAAAGGCAGTGTTTATTAAAATACATTTAGTTGCCGAAACCGGTTTAGCTCAATGGATAGAGCGTCGGTCTGTGGACTGAAGGGTCCCAGGTTCGATTCCGGTCAAGGGCATGTACATTGGTTGCGGGCACATCCCCGGTGGGGGTGTGTGCAGGAGGCAGCTGATCGGTGTTTCTCTCTCATTGAAGTTTCTAGTTCTCTATCCCTCTCTCTTCCTCTCTGTGGAAAATCAATAAAATATATTAAAAAAAAATAAAATAAATACATTAAGTTTTCAGCATTGAGTTAGCAGCTGTTAGAGTGTGTATACATTTTTTGGGGGAGGGTGGACACCCTTATTTTAAAGGAATTGAGTAAACACATTCAGAAAAAATAAAGTTAGGGAGTTGGTACAAGCTCGCACGTGCGCTCTCTCCTCTCTCTCTCTCTCTCTCTCTCTCTCTCTCTCTATATATATATATATATATATATACATATACACACACACACATTTTATAGGCTATATACCACCTTTCTAAGATTGGATTATAGACTGTACTATATTTTATATAAATTATTCATTTTGATCTTAAAGGTATTGTTATGTAGTCCTATTTGTATGTCTTACTGCTTTCAAAGAATTATCTTAAAATCCCATGACCAGCCCACTGAACCCGGACAGACACAGACGGTGTTGAGACCCCGCAGGGCCGGACCGGGATTGGACTGCATTCAAGTTTGAGCTGCGCGTGTGGACGGGGTTTCGCCCCCACCCCCCAAACTACAGCCATTGCTAGACGGCTTACAGTGAGTCCCCGTTGAGTCATCGCCAGTGGCCCTGAAATGTCGCAGAGACGCACGCGGTGGTTTAGTGCTGAGTGGCCGCGTCCTGTCTGGAGCGCTGAGTCCTGCTGTTGTGGGTGTGTGTGTGGTGGTGGGGGGCGGGGTGCCGTCCAGCAGCTGTGGTCAGAGCACCGCCGTTCCCTTGGAGAGAGAAGGAAGGGGAAGGCTTTTGGGAAACCGGCCCTCGGCTGACGTTTACAAAAGCGACGTGCGTTCCCTCTGGTCTGTTGTCAAGCCGAGGACCCCCCCACGTGTACATGTGAACATGCACATCGGGGACACGGGCTCCGGCCGCCGGGGAGGGTGTGGGTCCCCCTGCCAGTGCCGCCCGCTGCCCATTTGTCATCGTCAGGTCAGCGCCCAGCACCGCCAGGCTCGTTTCGAGTGGAAATGGAGTTTGACCAGAGAAACCATGTCCTCCCAAATGGAAACGAGCAGACGTTTCAGGGAGCCTTAGAATTGACCTTGGCGTGCCCCTCCCAGCATGCCTCGCTGCACAGGAAGCTCCCGGGGGGCGGGGGGCTGGTGCACACGCGGGGTTAGACTGTGACTGCAGACACGGGGGGAATGGGACTGCCTTTCTGCTCAGAGCTATTCGGAGGAGCGGTTCCTCTTTCAGAGCCATTTGGCCCTGGATGTGGCGTTGTGTGCTTTGTCAGATGAAGTGTCACCCCCAGACCGCGCACCCTCTTTTCAGCACATCCTCTGCTCCTGGGGGAAGCGCTGCTTGGCCCCAGAACAGGGTGCTTTCTGTCCCCCCCCTCCTCTGGGCGCACAGTCAGGGCCCGTCCGCGCCGATCAATACTCCAGAACCCTGATTTAGTGGATCGATACCGTGCAATGCGGTCCGCGTTCCAGGTCCCTCCACGCAGCCAGGCCGGGCGGAGGGTGTGTGTGTGTTTTTCGGTTCGGAAGCTCAATCAAAATTACGTGGGCAGGTTTTTTGTTGTTCAGGACAGAGCCGTGCCCGTGAGCCCCATCCACTCAGCTCCCCGAAACTCCCTCCCGGCCCTTCCAGAGAGGGCCCCGGATGAGGGATGAGGGAAGAGAAAGGAGAATGTGCTCAGGAGCCAGGAAAGGAAAACGTGTCAGCAGGATGCTGAGTCAGCAAAGGAGTGTCCGTGACCTCCCCATAGGGCAGTCTGTGACCTCCCCATAGGACAGTCTGTGACCTCCCCATAGGACAGTCTGTGACCTCCCCATAGGACAGTCTGTGACCTCCCCATAGGACAGTCTGTGACCTCCCCATAGGGCAGTCTGTGACCTCCCCATAGGACAGTCTGTGACCTCCCCATAGGACAGTCTGTGACCTCCCCATAGGACAGTGTGTGACCTCCCCGTAGGACAGTCTGTGACCTCCCCATAGGACAGTGTGTGACCTCCCCGTAGGACAGTCTGTGACCTCCCCATAGGACAGTCTGTGACCTCCCCATAGGACAGTCTGTGACCTCCCCATAGGACAGTCTGTGACCTCCCCATAGGACAGTCTGTGACCTCCCCGTAGGGCAGTCTGTGACCTCCCCATAGGACAGTCTGTGACCTCCCCGTAGGGCAGTCTGTGACCTCCCCATAGGACAGTCTGTGACCTCCCCATAGGACAGTCTGTGACCTCCCCTCTCCCCCGTAGGACAGTCTGTGACCTCCCCATAGGACAGTCTGTGACCTCCCCATTGGACAGTCTGTGACCTCCCCTCTCCCCCATAGGACAGTCTGTGACCTCCCCGTAGGACAGTCTGTGACCTCCCCCATAGGACAGTCTGTGACCTCCCCATAGGACAGTCTGTGACCTCCCCATAGGGCAGTCTGTGACCTCCCCATAGGACAGTCTGTGACCTCCCCATAGGACAGTCTGTGACCTCCCCATAGGACAGTGTGTGACCTCCCCGTAGGACAGTCTGTGACCTCCCCATAGGACAGTGTGTGACCTCCCCGTAGGACAGTCTGTGACCTCCCCATAGGACAGTCTGTGACCTCCCCATAGGACAGTCTGTGACCTCCCCATAGGACAGTCTGTGACCTCCCCATAGGACAGTCTGTGACCTCCCCGTAGGGCAGTCTGTGACCTCCCCATAGGACAGTCTGTGACCTCCCCGTAGGGCAGTCTGTGACCTCCCCATAGGACAGTCTGTGACCTCCCCATAGGACAGTCTGTGACCTCCCCTCTCCCCCGTAGGACAGTCTGTGACCTCCCCATAGGACAGTCTGTGACCTCCCCATTGGACAGTCTGTGACCTCCCCTCTCCCCCATAGGACAGTCTGTGACCTCCCCGTAGGACAGTCTGTGACCTCCCCCATAGGACAGTCTGTGACCTCCCCATAGGACAGTCTGTGACCTCCCCATAGGGCAGTCTGTGACCTCCCCATAGGACAGTCTGTGACCTCCCCATAGGACAGTCTGTGACCTCCCCATAGGACAGTGTGTGACCTCCCCGTAGGACAGTCTGTGACCTCCCCATAGGACAGTGTGTGACCTCCCCGTAGGACAGTCTGTGACCTCCCCATAGGACAGTCTGTGACCTCCCCATAGGACAGTCTGTGACCTCCCCATAGGACAGTCTGTGACCTCCCCATAGGACAGTCTGTGACCTCCCCGTAGGGCAGTCTGTGACCTCCCCATAGGACAGTCTGTGACCTCCCCGTAGGGCAGTCTGTGACCTCCCCATAGGACAGTCTGTGACCTCCCCATAGGACAGTCTGTGACCTCCCCTCTCCCCCGTAGGACAGTCTGTGACCTCCCCATAGGACAGTCTGTGACCTCCCCATTGGACAGTCTGTGACCTCCCCTCTCCCCCATAGGACAGTCTGTGACCTCCCCGTAGGACAGTCTGTGACCTCCCCCATAGGACAGTCTGTGACCTCCCCATAGGACAGTCTGTGACCTCCCCATAGGGCAGTCTGTGACCTCCCCATAGGACAGTCTGTGACCTCCCCATAGGACAGTCTGTGACCTCCCCATAGGACAGTGTGTGACCTCCCCGTAGGACAGTCTGTGACCTCCCCATAGGACAGTGTGTGACCTCCCCGTAGGACAGTCTGTGACCTCCCCATAGGACAGTCTGTGACCTCCCCATAGGACAGTCTGTGACCTCCCCATAGGACAGTCTGTGACCTCCCCATAGGACAGTCTGTGACCTCCCCGTAGGGCAGTCTGTGACCTCCCCATAGGACAGTCTGTGACCTCCCCGTAGGGCAGTCTGTGACCTCCCCATAGGACAGTCTGTGACCTCCCCATAGGACAGTCTGTGACCTCCCCTCTCCCCCGTAGGACAGTCTGTGACCTCCCCATAGGACAGTCTGTGACCTCCCCATTGGACAGTCTGTGACCTCCCCTCTCCCCCATAGGACAGTCTGTGACCTCCCCGTAGGACAGTCTGTGACCTCCCCCATAGGACAGTCTGTGACCTCCCCATAGGACAGTCTGTGACCTCCCCATAGGGCAGTCTGTGACCTCCCCATAGGACAGTCTGTGACCTCCCCATAGGACAGTCTGTGACCTCCCCATAGGACAGTGTGTGACCTCCCCGTAGGACAGTCTGTGACCTCCCCATAGGACAGTGTGTGACCTCCCCGTAGGACAGTCTGTGACCTCCCCATAGGACAGTCTGTGACCTCCCCATAGGACAGTCTGTGACCTCCCCATAGGACAGTCTGTGACCTCCCCATAGGACAGTCTGTGACCTCCCCGTAGGGCAGTCTGTGACCTCCCCATAGGACAGTCTGTGACCTCCCCGTAGGGCAGTCTGTGACCTCCCCATAGGACAGTCTGTGACCTCCCCATAGGACAGTCTGTGACCTCCCCTCTCCCCCGTAGGACAGTCTGTGACCTCCCCATAGGACAGTCTGTGACCTCCCCATTGGACAGTCTGTGACCTCCCCTCTCCCCCATAGGACAGTCTGTGACCTCCCCGTAGGACAGTCTGTGACCTCCCCCATAGGACAGTCTGTGACCTCCCCATAGGACAGTCTGTGACCTCCCCATAGGGCAGTCTGTGACCTCCCCATAGGACAGTCTGTGACCTCCCCATAGGACAGTCTGTGACCTCCCCATAGGACAGTGTGTGACCTCCCCGTAGGACAGTCTGTGACCTCCCCATAGGACAGTGTGTGACCTCCCCGTAGGACAGTCTGTGACCTCCCCATAGGACAGTCTGTGACCTCCCCATAGGACAGTCTGTGACCTCCCCATAGGACAGTCTGTGACCTCCCCATAGGACAGTCTGTGACCTCCCCGTAGGGCAGTCTGTGACCTCCCCATAGGACAGTCTGTGACCTCCCCGTAGGGCAGTCTGTGACCTCCCCATAGGACAGTCTGTGACCTCCCCATAGGACAGTCTGTGACCTCCCCTCTCCCCCGTAGGACAGTCTGTGACCTCCCCATAGGACAGTCTGTGACCTCCCCATTGGACAGTCTGTGACCTCCCCTCTCCCCCATAGGACAGTCTGTGACCTCCCCGTAGGACAGTCTGTGACCTCCCCCATAGGACAGTCTGTGACCTCCCCATAGGACAGTCTGTGACCTCCCCATAGGGCAGTCTGTGACCTCCCCATAGGACAGTCTGTGACCTCCCCATAGGACAGTCTGTGACCTCCCCATAGGACAGTGTGTGACCTCCCCGTAGGACAGTCTGTGACCTCCCCATAGGACAGTGTGTGACCTCCCCGTAGGACAGTCTGTGACCTCCCCATAGGACAGTCTGTGACCTCCCCATAGGACAGTCTGTGACCTCCCCATAGGACAGTCTGTGACCTCCCCATAGGACAGTCTGTGACCTCCCCGTAGGGCAGTCTGTGACCTCCCCATAGGACAGTCTGTGACCTCCCCGTAGGGCAGTCTGTGACCTCCCCATAGGACAGTCTGTGACCTCCCCATAGGACAGTCTGTGACCTCCCCTCTCCCCCGTAGGACAGTCTGTGACCTCCCCATAGGACAGTCTGTGACCTCCCCATTGGACAGTCTGTGACCTCCCCTCTCCCCCATAGGACAGTCTGTGACCTCCCCGTAGGACAGTCTGTGACCTCCCCCATAGGACAGTCTGTGACCTCCCCATAGGACAGTCTGTGACCTCCCCATAGGGCAGTCTGTGACCTCCCCATAGGACAGTCTGTGACCTCCCCATAGGACAGTCTGTGACCTCCCCATAGGACAGTGTGTGACCTCCCCGTAGGACAGTCTGTGACCTCCCCATAGGACAGTGTGTGACCTCCCCGTAGGACAGTCTGTGACCTCCCCATAGGACAGTCTGTGACCTCCCCATAGGACAGTCTGTGACCTCCCCATAGGACAGTCTGTGACCTCCCCATAGGACAGTCTGTGACCTCCCCGTAGGGCAGTCTGTGACCTCCCCATAGGACAGTCTGTGACCTCCCCGTAGGGCAGTCTGTGACCTCCCCATAGGACAGTCTGTGACCTCCCCATAGGACAGTCTGTGACCTCCCCTCTCCCCCGTAGGACAGTCTGTGACCTCCCCATAGGACAGTCTGTGACCTCCCCATTGGACAGTCTGTGACCTCCCCTCTCCCCCATAGGACAGTCTGTGACCTCCCCGTAGGACAGTCTGTGACCTCCCCCATAGGACAGTCTGTGACCTCCCCATAGGACAGTCTGTGACCTCCCCTCTCCCCCGTAGGACAGTCTGTGACCTCCCCATAGGACAGTCTGTGACCTCCCCATAGGACAGTCTGTGACCTCCCCTCTCCCCCATAGGACAGTCTGTGACCTCCCCATTGGACAGTCTGTGACCTCCCCATAGGACAGTGTGTGACCTCCCCATAGGACAGTCTGTGACCTCCCCTCTCCCCCATAGGACAGTCTGTGACCTCCCCTCTCCCCCATAGGACAGTCTGTGACCTCCCCGTAGGACAGTCTGTGACCTCCCCATAGGGCAGTGTGTGACCTCCCCGTAGGACAGTCTGTGACCTCCCCGTAGGACAGTCTGTGACCTCCCCGTAGGACAGTCTGTGACCTCCCCATAGGACAGTCTGTGACCTCCCCTCTCCCCCATAGGACAGTCTGTGACCTCCCCATAGGACAGTGTGTGACCTCCCCATAGGACAGTCTGTGACCTCCCCTCTCCCCCATAGGACAGTCTGTGACCTCCCCATAGGACAGTCTGTGACCTCCCCATAGGACAGTCTGTGACCTCCCCGTAGGACAGTCTGTGACCTCCCCGTAGGACAGTCTGTGACCTCCCCGTAGGGCAGTCTGTGACCTCCCCATAGGACAGTCTGTGACCTCCCCATAGGACAGTCTGTGACCTCCCCATAGGACAGTCTGTGACCTCCCCTCTCCCCCATAGGACAGTCTGTGACCCCCCATAGGACAGTCTGTGACCTCCCCATAGGACAGTCTGTGACCTCCCCATAGGACAGTCTGTGACCTCCCCATAGGGCAGTCTGTGACCTCCCCATAGGACAGTCTGTGACCTCCCCATAGGACAGTGTGTGACCTCCCCATAGGGCAGTCTGTGACCTCCCCATAGGACAGTGTGTGACCTCCCCATAGGACCGTCTGTGACCTCCCCGTAGGACAGTCTGTGACCTCCCCATAGGGCAGTCTGTGACCTCCCCATAGGACAGTCTGTGACCTCCCCTCTCCCCCATAGGACAGTCTGTGACCTCCCCATAGGACAGTCTGTGACCTCCCCGTAGGACAGTCTGTGACCTCCCCCCGTAGGACAGTCTGTGACCTCCCCGTAGGACAGTCTGTGACCTCCCCATAGGACAGTCCGTGACCCCCCCCATAGGACAGTCTGTGACCTCCCCATAGGACAGTCTGTGACCTCCCCTGTAGGACAGTCTGTGACCTCCCCATAGGACAGTCTGTGACCTCCCCATAGGACAGTCTGTGACCTTCCCGTAGGACAGTCTGTGACCTCCCCGTAGGACAGTCTGTGACCTCCCCGTAGGACAGTCTGTGACCTCCCCGTAGGACAGTGGCTGTGTAAATGGTTTGGAATAGGATCCGTTGCCCGTGGGTGCGCGGCGTGCTGGTGCGGAGGAGGTGGCTGGCGTGGCATCGGAGAGGCCATCTGTCCGCTGGGGGTTCCGGGACCCCTCGCTCTGCAGCGTGGGCCACCATGTCCGGATCGGTTGTGCTTCCCTTCTGAGCTGTTACGCTGCCATCAGGGTTTGCTCTCTGAGGCTGTGAGCGGTTTTCATCTTAACTTTAAAAATACAGAGGTATGGGGAGCCGTGTCTTCCAGAGTTTGACGATCTGTCTTCTAGCACCCGTGTCCGGATGGCAGGCCTGAGCCCGGGGATCCATCGTTAGGTAAAGTGTGGAAACTCGGGTTCTCTCCGTATTGGCAACGGCGTTTTAATGTGCTCTTTACAAACTTTCAGCGTGGCCTAACATCGTCGTCCTAAGATTGTTTCTGCTGGAAAAGTCTCATCTCAATCTAGGTTGAGCTACTTATTAGAAATTACTCATCCTGTGAAATAAAAGCCTAATATGGAAATCGACCGAAGGGTGGGACAGCCAGTGGAACCACCGGTCACCGTGATGCACACTGACCACCAGGGCAGACGCTCAGCACAGGAGCTGCCCTCAGCCTGCAGGCCCCAGACCAGCCAAGGTGGTGGTGATGGGGAGGGACCAGCTGGTGAGCAGGTGGCACCGCCCCCCTCCTCCCCCCTGATCACCCCATTAGTTGCCTCCAAGGCAGGTGCCAGCGGGCCCCTGATTACCCTGCTGGTTGCCCCACCGACGGAGGCGACCAGCAGCGGCACCGGGTGTGGGACCAGCCAGCCGACAGCACCAGGCCAGCCAAGGTGGGTGCCAGGGGGGGCCCCCCAATCGCCCTGCCAGTCACCCCACAAATCAGCCCTGATCCACCCGCCAGGCCTAGGGACCCTACCCATGCACGGATTTCGTGCACCGGGCCTCTGGTTTTTAATATACCACAGTTACTAATAACTAGTTGAGGCCCGTTGGAGAATTTTCGTTTTCCAGTTTATATTTTACTAAGTTTTGTAAGACGCTGCTTATACTCTTAGGCAAGACGGGAAGAGTTGCGCCAAGGAAGTGTGGAGGAATCCTCTGCAAGGGCATTGATTTAAAGCAGCCTGCTTCTCAGTGTTGCGTTAGAAATCTTAATACGAACAGTTTGTAGGTAACCATGTTTTATGAGATGGACGGCTGGAATCGGGGGCTCGGGAGGGATGCTGCAGATGGCCGAGCCCCCCACCCCCCCCCCCTTCTTCTCTGGAGCCGGTTAATGAAGGGAGAAGCCGCGATGCTTAGCTAGCTGGATTTATGTTGACTTTGCGGCAGAGCACACGAGGTGGTTCACGTCCTCTCCGGAGTCCGAGTCCCTGCCGAGGTGACGAGGGAGGGAGAGGGCGGCCCTCGGAGCACCTGGTGTGCTCAGACGCTGCCCGGCAGGTGTGAGGAGAAGGAGGTCTGGCTTCTGCCAGCGTTTTCCCTCAGACCTGCGGAGCTCCGTGCAGATCGTGGGAATGTGAGGGGTCCTCGAAGGAGGGGCTGCTTTCTGTCTGTGGTGGAGGTTGGCCAAGGCTTCGGGGAGACGTGGCACGTGAGCTCGCTGGTAAACTATGAGCGTGGAGCCGGCTGGTGTGGCTCAGAGGTTGAGCATTGACCTACGAACTAGGAGGTCATAGTTGGGTTCCCAGTTAGGGCACATGCCCAGTTTGTGGGCTCCATCCCCAGTGTGGGCTGTCCAGGAGGCAGCCCATCAATACTTCTCTCATCATTGATGTTTCTCTCTCCCCCTTTCCTTCCTCTCTGAAACCAATAAAGATCTACACTAATAAAAGGGTAACATGCAAATTGACTGTACCTTAGTGATGGCCACCAGCCAATCAGGGGTGTGTATGCAAATTAACCCAACATCTTTGCATACACAAGTGCCAAGCGTCCCAGGGCAGGGCAGGACACTTGTGTCCATAACCTGGTGATGACGCAGGCGGTCCACACCGCCCCAGCCACTCCGGCTCTCTGGGCAGCGTGGAAAGGTGGAGAGAAGGCTCCCGGCAGCCCGGGGAAGGAAGGCCCATTCTTGCAGGAACCTTCATGCACCGGGCCCCGAGTATATTTAAAAAAACCTGAGCATGAAGTAGACGGGCACACCCGGGACTCTCTGCCGGGCATTGCTTGGGCGTGGGGCTCCAGGGGTGGAAGGGAGCCCCAGACTTTCGAGGCGTGAGTGGAAGCGACTAGAAGGGTGCTGGCCGGCACCGCCTACTGAAATAGGCACCGAGGCCGAATGTCAAGCGTGAGAGGGACGCTTCCTCCGCTGACACCTGTGGTTCTTGCTTTGCCGCAGGAGGGGGTCACCGGTCCGCACGCCCCAGCGGCGCCCCTGTGCTCCCCCTCCCGCTCCCCCGGGCACGGTCTCTGTGTGTGATGTGTTCACAGAGCCCGGGGCAGGCGCATGGCCGGTCTTCTGGGACAGAAGCTCCCCGCCCCCAGGGCAGCCTCATGGCTCAGACTCCAGTGAGTGCGGCTTTATCGGCGACACCGCGGTGACCTTGCTTTTCTTGGTAACTAATCCCACGCTCAGCTCCTGCTCCGGAGGGTGCTGCGGGAGGAATGAAAGCGGATAATGGCCGCCGGTCGTCGGAGAGATGGCCAAGGGGAGGCCATCCCCGGCCCCGGGGTGGACCTTTGTTCTGGGAAAAGGTTCGGGGCGCTCACGCAGTTGGAGTTGGTGTTTGGGGGCCAGCTTGGCGAGAAGAGAGGACATGCTGAGCCCTGAGCTGTGGCCCGGATGGGGAGCCGGAGGAGGCGAGCGGGAAGGGCAGCAGGAGAGCCGGGGACAGGGAGAACGTCCAGCGGCCGGGGTCAGGCATGGCCGGGAGCTGGCGTGCCGTGTGCGGGCCAAGGACAGCGGGGCCGAATGGCAAGGCAGGGGCCAGCCCGGGGCCCTGAGAGCAGTTCAAACAGAGGGAGGGTTCAGAGGAGCATGTGTGTCTCTTTAAGAAACCTTCCCGGGCCCCCACGGGTCATTTGTCACCACGTGCTGGGCAGTTTGGTTTACTTGGGCGTTTTCTGTTGACCTTTCGCCCCCCCGGGACCCACAGAACCCGCAGGCTGAGGGTTTCTGGTGGTGGATTTAGTGGACGGGAAGCCGGCGATGGGGTAAAACCCGTCCTCAGGGATGGAGACGGGTGGGAAGGTGCCAGGAATGACATGCGTGTTTCTCCGTGGTGTCCCGGGGCCTGCCTGTCCTGGACCCATCCGGAGCCCCCGCGCCGCGTGCCGGCAGGTTCCTGGGGTAAAAGTTAACCCCGAGTCCCGAGGGGCTTCTCCTGAGAAGGACTGGGACCCTCGCCAGCCCACTGAGCTTTCTAACCAGGAGACGGCTCTCCCCGGAAATAAAAATGACAGGACGGCGTCCGGGCTGTCCGGGGGCTGCTGCCTAGCGTGTCCCGCGTGTTGTGTCTTTGTGTTGCCTCGCCTCCCTTCCTTCGGGCTCAGGTTTGCGGTTTGGGGGGGACGGATGGGGCGACGAGGTGCCATGGGCTTTCTGTCTGAGCCGGGCACCCGCCACGCCTTCGGTAACTCTCTCTTTTATGTTACCGCTCCTCTGTCTTCTTTATTACGGCCAGGTTTGTGTGCGGCGTGCACACGCGCTGTCTAGCCACATACTGTGGGGCGACACATCAATGCGGGTTGTACACAGCCATAGATTTGTTTTATATCTGTAACCCTGCACCGGCAGAACGTGGGCGGAAACACAGTGATCTGTACCCCTGAGGAATCCCCACCTTCCTGCTTTCTGTTGTGGAATATTCTTTCATCTGTTCCCTCAAGTCTCAGCTAGCCGTGCCTTAGAGTGCCCAGCCCAGGCCAGGGCAGGGGGGACACGGAGGGTAGGAGACGTGGTGGGCGTGTCCCCAGGATGCGTCGTTAACATGAGCGGGGCCGTGCACACGTGTGCTGCAGATGCCCGCGCACGTCTGTGTCTGCACCGGGGGCTCTGTAAGCCGTCTGCTCCACATGGTGGCCCTTGGTGGCCAATGTGAGGAAGATTTTTCAAGGTTCAGATTCTTCCTTTTCCTTGGATTTTTTGTTTTGTTTTGTTTTGAGTTTTCTAATGGGTTAGGACCGTGGTCAGCAAACTCATTAGTCAACAGAGCCAGAGTTTGCCAGCCCCTGGGTGAGGAAGCTGCCCCACGGGAGTCAGTGGGTCATGTCAGGGAACAAGGAAGAGAACCATGTCTGCTGAATTAGTGCTTTTTCATGATTTGGAATTTTATTTTTTTTAACATAACAAGATACACTTTTGGCCAGTACCTTAGCCAGTGGAAGCTTTTAGCTAGTAACTGACTAAATAATCCTGTCTTAACTCAGATTTGAATTTCCCTGTGTAATCAGACTGTAACTTCTGGACTCTTTAGACTGGCCGGTCTTAAGAAATGAAAGGCTGGCTTTAATGCAGAGTAATGGATACATCAATCCCCATTAAGGGATGCAGGCCAAGCCTGTGGAAGGTGCACTGTTTGGGTTTTCGTCCTAAAATCCCAGACACAGCAAAACCTGGCGTGACCTTCATATTGCCCGCAACCTGATGGCAGCGCGCCCGCGCGAACACACACACACACACACACACACACACACACACACCCGCACGCATCAAACCTCCGCTGCACTGTCTGGTAGAACCACAGCTCACCTCGCTGTTTCCTTTGCTTTGGGCCTAGCTTTACTGAGGGCTCCGGAGCCCGGTCTGTCCGTCCGCTTTTGGCATGGGCTGATGATTGGTTTCCCTCTGATGACACGGCAGGAGCGAGGACCAGCGTGGACGCTGCTGGCTGTCGTGTGCGTCAGAGGACGCGGCATGGGCGAGGCCGTAACGTGCCTGGTCGGTCCGTCGGCGGCCCGGCCGGCCTCTGTCCTCGTCCCTGGTTCTCCTGTCGCACGTCTGTCCTGTCACCTCCTGCCCCGCTTCCCGCCCGGCCGCTCTCTGCCCCAGCCGGGGGCTGTGTGACTGTTGATGCCGTACCGGCACCTCCTGAACGTTCCCCTCCTCTGGCAGAAATAGATCCGTGTTATGGGGGGAAAACCTCGAGGGAGAAAAACGGAAAAGACAGAAGTCTGTGTTTCCCCAGACTTGGCAGGAGCACAGAGAAGATTTAAATAAAGTTGGAGATACGGTGGCACTATTCTCTGCGTCTTTGCTCTTTTTTTTGACAAATTAAGTCAAAGCACGTAGGGTTGGGTAGACGACAGCTCTTACAAAATTTCCCCAAGATTGGGCAGATGATACGGGACCACGGTCGGCGAACTGCGGCTCTTTGGCCCCTGGAGGGTGGCTCTTCCACAAAATACCAAGGCCTGGGCGAGTCTATTCGGAAGAAGTGGCGTTAGAAGAAGTTTAAGTTTAAAGAAATGTGGCTCTCCGAAGAGATGTCAGTCGTTGTGCTGTTGATGTTTGGCTCTGTGGACGACGGAGTTTGCCGACCGCCGATGCGGGGGCCAGGAGCGGGGGCTGCAGGCCGCTGTCCCCGACGTCAGGGCAGCTCCGTGGCCGCAGCCCCCGCCTGGCCCCTCTGCCTGTCAGACACAGCCGTGCTCTCTGTGACGTCGGGGCGTTCTCTCCGGCCTGTGATTACCATCCTTCCTGTTCCCTTTACCTTAAAAGTAGCACAAACAGAAGCGGACGAGTCAGTGCTTTTTAAAGCCACGCTCTACAAAAACACGATGTGTGCCCACGCGTGGCACCCACCATCCCTGCGGGCTGTCTCGGCACCGCCTTCTTTGGAGTTCGGGCTCTTGATGAGGACCTGTTACGACGCCGTGACGTTAGGCCCGGCCCCGGGTGACCACGGAACCCCCTCCTCCCGGGTTCCAGGGGCGCCGGCACCCGCCCCGGAGCCAGAGCACCCGCGGGAAGCGCCGGTGTGAGCTGTGGGGCGGCGGGGTGTCGGCCTGGACAGGAAGCCCCGACCTGCTGGTGGTGAACCCGGGTCCCACTGGTGTCTGTCCTCCGCCCTCGGCTCACCTTGGTGTCTGGCCTTAGGGGCTCGTTCACCCCATCGGAGGGTGCTCTTGCCTGTTGCACTTGACCTTCCTTAGACCACGTGTGCTTACGGTGGGGAGTGGGTTCTCCGGCAGGTGGTTGCTCTCCCCTGGTGGTGGCCGCAGTCCGCTGTCATTGGAAGGGACTGTTACATGCCAGCGGACGGGAATGCCCAAGGCAGACAAGCCACTTTTCAAACTTGGAAAGAGCGGAGATCTGTTTCCAATGCGTTGTCATTTGTCAGCGGGGGGAGGACAAGACCGAGGCGTGGAGGGCACGTGGTGGGCACGTGGTGGACACATGGTGGGCACGTGGTGGGCACTGAAGCTGCTTAATGACCCTCCCCGCCCCCACAGCATGTGAGTCACCGTCTTTACAAAGACGGAACGCGGTCCGTCCCTCTCCGATCCTCAGTGAATGTTAACAGGCAAGGTCCGTTCTCCAGTGCGAGAGGGTCAGTGTGTGTGAGTGTGTGTGTGTGTGTGTGTGTATGTGTGTGTGTGTACGCACACGCGTGCGTGTGAGTGTGGGCGGGGCATCACCACCCAGGAGCCCCATAATTCTCAGCGTGGGTCATGCCCTTCAGGTAGGTTGGGCAAGAAAATAGATGAGAACCATGGGAGCTCTGAAAAACAGACACACACACACACACACACACACACACACAGAAACTGACCCTTCATACTGTTCCCTGGAGGATGTTTTCCCATATTTGTTCTCCGTTATAAAAGAATCTACGGTTAGCTGTAGAGTGTGGCATTGGCACTTTTAGAGGATGGACAGACTGAGCCCAGGACCGCAGCACTCGGGCCTCGGCGTGTTAACACCGGACTCGGGACTCGGGCTCACCCCATCTCCTGGCGGGGAGCCTGGGGACCCCGACACCAGCCCCAGATCCTGCCAGCCGTGCCCGCCGCCTGACTGAGTCATAACTGACGGCGTGTTTGACAGCCTTTGGCGCCGAGGAGAGGAGCAGATTCCCTAAACCTGAGCCTGTTCCATTGCTCAGCGCTTGTCAGCCAAATTGAGAGATGGATTCCAGTGGAAATAGCAGTAATGCTGATACCAAGTATGTAATCACTTAGTTTTCCCTTAGTGAACACGTGGCTTCGGAACTAATTGCCTGCTGGCGAATCGGTGGGGAGAAGAAGGAGTCGCGTCTGCCTCTGGGCCTGGGTGAGCGGGAGATAGTTTAGGATCCGCCAAAAATTTCTCTCGTCCGACCTGACATCTTAACTGCTGGCTACAGGGTGGCGCTACTGGATACTAGGCAGTGTCATTTCTTTCTAAATGACATACATCTCTTACCTCACACCATCTTTTTTCCTGTGACAGGTACCTCCCTTAGCGTTTTAGGAAGGAAAAGGCGTATGTTCCTTGTGCCTTCTTGGGTTTTGCATAAATTACTCAGTCTTTTGTGGGGGCAGCTTGCAGTGCACCGGGGGTCCGCCCTGACAATTGGAAGGAGTGTCTAGCGGTGGCATTCCATGGTTCCGTCCTCTTGCAGGGCACATTCCATAGGGTTTTTAAAATCATGTTCATTCCGCTCCGTGTTGGGAGTCGGAGGAGCTGTCTGAACGCCTGCAGCAGAGGAGTCGGTGCCATGGCCGTGAGGTTTTATAACGCCCACCACAAACCCCCTCCCGCCAGGCGGGCCTCATACCCCCGCCCCAGCCTTCCGGGCGCAGGGGATGGATCTGCCCCATCTTCGGTGACCGTGACCTTCCCCCCCATCTTCTGTCCCCCTCCTCTTGGCTTGTCTGAGCATTGTGGCAGTTCCGCAGCCCAGGCAACGAGAAACGTTCTGTTCAGCCCGGTAGCCAAGTAGTCCCCATGGCTAGCAGGCACTTGTAACTTGGCAACTCTGGATTGAGAAGACTGAGAACAAAAAAAAGAACTCAGACTACCTCCTTTTCAAACACCTCTTACGTGGTAAGGTGATACTATTTTGAATATGTTGCATTAAATAACATTTTCTATTAAAATTTAATTATACACCCGTTTCTTTTTTTATCCTTAAAAAAAAAAAGAAAAAGAAAAGGCCACCAGAAACTTCAAAATGACTCACGCAGCTCACGTTTCCATGGGGCGACGCTGCAGTGGAATCAGTGAGGGTTTATTTGCACCCAGCACCCAGGCCCAGTGGTGCTCAGGCCTCTTACAGACCGGGTGCGAGCAGTATTTGCCGTCTTCATGGTCTCTGAGTGCTTCCCTGGTCCTTTATCCAACCCTCGAGTATTCTTAAATTTCAGCAAAAGATGGGTCTATTAATTTTTTGTTTTATTCCACAATGTGGCTGCCTCTGTGTCCAGCCCTGTGCTGTCATGTGAGGTGGCCTCAGCCTTCAGCGCCGTGGACCCTGCCCTGTGGCTGGCCGTGGACCCTGCCCTGTGTCCGGCCGTGAACCCTGCCCTGTGGCGGCCAGCGGCCAGCGCTGAGCTAGGGCTCTGGACTGTGCTTTGCGGTGCCTGTTTGAGCTCCTGTCGTTGATGTGTCTGTTTGCACCGGTCAATGCCCTACTTTCTGCACCTGTGTGGGGGCTGCAGGGAGTTGCTGTTTTCCCTCTCTTTCAAAAGTAAACCTTGGGTTAGCAATTAGAGGACATTTGAACGGGTCCCTTACTTTACTTTAGGGAAATAAATGGGACTGGGTAGTAAAAGAGGACCAGATGAGCACTACGACGTGTCTTAAGGAACTTGTTTTTTCTCCCCCAGACCCCCCTGCAGTGTCTCGAGGGCACATGGAGCTTGGGTGAGGCCTTGCGTGGACTTCACAGCCCTTGGGGCCCAGCACCTGGGTGCCCTTGGCCACTCCTGACCCCTCTGCTGAGGGCCGCAGGGACCGGGTGCTTCTCTGCTCATTGGGGCCGGGTGTGGAATTCCGCAGGCCCAGCCTAGCCCCTGGGAGGTCAGCGTGTGCGGCGTCAGAGGCTTTTATTGTGGTTCATTGAACGCGTGTGTGACCGGGGAGCTGAAATACGAAATAAGCCTGTTTGGAGACAGGGCGTCTGGCATGCACCGTGGGCGAGATTAGAAGGTGGTCGGGTGCGGGGCAGGGGGGGGGCACAGTCGTGGCCCATGGCCCACGCTGCGTCTGCTGATGACCGGACTCTTCCCGGGGCCGTGCTGATCGTGCGTGTGTCACGGCCAAATATATCTGCTCCCAGCAGCCCCGCGGGCTCCGGCCTGGCCTGCCCCTGAGCGGCGAGGCCAGCCTGGCCTTCTCGCTGTGCGGATGTCTGGGTGGCAGAGGCGGTGGCAGAGGCGGTGGCAGAGGCTAGCACGCCCCATGCAGAACCGAAGCGTGCGCTTGGAAGACTTGGAGCTCCGGGTTTTGTAAAAGCCTCTTAAGCCCGGGGTGGGCAAACTTTTTGACTCGAGGGCCACAGCGTCATTGTTTCAGGGCTGGGGACAGAGACAAAGGCTTCCTTGCCAGGACTAATTGGTGCCGGAAAGACCGGCTGGCAGAGGGTCTCCTGGAGGGAAGCTCTCCGTTCGTTTCTGGCGGAAACGGAAGCCACGTGGCTGACCCCGAGGGCAGAGCCCACAGGGGCGACAGCGGCAGAGGCCCCAGGTCTAAGGGTGCGGTGTGAGCGTGTTCTCACTTCACATTCACATGTACCACGGCAACGCCCAGTTCACCGCCCAGAGAGGAAGTGAACTCCTCAGTGGGCGGGTCTGTGGCCTTTCTCCTCGACCTCCCGAAAGGAGGCATGTGGCCGTGTTTGCCCCGTGACCATCCCTCTGTCAGAAATGACTTTCCCCAGAAGCGTGGCGCGGACATTCTTGGCCCGTCACTCAGGAAGGAAGGAGCGTTTGTTACCCAGCGCTCTGGAAGCCTCTGCTGTGGCCCGTGGAAGAGGAATCCAGAACCCCTGAGAATCGGCCCATGATTCTCTAAACTGCGGAAGAGCGTGCTTCCTGGCCGATCGTCTCTGCATGAGGATTGCTTTTCAGAGTGTGACATTCTGGAGCAGTGGGGGCGAGAAACAGAGAGACTCCGACCCAGCTGTTTGCGAGATCACAGGAAGCTGAGACCAGACCGGGCTCTGTCTGGCGTGATCTTGGTGTTGGCAGGGAGAAGTCCCCAGGGTTGTGAGTAATCACACACGGTGTCTGAGGCGGGTGGCTGTCTCCTGTGTTGCCCCTCACCGTGCTTGGCTTATTACTCTAACTAGAGAACCGATGCACGAAGAGTCGAGCAAGAACGGGCCTTCCTTCCCCTGGCTGCCGGCACCGCCTTTGCTCCGGCCCGGAGCCGCCCTTCTGCCTTCCCACGCTGCCCAGAGGCCCAGAGCTGCCGGGCGGTGTGGCCTGCTCCTGCCCCTGGCCGCTTGGCGCCTATGTATGCAGATGAACTCATTAGCTTTGTTGGGATAATTTGCATACTCACTCCTGATTGGCTGGTGGGTGTCGTGAAGGTATGGCCAATTTGCATGTTCCTCTTTGATTTAGTGCAGATGCTTAGGAGGAAACATGGCTTTGTTTCCATCCTGTGTGGGATCCCTTAACACGACCCACGTGGTTCAGGGCCCACTCAGGGTCCGGTTTCTGGAGAAGGCTGCACACTAAAATGAAGAAACTGGAAAAGAGTTAATTTGGGAAAATGGGGGCCACGCAGGGAGTCCAACTCTAGTGGGAAGACTAAACTCCCTGCTCTGGCCTTTTACCATTCCTTTTATTGAGATTCTGAGACAAAGACATCTCTTAGGCGGGCAAAGTTCCAGCAACAGAATATCAACAAGAATTTACATATGATCAACAAATTAAAGTTGCCTCAACCACCACTGTCTCAACTAGACAATGAGTTAATAGCTCTGACCATTCAGAGCCGTCGAGGTTGGCCAGCTCTTTTTACATTTCACCACCATTGACGATGTTTGGTTTCGGTTCCCGGCAGTCCTGCTCCTTGAGTCCTCCTGTGTGAGGAGGAAAGCGTAGCTCTGTCCTGTCCCCGTGAACCTGTGGGAATGTCAGGTTCCCCCACCAGATGGTGTTCGGCTTGGTTACCTGTGAGTTCCTGGTAAATTACTGAACCTTATGTCCTGGCCCCAGTACTGTGAAGCATGTGAAGAAAAGGCAAGGTCTACAAGGGCCACAGGCTGGTCTTGGCGGAACGTATTTATTCGGCTTCAAAATATATTTATTTGGCTGCATAGGACTCCTGTCTCTACGTACAGTTTCCTTCATTTTTATCGGCATTTCAAGGATGGAGGTTCTCTTCTGCTTCCCTTCAGCCCCCCAAGGAGGAGTTTGTCGATGCGGTGTTTATGCCATTCGCAGTCTAACTATTCTCCTATCGCATCGGGCCATGGTTCCGATGCTGGTCTGACATGGTTAACCGTACTGCTAGCGCTGGAGGAGAGCTGTCGTGCTGTCACCGTATTATTTAATGTTCAGCACCGACAAAGCCTGGGGAGGCATGATTGGACGTGGGCTTCATGATTCTGTGTTTCTTGCCTGGTCAGGTAAATGGAATTCTACAGGCTGCAGGAAAAAAGAGGGCAGCTTTCATGTGTTTAGACATTGCTCCTGCTTCTAGTTTAAAGTTAAGCATTTGGGGAAAGCAATTACCTCCTCCTGGGGGCCTTGCTTTATTAAAAGTGCCTCTAGCCAAGGCTCAGTGGTGAGCATCGACCTAGGAACCAGGAGGTCACAGTTCCATTCCCAGTCAGGGCACAGGCCCGGGTTGCAGGCTCGTGGGCTTGATCCCCAGTGTGGGGTGTGCAGGAGGCAGCTGATCAGTGATTCTCATCATTGATGTTTCTTCTCTCTCTCCCTCCCTCCCTCTTCCTTCCTCTCTGAAATCAACAAAATATATTCTATATAATAAAAGCCTAATATGCTAAGTGTCCAGTCATCTGGTCAACTGTCCAACCAATCAAAGTGTAATATGCTAATGATGTGCTAAGGCCACTCAACCGCTCACTATGACCTGGACTGACCATCAGGGGGCAGAC
The DNA here is from genome assembly GCA_963924515.1 of Vespertilio murinus. NCBI lineage: Eukaryota > Metazoa > Chordata > Mammalia > Chiroptera > Vespertilionidae > Vespertilio > Vespertilio murinus. The sequence continues at coordinate 2,358,260 of OZ004709.1, read as the reverse complement.
AGTGGACAGGTCGACTGCTCGCTGTGACGTGCACTGACCACCAGGGTAGATGCTCAGCCCAGTAGGTTAGTTTGCTGCTGGGGTCCGGCTGATCTGGACTGAGGGAGATGGCTGGACATGCCCTGGAGCCCTCCTGTGGTCCCTCTCCTGCTGGCCAACCTCCTGCGTCCCTCCCTGGCCTCAGTCACGTACCTGTGGGGTCCCTTGGCCTGGCCTGCACCCCCTCACAGTCAGGGGCCCCCTCAGGGGATGTGGGAGAGTTGGTTTCAGCCAGATCCCACAGGCCAGGCCGAGGGACCCCACTGGTGCATGAATTCGTGCACGGGGCCTCTAGTTTAAAAGTAAGTGTCTCTAATGTGTTTGCAAAGCAGGAGTTCACATCAGTAGAAGCATGGCTAGTTAAAACCCTCCTGATAACTCTCCTTCCTAATGCAAAATATTACCTTAGAACAGCCTGGGGTTTGTGATGTTGTCACTCAGGTCTGCGTGTATCCGGCATGCATGCACGCATGCATCTTGAGGACGCAGAATGGGCTCGATTTTCTGAGGGTCCTCATCGGACGGGCCGCACTGGCTGTTGCAGGGACTCAGGGTGTCTGAGCAGCTGCCTGAGCAGACGCTGAGCCCCGTCAGCCAGGGGGAGGGGGCAGGCTTGGCCAGGGCTCAAGTGCATGCGGTTGCATTTCATCCCTCCGCTCTCCCAGCAGACAGATCTGTTTCTCCGAGTATTTGCAGTTTGTCCTTCCGTGGGGGAGGACGAGATGCGCCAGTGCCCCTGGTTCCGGCGGCGACCAGGAAGAGTTCAGGAGGCTTTTAACCAGAGCGTTCCCTCCCCCAGAGCAGTTTTAAAAGCCATGGATCCAGCACGCCCGGGAGGGTCTTCAGCACCATGTTGGATGCAGGGTGTTCCATGCGGGGAGTTGTCTCAGTAGCTGGGCCGGGGCGGGGGGGGGGGGGGGGGGGAAGGAAGCCATTGATCTCTGGGTGGGGGTTCTGTGTCCTCTGGGCACCTATGTGTTAATGGGATAAGTAGGGTGTGGGGTTTCAGTCCTGAGACCCCTGGGCTGTCAGTGGAGGGGGCAGAAGCCCTCCCTCTGTCCCCTCCTACTGGCTTTACTATGGAAACCCCGCAGCAGCTGATGGGGTGTAATTTGTAGCAGAGGGCAGACCGCTGTAAGCCAGAGCGTTCTCAGCAGACACGGAGCAGTCTCTGTGGCACGGCTGCCAGAGAGAGAGGAAGCCTTGCTTCTTACGTTATTCCTCAGGGCCTGGGTGGGGGGGTGCTTTTCTTGTTTCCTCTTTGTTTTCCACCCCCTCCCCTCCCTTTCCCCTTTGCTGGACTACAAAGTGCTGGAGAGGCTGCAGAGTGATAATTAGTCATCTCCACCTGATTTTTTTCCTCCTCCTGCTTTTGCAGGCGGCTAATTAAAATGCATCCAGCCTTTCGCTCCCCTCCCCCAGGAGAAGCGGCTCCTTTGGCCAGCTGCCTTCCTGACCTTCCCAGCCCTTCCCGCCCCCTCTGTGCCTTCCTGACAGCCTTTATCCAATCGGAGAACTCGGAGGTGCTGATGTGTAAACCTCAAGTGTCAGAGGGATGGGCCTGCTGGAAATGCGAGGTCTGGGCGGCGGTTCACTGTGTGGTGTGAGGGCATGCACGGCTCGGTCCGTGGAGTCATTTATTCAGGTCCAGGTGTTTTTGTTTTTTTTTTGCATTGGGTTTTCCCTTATGTAGTGTTTTGTCACTTTAAGCCCTTAGGTCTTAGTGATCCTGCAGTCTCCTCTGTTGCCACAGCCCAGCGGTCGGCAAACTCATTCGTCACCAGAGCCAAACATCCACAGCACAACGATTGACATTTCTTTGGAGAGCCCCATTTTTTAAACTTAAACTTCCCTCTAACGCCACTTCTTCAACGAAGACTCGCCCAGGCCGTGGCGTTTTCTGGGAGAGCCACCCTCAAGGGGCCAAAGAGCCACAGTTTGCCGACCACGGCGACATGCCACAGACCCCATGGTCTCTGGGTTGATACGCTGAGTCTCAGTTCAGACTTTATCATCACGCCGACCGCCCACTGACCACCCACTGACGTGTCCGCCTTTTAGACGCGGCGTGGCCTGTCAGCATCGGCATGGTCCGTGTTAGTAGGTGCCTTGCTCCAGAGAGTTTACCATTGAGGAACTCTGATTTTCTAGTCCTAACCTGGTGCTGGTCTTTTTGAGGCATTACTACAAACCAAGTGGTAAGCAGTACATTCTACTTATGCCTGCTTTGTTTCCTATAGATTTTTATCAATTTCAGAGATGAAGGGAAGAGGGAGAGAGAGAAAAACAGCAGTGAGGAGAGAGAATCATGGACCGGCTGCCTCATGCACGCCCCACTCTGGGGATGGAACCTGCCACCTGGGCATGTGCCCTGACCGGGAATCGAACCCTGACCTCCTGGCTCATAGCTTGCCTCCTCCACCCCTGGGCCTGTGCCTGCTTTTTTCAAACTTGGGTTTGTTTGTTTGTTTTTAATTTGACTATTTTCAAGTGTTTTCATCTTCTAAGAAAATGTCTTGGGATCGGTGAGGAAGGCTTAGTTGTGTGTATGTGTGTATATAATTTTGATTTTTGCACTTTTATCCAAAGTAATTTTAACCGAACACTGGTGCAACCTGATCTACTGTAAGAAGAGACGCTCATGCTGCTGCCCATGATGTAATGAACACCAGGAGAGAGGCTGAATAGAGATTGTGAGCGAGGGGCTGCAGTGGATTTCCCGCAGTGCGGGTGTGCTGTGTCGGAAAGAGGATCCTGATCGAGCCGGAAGCAAGGCTCGGAGCTGGGGCAGATGTGCTGCCTCCCAGAAGCAGAGGGCAGTCCTCTCGTAGGCGGTCTCGCTGTGAACCAGCTGTATGTACGTGATTTTACAAACCGTATCTACACATTTATACCTTTCTCAGATGAAAAAGTAAGTTCAGGCCACCTGGCTAGGAGGGAAAAAGCCCACCCCAAACCCTGTAAGCTGATGCCCATAGAAGGCATGTCACACCTCCCCACCCCACACATGCTGATGGAGGAACTGAGGGCGGGCTGGCAGGAAGTAAGACTTTCGAGAATCTCACATCCACAGCCTCAGAGCAGGGATGTGTGACTTAGCCCTGTGCGAGAAGTGATGCCACCAGAAAGCATCCTGCTATTAGAGAGAATGTATTCCACTCCCTTTTCACCTTACTACAACTTCTGGTTATGCTTGTAAAATAAGCCCGCGATTTATTAACCCACACAGAGTGGAGCGGATGTGTTTTTTCTGCATCATTAACCTGCGTAGGGTTAACCAGGAATCCATTCACAGTATATTCAGGCTTTCATCGTAAACATCTTTGTAAAATGCATTAGGACACTTCCACTGTTATAACACCATTAATGATGTGATTATGTTTTTATTTAAGGACTGTGCATTGACCTGGGTGAATAATTTTCTAAATTTGAGTGTGCTTTTTTTTTTTGAGGGTGTGTTTTTAAAATATATATATAAAATTACATAAAATCAATATAAGATCAATATTTTTTATTGATTCCAGAGAGGAAGGAAGAAAGAGAGAGAGAGAGAGAGAAGCAGAAACATCCATGATGAGAGAGAATTATGGATCGGCTGCCTCCTGCAAGTCCCCCATTGGGGATGGAGCCCATAACCCAGGCCTGTGCTCTTGACCGGAATCGAACCCTTGGCTCTGTCCACTGAGCCAAACTGTCCAGGGCTTGAGTTTTTATCTTAGAACTAGTTCTGCGACACAGGACATGTCCCTGAAGTTAGAGGACAGAGAAACCGATACGGTGTCTGAATAACTGGCATACATCTCTCCTGTTGTCTGACTGCACTTTTCCTCTTAAGATTGGAGGAAGAAAATCTTTTTAAACTTGAAGTGCATCTTATTGATGGGTCCTGCGTCAGACTTCATCCTCTTCTACAAAGCTTATTTTGAAAGAAGAGGGAATTTGAAAGTATTCCAGAACTTGTCTAAAAGCCATGCTCAGCCACCCTTCCTTCGGAGTCCTTTGATTGGCGTGTGATCCCCGTGTGGTGATCGGAAATAACCCGAGTCACAACATCCTGACGGAGCGGGCTCGTCTATTTCTGAATTGTTTTAAGTAGTCGCTCGGAAATCTGCATTAATTGGAAGGCGCCTTGTCACAACATTTGCTTTGTGCCATGGAAGGTTACCTATATTTGGAAGCCGCGTTCTGGTGAGGGGGCTGTGGAATATTTATGAACTTGTGCAGACTCGAGGGTTATCGGCACAGGGTGGAGCTGCCTGTGTAGCCATGCGCGCAAAGCCACTCCCCGAGAAGTCCAGGCCTGCGGCTTCCCACGGGGTGTCTGAACGTCACCCTCGGTGATGGGGGGGGTCCCGGACAAACAGAGGGAGAGGGAGCCCGAGCCTGCCCCGCCCCGCCCTTCAGACTGTGTCCTGGGTTCCAGCCAAGCGCTTTCTTGAACCCGGTCCACTGTTTTCCTGGTGAAAACCCCGATCCCCGGGAACGTCCCTGTCTGGTGACCTAAGCTGTTACTCACATGAAGCCGCAGAGGCATGGGAATGGGGGGGTTGAGTTCCCACACGTGGGGGTGCATTTGTTTATAAACCTCAGGTGCGGGTTCCGCCGCCTCCGGGCGGCTTTGGGGGAAATGGACGTTAAGAAAGAAAGGCCGCAGGTGCAGAGGGCTCTGAGGGGTGTGTGTGTGGGGGGGGGTACCCCGGCCTCCATGGGGGCTGGAGGACAGGTACATCGTGTGAGGTTGGGGGCCAGGCGATGTAAGAAGCTGTAGGGGTCACATATGTGCTAGGGAGGGCAGTCTGTGTGGTTAAAACTGGAAACCCCAGGCCAGAGCCTGGATCTGATATAAACTCTCACGTCGGAAGCAAACCACAAAGATGAGTTCCAAACACCCGCACCTGGAGGGGGATGGAGACCACTCACGTTAACTGTCCTCATAGCGGTGGTGGTGCCGGAGGTACGCTGTGTCCCACCTTCCAGAATGACCCCAGTAGGCGGGCCCTTGAGTGGATGTGCTGGGGTCAGATATGTTCTGGGTCATAGGTAACGTGACACTGATAACTGTTAACACGTTCTTCAAAATTCCCTCCTGTGAGCCCAGCCCAGCCGGCGTGGCTCAGTGGATATAGAGCATCAGCCTGCAGACTCACGGGTCCCAGGTCCGATTCCGGTCAAGGGCATGTACCTTGGTGGCGGGCACATCCCCAGTGGGCAGTGTGCAGGAGGCAGCTGATGGATGTTTCTCACTCTCCCCCTCCCTTCCTCTCTGTAAAAAAAAAAAAAAAAAAAAGAAAAAAAAAGAAAAAAAAATATATATATATTATAAAAAGGAAAAAAAAGAAATGATCATCACAGAACTTGAAGAATCGCCAAGTTTCCACTTTGTAAATGTGGACATAATTCTGTTTTTAATGATTAAACAGCTGTTTGTTTGGAAGGTAGTGTTCTTTAACCTTTGTGACTGAAGTGTGGGCCAAGGGGAAGGTTGTTCCTACCTTTGAATGGGCTCAGAAATACCGAAAAGGACCTAACTTTTTCTTCCCTGACGTCGGACTTTTGACTTGCTGTTGGCCTCCTTTAACATCAGACCTCCTCCCAATGTTCCCTACATTTCCATGGCCTCTTTTTCTCATCAAGGTGGTACTTAATATTTCCACTTCATTTTGCCCTGACTTATTTTAATTTATATTTAATGCTTATCTTTTCTTCACCCTAATGTTGGTGTTGGCTCGGTTCTGACTTTTAATACGCTTTATAGTGATGTCTTACCAATTGCCTCTATTTATACTGTAAAATAACGGATTTTTAGATTGTAATTAAAGTAAAAGCATTAGATGAAATCCTATAGCTAATTGCAAACTCATAGTATCACTACAAATACTTAAAAAACAGATACAACATGAATGTTTTGACAATGAGTCACATATTCTGTAAGTAATAAGTTCACTATCTCTTAACCCTGAGATGGCCACCATAGAATTGTCACGTTTTCTTGCATTCCTTTTAGTTCCTGCAGAGGAGGCCCTCCCAGTGTTAAAGGGACACGGTTCATTTCACATAACGCTTCACATAACAGGACAGGTCAGTCTTAAAACACGATGGAAGCACCACAGTATCAGGGATTGTGTTAGGAGTCCTCGTCCTCCTCTAATCAAAACGGTGTGTTTGCTGTCGAAAATGTGGAGAGATAACCATTCTTTTTGGGAGGAAATGTGCTGTGTGGTTGATACGCTTTGTTCAGCTTGAGCTGGCTGTGTGTTCAGTGTTAATGAGTGGACTGCATACCTTTAATAGGGCATCTTCAAACAGAAACACACCTAAGATGAGGTTGTATGTTAACCAGCTGATAAACATGTTACGACCAGAGACTTAAACCCTAACTGTTCTCCCAGGACAGTGGTCTGCACACTGCGGCTCTTTGGCCCCTTGAGGGTGGCTCTTCCACAAAATACCACGGCCTGTGAGGGTCTGTGTTGAGGAAGTGGCGTTAGGAGAAGTTTAAGTTTAAAAAGTGTGGCTCTCCAAAGAAATGTCAGTCGTTGTCCTGTTGGTATTTGGCTCTGTGGACTGATGAGTTTGCCGACCTCTGTTCTAGGAGCAGTGAGTGGTTCAGTGTTCTCGCTAAATCAGTGTTTGAAGTGACTTTATGGAACGTAACTGCCATGGGTAATGAGAACCAATTTATTATTATTATTTTTTACATTGAGGTCTGTGTACATTTGTGCGTTTCTTCTTAAAGGGTATATATTGTGAGTCTTTTCCCGAGGTCCTTCTCCCGCACGGGCTGGCTAGCTTGAGTGTGGCTCTTCCACAAAATACCACGGCCTGGGCGAGTCTATGTTGAAGAAGTGGCGTTAGAAGAGTTTAAGTTTAAAAAATGTGGCTCTCCAAAGAAATTCCAACAGAAACCAGTTTGGCTCAGTGGATAGAGTGTCAGCCTGCGGACTGAAACGTCCCAGGTTCGATTCCAGTCAAGGGCACGTACCTTGGTTGCGGGCACATCCCCAGTAGGAGGTGTGCAGGAGGCAGCTGGTCGATGATTCTCTCTCATCGATGTTTCTAACTCTCTACCCCTCTCTCTTCCTCTCTGTAAAAAAACAATAAAAAATATATTTTAAAAAAAGAAAAGAAATTTCAATCGCTGTGCTGAGAAATGAGCAGACTACAAGAGGCCATGCGTACTGTGCACGTGAAAAGAGCCGCATGTGGCTCACGAGCCTCGGTTTACTGACCAGGGATTTAGGCTGTTCTCATGTGCACAGGGACGCGTTTCTGGCTTTGTTTCTGCGGTGCCTTTGCGATCCCGTATCAGTGAATATGAAGCCATATTAGATCTGCTTTAACTTGTTAGCTTTCTCCCACAACTTGGCTTTGTTTTGTTTTGTTCCGCTTTCCGATCGGCGCGGACGGACGTTGCCAGAGGAGCAGCGTCGCCCTGTCTTCCTGTCCCGGGCTGTTCTGGAGTGGTGGTTCCCTGATGGAATTCCCGGGGACTGCGTTACGGCTTCCGGTGCGAATTTCAGATCGCTTTCCCAAACCAGCAGTCACCCCGTAACTGTGTGCTACATGTATTAAAAGCGATTAAAAAAAAAAGAAGAAAAAAAAGAAAGAAAGAATCCTGGTTGCTTCCGTGCACACATCTGTGATGGCTAGCAAGGACCCGTCTTCCTCTGGTTGCATTTGCTGTTGGCATTTTGCCTGTGTGAGTAACACCGTTGTTCATCACTTTCACCCAGAGACCGGCCTCAGGGAGCCTTTTCTTGGCCTCGGGTGAAGGCCGTCTCGTGCTTCACGGAGTTCCTCCACGTTAAGCATGTACTGATGTGTGTAAAATGTACGACCTTCAGCACGAACCTTGAAAGGCCCGCTAGGGTAGAGGGAAGGGCACGTCACGTTAGCGGCACCTCGTGGGCCAGGCGCTGGAAGGACAGGGAACACGCCTGAGGCCCTCGGAATGGAATGGGCTGCGGAGGGAGCCGGCCGGGCAGAAGCCGTGGCTGGTTCTCCTGGGTCGGAATGCAGCCATCGGTGCCAGCGATCCTGCTCATCTTCACCCCACCCGCTCCTCGCCCCTCCCCTCCCCTGTCGTGGTCCTCACACAGGCCCGTGTGCCCTGCAGTCGCCTGGCCTGCTGGTTCTCCTCCCCGCCTGCGCGCCCGCGGCTGGGGCTGCCCTGTAGGCAGAGTAGACGCGTTACTTCCTCCCCCAGCCTGGCAGCGCCGCCCCTGAGGCTTGTGGCTCCGTCCCCCAAGCCTTTCTGAGAGCTGTCTGAGTGCTGTCCCGGCCTGTGGGCACGGAGGGGGGGACGGAAAGCCTTTCCCTGAAGGCTGTCCTGTCCTGTACGGGGCTGGGGACTGGGGGGGGGGATGTAGGAGGGGTGTCCTGGGTCCCCAGGTCGAGGACAGATGTGAAGTCTGATGTTAGAGCGTGGCATGGCCTGTGAGCACTACAATGTGCGGGCTGAGACACCTTGTTAAAGCAGCAGTGACCAGGGAAAGTACAGAATAACACGTTATAAACTTTTTAAAGGCTGTTCCCCAGACTGGGTGGGTTGTTAGTTAAATCTGCGCAGCCCTCTGTAAAGCCCCGCCCTCATTTGCTGACAAAGTTAAGTCACAGAGCTGTGAGGGGAGCTGACAGAGGCCTCCTTTCAACCCCTTTGTGCAGCGGAAGGCACTGCATTTCAAGGCGGGCCTGACTTCCCCAGGCCGGCCGAGGCTTTCCTTTGAAAAGAAAATAATTTAAAATGTGGGAGGACATCTATAGTAATGAAAGCGTAATAGGCTAGGTAGACCAGATGTCCTTCCGGACGAAGCCGGGGCTGCGAGGGAAGCCCGGGACCCGGGTGCCAGAGGGAAGCAGGAGCCGGCAGCCGGGGGCAGGAAGGCCTGGATTTTGTGCCTCGGGCCTCTAGGGTTTCTGAATAAATACGATGAAGAGCTTCCTATTCCTCTTGCACGTGTGAGCCTGAGTTGCGGGTCAGAGGCCAGCCCCTTGGAGCCGCTGGGGCTCCGCGGGTGTGTGCAGAGGGCCGGAGGCGGCCTGTGTCTCTCCCTGCCCCGGGCTCGGCCTCTCCGGGACCAGGCTGTGTCTGTCTCCGGGCGTGCCTAGCTCTGTCGGAAGGGAAGGTGGGATTAGCTGTTGGGGTTCAGCTCTGGCCCTGTTTGTGGCGGAGACACGTGTAAGTGGCCGGGAGTTCGGAGTCTGGGCTGTGCAATACGGTGTTTAATTGTGAAGGGTGAGCAGACACACGTCAAGGCGACGGTGATTGTGACAGGTTTTATCTGACCTTTACGGGCAAGTGTTTTATGGCTTTTGAGAACAATGCAGTGCTTTCTTTTCTGTCCTCCTTTGCTTAGACTTTAAAAGATAAAGACATATTTATCTAATCACCCCAGACAAAGCCAAACAGTGGCGGGATTAGATGGTGTAAAGGGGGGGGGGGGGATGCCTTTGAAACCCTGCTATCTAGCCATTGAATTCCAAAAATTAGAATCTTATCTCACTGCTTTATTACACGGAAGCCTTTCCATTCAGATGAGGGCGCAGGGGCCAGACTCTGCTGGGCATCTGCCCGCCCCGCCCCGGCTTAGTTTGTTATCGGAGGCTGAGGCTTGGGATTCCTGAGGCCTCAGCCGGACTTTGGTTTCCCTGAAATGCCACTGGTGTGTGTGTTCTCCAGCAGAGGGTCCCCAGCCTCCCCGGAGGTGATCCTGAGCAAAAAGGAGGGAGGACCTTCCCCTCCGACATAGACTCTGACCCAGCTCCTGCCCAAGGGCTGCGGCCTAGGAGAAGGCAGACGAGGCTGCTGCCGTGGTCCCTCTGAACAGGTATTTCGGAGTGACAGACGTGAGGGTTCCGTGTCACCCGCACTTTTAACGTGCTCAGTGATATAAAAAAGACCCGGATTTATCACACAACCGGGATGTAAGGAGATGGCTCCAATCCTCCCCGAGCCCACAGCGCTGTGAAGACGCTTCCTTCTTAGCCGGTCTCACGTCCTTCATTGTGAAGGGGGATCGGTGTGACCATTTAATGTCCCATCTTCCTCCTGGAGTTTTGTTCATCCTGTGGAATGAAAAGCAGTCTTTACGTGTGTGTGCTATACAGGTATTTAAAAGGAGAGAGAGAGAGTCCGCCGAGGCCGGAGTGCGATTTGCTACAGCCACGAGAGTGGATTTTGTCTTGCTCCGGTTTCTTCAAACGCAGAGTCGCTTCCAAAACGGCTCTGTGTACCGGGATCTCCCGCCGCCGGCGTCCTGTGAAGCGTTTACAAGGCTCATGCCTTCTGGTGGTTGTCGCTCTCTCCTCGGGTCAGTATTTTACGCCCGCCTCTCCGAATGGCCCTCTGGGAGCTGGGCGGACAGGGCTGACCCAGCGGAATTGCATTGGGTTTCCGGGGGTGATGGCCAGTGCTGTGTGCCAGCTGATCCTCTGGCTTGTGCTATATTTTACGATAACTTAGAACCTATACTCAAAAGTAGCCCTTAATAAAAACCAAAAACAAATGAAAACACAAAAACAAAGCTGAGCTGCAGACCAGACGCGCACTGAGCGCTGTTGGGTTGGCACCGGGGCACTGATGTCTCTGGCTTCCCACGGCCTCCTGTCCGCGACCTTGAAGGTGAAGGAGCGGCAGGGCTGGGACACTTCGACCTTGGAGAGCCGCTTGGGAATGAAGTGTTACTTTTTTGTCAGTGCGGTGCTGTGGCTAAATTCATCCCCTCAAAACTCGCATGTTGAAGCCCGAACAGTTGTGCTCCCCCCCCCCCCCCCCCCGTACCTCAAACAATGAGTCATTGGAGAGAGGGTCTTCACCGAGGGAGTTAAGTCAGAATGTGGTCATCAGGGTGGGCCCTAACCCGGTGTGGCCTGAGGAAGGCCCGCAGGCCGGACACCCCCAGGGGAGACCCTGCGAGGGGTGGTGGGGGGGAGACAGGCCATCTGGGGCCCAGGGGCCAGGCCTCAGGAGGAATGGCCGTGCCAGCCAGCACCCGACCTCGGACTGCAGTCTCCAGAACTGCCAGCACACACAGCTCTGTGGTCCCCGCCGCCCTGTCCCCATCCTAGGTCACCGCAGCCCTCGCAGGCTCACGCAGGGGCCTCGTTTGAAGAGGGATTAAGGTAGCTCAGGTAAGGAAATGAACAGATATGCACTTGTCTTCTTTCTTTGGAAAAGCAGTTTTTATTGTCTCTCTTCCTCCTAATCCCTTGGAGGGTATCCTATAATCATTGATATTTTATTTACTAGTTTGCCAATGGCGGCTCCTCCAAATAGCATTCAGTAGGTTTTCTTTCTTTCTTTTTCTTTTTTTAATAAATATTTTATTTATTTTCTACAGAGAGGAAGGGAGAGGGATAGAGAGTTAGAAACATCATTGAGAGAGAAACATCCATCAGCTGCTTCCTGCACACCTCCTACTGGGGATGTGCCCGCAACCAAGGTACTAGCCCTTGACCAGAATCAAACCCGGGACCCTTGAGTCTGCAGGCCAAACTCTATCCACTGAGCCACACCAGTTAGGGTCGGTAGGTCTTCTTTAAGTGCATTTTCCTCGGAAGCTCCAGGAAACCTATACTTTAAAAAAAAAAAATTTGAGTTCATCCCTGGGATTCATCGCTTCGTTCCCATCAAATTATCGTTTTACCTGCCTAGATGGCGAGAGAAGCTGAGGAGGCTGGCTTTTGAGGAGCCTTCACCCCCCCCACCACCCCCACCACCACTTTACAGAAGCTTCTGGAGAGCGTGTGGCTGTTTACCAGACAGTGGAGAGCCCTGACTAATGGGGCTGACGGGACGAGGCCGGTTAGTCACCGAGCAGGTGACAGGCGTCCCCCTGTGGGGAGGTGGCTTTCATTCTCCTCCGGTGTCTCCCAGGAACTCAGGGCGCCACGGGGACTGAGGGAAGGAAGAGCAAGCACCCCCTCCCTCCCCTCGCTCCCCTGTGGGAAGATCCAGTGGGAAAGGAAGGAACTCTGAGACCTTGCAGGCATCCCAGACACCGGCTCTCCTCAGCTTCTCCTTCCCTTTGGCTGCCAACCGAGGAGGCCGGCATGCTCCCATTTATTCAGCTTTGTTCTAGAAAATGTGGGAACACCAGCCGCCGCACAATTAAGTGTAAAATCAATGCGAACCGCCCGGAGGACGGACATAGCGGGCGGGAGCTTGTAGAGACGATGCTTGCTTGGTCCCCTTGTGACTCCCCCGCTATCGACTAGAAATTTAAGGCTCTAGAGCCATGATCTCCGCTGCAGGCAGAGGGAAAGGTAGAAGGGCCTTTTATGCTTTCCTCCCCAAACCAGAGAGATCGGCGTTGCATTGGAGATATTACACAGGCTTCTGGGCATTTTTAGGCCGTGACAGGTAGAACATTCCGCCGTGCAATAGAAGAGGAATTCTCCTCTGCCCCGAAGTTACCTTTTAGCCCTCATTAAGTCCTCACCCGCCGTGAGGTTGGAAGGCACCAGTAGCGTCCGTTCCCCGAGTCTGGGGGGCAGTGGAAGGCACTGGGGCCGGCAGGCATGGGGTTCCATTCTGAGTTTTGTGGGATCTTTGGAGGGGGGTGTGGGCAGCCCCTCGGGAGCCGCTGGCAGAGCCGCTGGGGAGAAGCCAGTAGACCCAGGCGTCGTCAGGTCACGGATGGCCAGCCAGGGGCGCCGCCGTGGGGAGATGGTTTGGTCACTCCCGGCCCTCAGTTGGTCAGTGATGAGCGACAGGAAAGACGTGGATGAGGTTTCTGGTTCTTCCCTTGTTGGGCCTCAGAATATGGTCCAGTACGTGGAGGCCTGCGCCAGTTGGAGCTCACATTTGCCTCCGTTCTTCACGTTAGTCTAGATCCGTGGTCGGCAAACTCAACAGTCTACCTCGCACACCAGAAAGGGAAATAAGAAAAAAGGTATCATTTAATCTGATGAGAAGCAGTCTTTTGTTTCTTGAGCCCCTTTGGTCAGTTCTGCATTATGCATCAATTGCTTCCTGCCCGCGGTGCCCAGTGAATCGCGTTGTGTGTGGTGTGCCTGGCTTCCTGCCTCGCTGAGCGTGTTTGACGGAGCCCTCTCTGCGTTTGGCAGACCAGGTCTGCCTGGGGGAGCTCCGGTGTTTGTCACGTTTCCGTTCCACACTCTGGGGGGGGGGGGAACCCCAGTGTGTGGCCACGGTGTCCGTGCGAGCGGTGCTCAGACTGGGCTGGCGGTGTGGCCGGGCACGGTGAGAGGGCATCCTAACACACCCTGACACGTGAGGGACTGAGAAGATGCATTTAAAACCTTATCCGGGTTACTGTGCCCCAGGGACACATGTCCACCTTCTCCAGGCTGGCTGAGCCATCTATCTCCCTCTGTCCCTGTGTCCCTCTGACCTTCTGTCCCTGTATCCCTGTGTCCTTGTGTCCCTCTGACCCTCTGACCCTGTGACCCTGTCTCCTCAGTCCCTCCATGGCGTGGGCAGAGGGCCCCGTGCTGTCCGTGCTGCTCTGCACACAGAGCACAGCCTGTGCCCTCTGTCCGCATCTGTGCTCTCTGTCCGCATCGGCCCCCTCTGTCTCCCGCCTGTCGTGTCTTCGGCAGGGAACTGCTCTCACCCAGAGCTCTCACGCTCACCAGCTGGGGAAGGAGATCCTATCAGAGTGTAAGGAGGAGACAGAAAAGGGTGCCGGGGTCAGTGTGCCTGTGTCCCCAGAGCTGCCCGGCAGACCCTCAGAGATGTGCCCGCTCGCTGATCAGCCACCACGGGGCGGGCACGGCCGCCAGGGCATCGCACAGCGTGGCCGGCCCTCCCGCCGCGGCCTGTGCAGACCCGACCCTGCGGACGCCTGAAAGAGCGCATTGTGCCCCGAAACCTCAGCCGGGAGGGGCCCCCAGCCCCCTGGTATTCTGGACGCTGGGATGCCACCTCAGAGAGAGGGACCCTTGTGACTCAGTTCCGTTAATTAGGCACTAATCGTCATCTTTTGTCCGATACAAATGAAGGTTCGGACCTCCTGGCCAGGGCGCAGGAATGCTGATGAGATGAGGCCTGGCCGGCCGGGGACGGGGAGGACAAGGCGCCATTCAGGGCAGACGGCCGGCCGGGCCTGGGTGTGAGCACAAAGCGAAAGCGTGCCTCGGTCATTGTCGGGGTTCACGGAGCGTGGAGAACGGAGGTCCGTGTCTCCCGGGGGCCCCCGGGTCCTGGTTTGGAGGGGCTGGGGCTGGTCTAGGAAGCCTCCTCTCCCTCTTCCTGGCCTCACGCTGGGCCGCAGGCGGGGGGCCCCAGAAGAGGCTGAGAGAGAAGTGGGGGGCCTTTCCCCTCAAGGCGATGCAGGCCTGAGACATAACGGAAATCAGCAGCATGGACCAGGGGCTTGGGCTGCGCGGAGGAGAGGGATGCGGAAGCACAGACGCCGGAGACTGCGGAATGGTCATGCTGGGGAGGAGCCGGTGGTTCTCGCACAGAAAAGGGACTTCATTCGGCCGAGAAAATACCCCCCTTCATCCCGGCCTTAGAGATGCATAAACACCTTCTCTTCATTGCAGCAACTTCACAATTGCAAACCAGGTTGTTCCAGAGTAACTTTAGCCTTAACTTGAAAGCCGAACTTCTCCCCGGGTTAGACAGAAATGAGCGTGGCCCCCGGGGTCCTATAGTCCGGCCACTAGAAGTCGTCAGTTCCTAGAATGCACTTATTCATAACACGGAGCAGGACGGAGCGTTTCGCTCCTCTCGGGGAACACGCGTGCGCTAGGAGCTCATAGTCTGCGTCCCATGGCCCGCGCCGCCCTGTGAGGTCAGTCATCGTTAGCAGTTCATTCAGCAGCGCGGTGAGCACTGGGAAGGCCCAGGCACAGCGCCCACCGCTGGGGATTGGAGGGTGACCCCGACCTCTGTGCTGGGGAAAGGGACCCAGGACAAGACCCAACTCAGAGAAAGTCCCCTCAGCAGTTGGACCTTGAGATCCCAGCCAGGGTCCCGCTGACCATGGGCCGCGGGTTTCTGAAGAGGCGGCCGCCTCTGGGGTCCCAGGTCCAGACCCGACGCCACCGGCAGCTGCTGTTTGGTGGTGGCCCCGGGTAACATCTTCCAAGCTGAGTGAGGAGAGCCAGGGCCTGCGGATGGGTGGTGTCCTAGGAGCTGAAGGGCCTGTGGGAATGTCGGAGCGGGCTGCGGACACTCAGGCCTGTCCAGCCACACAGGGTAGGAACCACGTGGGGTGGGGATGGAGAATGCGGCGCTGTGGTCGCCAGGTGGGGTGCTGGCTGGTCTTACCACGTGGGGGTTGTCGGGCGATGGCGTCTCCGTGTGTGTGAGCGCTGTGTGGAGGGTGAGGAGGGCCACGGCCACGTGGGGCTGAGGAGGACATTCAGATGAGACCTAGGGATGGGAGGTGGGGGAGGGGATTTTCGAACCAGTTGACGGCTGTGCACAGGAAGGTGTAAAGAGAGAATAGGAAAAGGAAGGGGGTCCACCTATGCCCCTAGCTAAAGTCGGGGTGAAAGACACGATTGCAGTTGGAGAGCTAGCCATGGACCGGAAGCAGACCACTA
Organism: Vespertilio murinus; assembly: GCA_963924515.1. Lineage (NCBI taxonomy): Eukaryota > Metazoa > Chordata > Mammalia > Chiroptera > Vespertilionidae > Vespertilio > Vespertilio murinus. The sequence goes on along the minus strand of OZ004709.1, from coordinate 2,342,702 downwards.
GCTGGGGTCCTGGGCTGGGAATGGGTGTGGAGATGGAGATAGATGTAGATATAGATGTAGATATAGATAGATATAGGTAGATATAGGTAGATATAGATATATAGATATATTTTCATATGTATATGTATATGTATATTTTATTTATTTATATTTATTTATATATGTAGGTTTGGTGACAGATGAGTGGGGAATTGATCTTTGACCTGTGGCCCCATTTTTCTCAGGAAATGTGTTCCGGGAGAGGAGCCTGGTGGGGGCTCAGCGTGGGCTTGGAGGGAGTGGAGGAAGGAGAGGTAACAGTCAGGAACAATAAACAGTAATGGCCGCTGGATGCCCAGCTCGGACTCATGGCATGCTTTGGAGGAGACGCGTGGGGGGAAGAGTTTTGTCCAGAAACTCAGCTTCCTGCATCTGGATGGTGGCTGGGGGGGGGGGGGGGGGTTGCTCAGCTGCCAATCCCAGTGTTGAAGTTTGGTTGGGTGAGTGAGCTTGGAGGGTCAGGCCAAAGTGGTCACTGTTTTGTTTAGCTGGTCACTAAGCTTAGGAAGGGTTGCCCTGGGCTTAGATGTGTTGACCATGATGGGGTGAGTGTATGTGGTATGTGTGTATGTGGGGTGTGTGTGTGTGTGTGTGTACACTGCCCCCATTGCTTCTCAGTCCCTTCCCTCTCTGGGGATGTGTTGAACTTGGCTTTCTTTCCCATGTGGGTAAACAGGGAGACGCTCTGGCCATGTCTCAGATACTTGACAACAGAGGAAGACACACAGAGCAACCCCTGAAATGCTGGTGATGCTTCTTATTTCTGTCCGGTACTTTGAGTCTTCCAGCAAAGAACAAAACAGCAGCAGCACAGCCAGTGTGGCTCAGTGGTTGAGTGTCAACCTATGAACCAGGAGGTCGCTGTTCCATTCCTGGTCGGGGCTCAGGCCTGGGTTGTGGTCTTGATCCTCATTGTGGGGCGTGCAGGAGGCAGCTGATCCACGATTCTCTCTCATCATTGACGTTCCTATCTCTTTCTCCCTCTGTGAAGTTTGTAAAAAATAATAAAAACAAAAGAAACAAAAAACAAATCAATAAAGAAACAGTAAGAACTCAACCAAGAAAACGCCTTCCCTCCTGTGTGTGAGGACACAACGAAGAATGAGACAAGGCGCTGAAATCAGGGTGTGGGCTGGCGAGGGGCCTCAGTTCGGATCCAGCAGCTGACCCGCCTTGTCGCTGTGCAGGTCACGGACCTCTGGGTCTTCCTTCCTCAGCCAGCAAATGAGCTCAGGCTCTCTTTTTCCTCTCTCTTAACAATTCATCATCTTTTCAGTTGTGTGGGAGAGATTTACAGAGCAGTATTTTGTTGTTGTTGTTGTTGCTGTTTTCCACTTGGGTCAATGGGGCCCAGCCTTCTCCCTGTATAACGGCTCAAACGGGAGGCTCCCAGGTCTCGGGGGGGACAAGCCCTTCCTTTCCAAATGCTCACTCTTCCGTGTGCCCCGCGGCCTCGGCTGTGGTGTGTTCCTGAGCCCAGCGCGGGGGGCAGGGACCGTCCGCCAGGAGTGACCGCTGTCCTGGGGCTGGGGAAGCGTTTCGGGGGGTATTGTCATCCTACCTGCGTGTCCAGGAGCTGATGGGGGGAGGACTGCAGACAGATCCCCGGACATGTCCCACCCGGCCAGAGCCCACCCCCTACACACACCCCCGCACACCCAGGGGCAGGAAATGTCACATCAGCATTCCTTCTGCCCCGTGGGCACAAATTGGTACTTGCTTCTGGGCTGGTCAGGAAGTATTTTAGCCCCTCTGGTTGAGGTCAGGGTGAGGAGAAGAACAACAAACCCTGCTCCTGTGGTCACAGGCCTCGGGAGGGAGGGCGGACCTTCCGGTGGGTGCAGCCCGCCCCCGCCGGGGATGGGGGGAGGGAGGGGACGTCCTCCTTAAGGCATGACTCCATGTCCTCGCTTCTCTTGGGGGTGGCTTGTATTTTGCCTTCTTTTTTCTTTTTCTTTTTTATAAGATAATTGCTTTTTTTTTAAATACGTTTTTTACACAGAGAAAGGGAGAGGGAGAGAGATTCAGAAACATCGATCAGCCGACCGGGAATCGAACCCGGGACCCTTCAGTCCACAGGCCGACGCTCTATCCACTGAGCTACACCGGTCAGGGCTTGCCTTTTCTTATTTGTGTCCCACATAATGGAACGTTTCAGAACGTGTCCTTCCATCAGGTTCAAGGCACGGGAGCTTCAGTTCAGTGTCCAAGTCCAAACACGGCCCTTGAAGGAACTGCTCATCGGGGTGGCCCCCATTTCATCGTCCCCTGTGACCCGGGGGAAGGAGAGGGGAGAGTTACTCTGTGAAACCTGGGGCGCTCAGTAGGGGAACATTCGAATTAATTTCTGACGGGACGCCTGTCAGGGCCTCAGTGCCCAGAAGGACTCGGTGGGGCTGGACCCCCCGGCGGCTGCCCGGGCCCAGTCCTGGGTCTCCTGGGGGGAGAGGGGGGCAGGCTGTACCGGCGGTGGCCACGGGAAGACTCGGTGAGCCCCGGGGGCTGTGACCCTGTGAGGACCAGGCCTTGGGTGGCAGTAAGCGGCTCCGTGGTTCACAGCGAGAGTTGACCAGGCCCTGCGCTTCCTTATAATCTAGGCCAGTGGTCGGCAAACTGCGGCTCTGTTGACTGATGAGTTTGCTGACCACTGATCTACTAGAGCAGTGTTTCCCAAACTTTTGACATGTGTGTACCCCTTCTCTAATTTTCGTAATGCTGAGTACCCCTCATCAAAAAAAAAAAAAGGATGTATTTTAATAACAATCAAAATATATTTGCTTTTTCTTTTTTTGGTACATACACAAAATAATAATAAATGGAAAGTAAAATTATTCATAATAAAATATAAATAAAAGTTATATTATTATAAATAACATGTATTTGCACACCGGACCATCTCATGCCCCACAAGACTGTCTTGACTTGACTCATGAGAACGTAGAATTAGGCGCAGCTAAGCACGGTGCAGTGCATGTCCCCACCAAACTCCGGTGCAACGTGTACCCCCACCGACTCTTCCCGTCCCCTGGGGGTACGCGTGCCACACTTTGGGAAACACTGATCTGGAGAAAGGACAAAAAAGACTGTTGGTCCCCATGTATGGCTGATGATGTGGAAGAGAATTGATTTTTTTTTTTTTTACTACAGGTTTATCTTGATAAATTACGCTGAGCATAGGAGGGAATCTTGGACAATTTAGATAGCTAAATGTTAGACTGGTGGTCAGCGAACTGCAGCTCTCGAGTTTTTAGTCAAGGCCAGCTTAGGAGCACCCGAACAGACCTCGGGCAGGACACGTAGACGTTTCATGCACAGCCTGTCTCATGTCCGGTGCAAACGCAGAAGGAATGTGTGTGTCCCTCGTTTCCAGGAGGGAGACCCCGTGGATGGCCTTGGCATCTCCCCCGACACAGCGTGGCCCGGCCTGGTGCCCTCTGACCACCGTCCAGTCCGTCCTGAACCCGATAACCACGCTCTTCCTGGCAGGGCCACGGATGGGACCGAGTGTGCGGAATTCCGAAAAGCTCCTCTGGGGGAGGGCACATGCCAGTGAGAGCCCGTCCCTTTTCTCTGGAACAGGATACACGGTTGCCGTTCTTTCATTTTTCTGTTGATTGTTGGAGGAAGTTGAAGATAATGACCTTTCCAAATGTTCGGAGAGCCCTGTGGCATTCTTTAGTCGGCAAACTCACTTTTCAACAAAACCAGCTATCCACAGGACAACGACTGACATTTCTTCTGAGAGCCAAAAACCGACCTTCTGCGCCTGGGCCACGAAGTTCCAATCGCACTGTATGTGCGCCGCCCACACGTGGTGTTTCGTGGAAGAGCCACACTCCAGGGGCCAAAGAGCCGCACGTGGCATGTGAGCCTCAGTTTGCCGACCACTGCTTTAGTCTTACATAAGCAGGGATTTTGGGATGTTCTTATTAAGGGTACGTTCCTATAGTAAAGGACTTCTTTAAGTCTTGTTTTAATTTTTGATTTGATAACATCTTCCTTTATACCTCTTTTTTATTCGATTTTGAGGGTCCTGTAAGTCACTGAAGTAACTCATTCGTTTGCTGTTTATACCAAAGGTGGTAGCGTCTGCTGTTACAGACAGGCAGAATGGCAGAATGGCACGCTGTTTGATCACTTGGGTTTGTGACAGCCTTGTGGCCAGCGTAGCAGGAAGCGATGCTGATCTGAGACAGGATAAGTGAAATGGACATTTCCCGTCCACGAGGGCTGGTTGAGGCAGAGAGCACCCAGGTCTCACTCCCGGCGGAGATGGGTAGATGCGCTGGAAATGCTGATGGCTTGTGATCGCGTAGCGACAGCAATGAGAGCGGCAGGCCTTTGCTGAAGGCGTACAGTTTAAGAACCCATTGTGGCCCTCGAGCCAAAAAGTTTGCCCACCCCTGTTCTGGTGCCACTCGGGTTTTGCCAGAGCCCTCGCAGACTGGCCCGGGACCGGGTTCACCGCGGCTTAGTCCTCAGCCACCACAGCTCCTCTGTAGCTGGAGGCCATTCTCACCTGCCTTCTTCTCCTTTTAATATATTTTATTGATTTTTCACAGAGAGGAAGAGAGAGGGATAGAGAGCTAGAAACATCGGTGAGAGGGAATCATCGATCAGCTGCCTCCTGCACAGCCCCTACTGGGGATGTGCGCGCAACCAAGGTTCATGCCCTTGACCGGAACTGAACCTGGGACCCTTCAGCCCACAGGCCAACGCTCTAGTTTACTGGGCCAAACCGGTTTTGGCCAGCCTTCCCCAGACCAAGCCCAGTCTTCCCGCTGCTGGGCCCGGTGCTGGTGGCAGCTGACGTTATCACCTTGAGGCCTGCACGTTAGCTGTCGTGTCTCAGCCTCACCGCGGGGCTTCAGGAAGCTATTTCGGTCAGGCTGTTCACACTTCCATTTTTAAACCGGAGCGACTGCGCTATCTGCTCGGGGAGCAAGGTCAGTTTATTTTTAATTTGTTGATAAGTGCTGTACCGTTATCTGCGCGTTCCTTCTCCGGGAATGCGGAGTGGTTCTGATAGTGCCATTGGGAGGGTCTGCGTGTGCTTCTGTGAGTTTCCCGTACTTGGATCTCCACAAGTGCGTATGGACTCCTTATCGTTTGGATGCTCCAGAACATTCTTTGTGTTTATAAATAAACATTCCGCATGGTAATGATGTGCAGAACTTGCTTCTGGCAGCTCTGGCATTTCTCTTTCCTCGCTTGCTCTTGGCTTTCAGAATCTGAAATGTGGTTTGAAATGCTTGGGGACCAGGGGTCTTCTTTTTGTCCCTCAAGTTCTCCTCTTTGCCCCCTGGGCTGACGTATACAGACCACACCACCGGCTCCTTGGCCCTCTGATTCTGGACGGAGAGAGCCCAGTCAGTCCGTGGCCGAGATCGGAGGGCGGGACAAGTGAATCAGAACATGCATTTCTCTCTCTCTCTGAACATGTAGGGTGGCTCTGCACTAACGTCACTAGACTATGTTTTGAGTTCTAATCAGCATTATTATGGTTATGGGATAATTCTTTCACTGCATTTTGAGCCTCAATATCTAGGTTCTTAAAACTTGAAACTCAGTAATAATTTTTATTTTACCATTAATGAATTTATTGTTTCATAATTGAGAAAGTCGAGGCCCCTATAAGGTGGTGGGCCTCGCTTAGGAATAGCGGTGCCACTTGATTCTCGGGGACGTTTAGAGCTGCTGAACCTCATTGTGAAGAGAAGGTGAATTATTTTTCTTCGGGGAGAGGATGCCGTGTAGAGCTTGATAGGATGAATGCCTTTAGTCAAGAAAGTAAAACCAAGCATTACCCTGATTTCAAAATCAGAGAAAGACGTTACAATAACAGAAAATTACAGGCCAGTATCCCTGATGAACATAGATGCAAAAACCCTCAACAGGAAGTTAGCAAATTAAATCCAGCAATACGTTAAAAAAAATCACATACCGTGATCAACCGGGATTGATTCCTGGGATGCAAGGGAATGGATTAACATGATAGACCATATAAACAAAACTCATTCTAGCTATCATCTCAATAAACACAGTAAGAGCATTTGACAAAGCCCAGCTTACATTTGTGATAAAAAACCTCAGCAAGGTGGGAATAGAGGGGACAGAGCTCAGCATAATAAAAGCCGTATCCGACACACTCCCATGGAACATCCATACTCAATGGGGGAAAGCTAAATCGTTGTCCTTAATATAAGGTCTGCTCTCACCACTTTTATCCCACGTAGTATTAGAAGTCCTAGCCGCAGCAACTGGACAAGAAAAAGAAGTAAAATTGGGAAGAAGTAAAACATTCTAAGTGAAAGAAGCTAGTCAAAGGCCCGCCTGTCGTCTGGTTCCTTTTATATGAAATGTCAAGCTTAGATCGGTGGATGCCTAGGGTTGGGTGTAGACAGGTGGGAGGTGGGATGGGCTAGTAAAGGCGGTCAGGTGGCTAAAGGGTTTGGAGGGTTTTGGAGACTAAGAATATGTTCCAAGCTTAATTGTGGTAATAGGCTTACAATTCTGTGAATATACTGAAAGCCATTGAGTTATATACTTTGAATGGGTGAGTTTTATGATATGTGAATTATCTATAATAATAAGAGGGTAATATGCTAATTAGACTGGACATTCTTTGGGATGTCCTTCCAGACGAAGCCGGGACTGTCTGGGGTGCCTGCCAGGGGCCGGAGGGAGCGCAGCCTGGGTGCTGGGTGCTGGGTGCTGGGTGCTGGGTGCTGGCTGGCAGCCGGAGGGAAGCCGGCCCAGGGTCCGGGGCCGGAGGGAAGCCGGTGCCGGCAGCCGGAGGAAGGCAGGCCTGCTCCTGCAGGAATTTCGTGCACCGGGCCTCCAGGATCTTAATAAAAGTGTCAGGAACTAGAAACAAATAAAAAACAAACCAAAACAGGGAGATACACCGTGGATAACCAATATGTGTATGCAGGTATTTGCTCTCTGTGAATTTTTAAAAATAAATGTTTGATCATCACCGTGACCAGGAAACATCTATCCACGCCCTGTATCTGTTCGCACATTGGCAGACCTGTTTTCCCCCACGGCTTTTATAGGTCTGGCTCATGAGGAGAAAGAGCCAAGTAGAGAACCAAATTTCTGTAATGTCCTTATTTTAGGACTTTTATTTCAAGTGTTTCTTGAGACACTTTGGGCTTATTTTATTTTATGTTATGGGGTTTGCTAGCGCTTTTATATCAGAGGAGCGTATGTATCAATGCTGCAAGAATTGCATCTTCTCCTGAGAGCGGAATGTGCTCGTGCTGTGAATTTCAGATCCCGCCCGTCAGCATTTCTGTGACGTAAGTTCAGCGTTTTCCCCCGTGCGGTGCAGTGGTTAGGCCGATCCTCTGTAGAACCCAGGCGCAGTGTGACTGTTAGAACCCAGGCGCAGTGTGACTGTTAGAACCCAGGGCAGTGTGACTGTCATGTGAACAGTTATCCAAGTGGGCCTCTAGGCCCGGCCTCTCAGTGGCGCCTCCCCAGACAGAAGACCTGACCAGTAGAGCCGTGTCAGCTGCACACGCGTGGGCCTGACCGCAGCAGGAAGGCAGCGTTTGCCTTCGGAAAGGGAGGGGGGCTCCTTGGGGGCCGGGGCTGTGGGTACCGTTCCGGGGCCGCGCTCAGTACCTGCTCTGAGAGCCGTTGGTGGGGTTCGCAAGGGGCCTTCGTTTACGGTGACCAGACGTCCCACTTTGGGCGGGACAGTCCCGGTTTTTAACAATTTGTCCTGCATCTTTCCAAAAATCGGGACTTTTTAAAAACGCCTCAGGACGCCGGACAAATGGATAAAAGTTGGGATGTCTGGTCACCTTACCTTTGTCCCGATTCCTGCTTGCCAGGTGGCAGCCTTAAAGCCCAAGACACCCCGAGGAGCCCCCGCTCCGGAAGCTCGGAGGGAACCAGGCCTGAGGACGGAGTGCCCCCACGTTCAGCAATGTGTCTGCTCGGCCGCGTCTTTCCTTTTCTCTGTGCGGCTCACCTGCGCCGTCCAGCCCAGTCCCGCTGAGCCCTAGTTTTCAGACACACGTTGTGAATTTTAAAATAATGATGTTAACGGCAGCGGCGGAGTCCTTTTCGAGTGGTGGTTCACAGAGAGAGTGGTGGCATCACTGGACGTGCAGACCCTGAAACGGGGCCGGCTCTCCGGTATCGGTGAGCAAATGGGAGGGGAGAAGGGCCGTAGCCACCACTTTATCACCACCCCCTCCCCCTGCAGCGGGAGAGCCGGGAATGCCTTCCCCCAGGGGGGCACACACCTCTGCCAACAGCGGTCCGAGCCTCGGGAGACCGGAATGTAATTCTGAGTGTTCCTCAGACCCCTGGCCGGGAAGCCTTGTGCGGCCTGCGAGGAACGGAGGGGAGGAATCCGCCACCTCCTTACCCCGGGGGCTGCGGGTCTTCCTGAGCCAGCCTTGCTCAGGGTCGTCCGCAGAGTTTATACCGGGGCATGGGGCAGGGTGGGGTGGTGGTGGTGGTGGTGATGCTGATGGTGGTGATGCTGATGGTGGTGATGCTGATGGTGATGATGAGGATGGTGAGGACCACATGGACGAGGGAAGTGGGCCGAGGCAGTGTTTGTTACCCAGCCAGCGCCGGGGGAACAAAGAGCCAGTCTATAGAAGAGGCCGTGGGTTCCCGGAGGCCGGGGGGCTGGGTTATCAGCGGAGCCGCATTCTCAGCCCCTGAGCCAGCGTCTGAGAATGCGGCCCGGGCCCCCGGTCCATATTAGGAGGCGGACGCCTTTCCGGATGGAAATAGTCCCCAGGCCAGCCCCCTCCCCGGCCTGGGCTCCGGGACGGGCTCTCTGAGCCTGTGACCCAGGGCCTCTTAGCAGCACACCTTCGTCACGGACACGTTGCGTGGGGCCACCTTAGCCAGCACCCTGACCCGTGGGTGCCGCGTGGTCCGGGCCCTCCGCTGGGAAGCCGGGCGTCAGGATCCAGGCTGAGATCTCGGCGTGGTCTGTCTCCTCCCTGAGCAGCGAGTGCGGACAGGAGATAAGCCCCGGCTGACAGTGTCTGGCTCGCTCCCCGCCCGGGGCCCTTGGGAGGCAGGGCCCGTGGGTGCTGAAGAGCTGCAGACTCCAGTGGCCAGACCTTCAGTCCTTCAGTCTGCAGGCCGCTGAGCAGCGCACGGTCATGTGCGGAGCTCTGGCCCAGCTACTGGGGAGGGAGGCCGGGAAGTTCATGGCTCTCGGACAGGACAGGCCGAGGGGGAGGGAGCCGGACAGGTCGGCCTGCCACGGAGCCACGGAAGCTAAGCTGTGTGGCCCCCGCGCTGGCCGGAGGGCGGGCTGGCGGGCTGGTCGGCGTCCTGGGAGGGCAGGGGCAGCGGGGAAGCCGCGTGAGGAGATCTCAGCAGAGAGACCCGAACCTCTGAGCTCTGTGACGTGTGTGATGTGTTTCCTCATTCTGAGAACGTGCTCACTGTGTGTTTTCCCCTGTCGGGAAGTGGGGCTGTCGGTTTCTGGTTTGGACCCCACATTCATTTGCTTTTTCCTTTCCTTCACATCGCCTGGAAACGGGGGGGGGGGGGGGGGGGGGGGGGGACTGGCGACATTCCTCCCTGTCTCTATTTTAGTCTGTCCATTTTCTTCCCATCTATCATCCATCCATCCATCCATCTATCTATCTATCTATGTATCTCATCTATCTATCTCATCTAGTATGTATGTATGTGTGTGTGTGTGTGTGTATATCATCTAATCACCTATCTATCATCTTTATATCTGTCTGTCATCTATGTATGTATGTATGTATCATCTATCTTATTTATCTCATCTATGTATGTATGTATCATCTATACCATCTATGTATGTATGTATATATCATCTAATCATCTATTTATCATCTATCTATATCTATCTTTCTGTTCATTCGTTTATAATGTTCTTTATTATCCATAAATGAGTGAGGGCATGTAAGACTGTTTTTAAACAGCCCCTCACGCTGTAGTGCCCACGTGGGCGGGAGGGCTCCGTGCGGGTGTGCAGTGAGGCCTCAGTGTGCGAGGCAGTGGGGGGCAGAGCCGCTTAGCTGTGGTGTGCCCCGTAAGGAACTTGCCGGAACGCCTCGTTTCTCTGCTCCCCGTCCCCTCCAGCCATGGGCGTTCCTCTGCCCCTGTCCCCGCGCCGTGTCCTCAGTGACGGCTGCCAGTCCCTCACCCCCTTAAAACAGCGGCAGCAGCACCCCGCATAGCGGCGCTGGGAGTGATGGCGAGTCCCAGAAGGGGCTGGGAGGGAGAGTACGAGAAAAGGAGTATAAATACTGCCGTTGCCCTAGCGTAACTTTGGGGTGCGATTCCTCCCCCCCCAAAACTGTTTGATGAAATAAATATAATCTTACAAAGCTTTGTGCTTTTTTTTAAAGATCATCATAAAAAGACTTCAGAGGGCCAGACACCGCTCCTTAGCTGGAACATTTGAGTAGCTGGTGTTTAAATTACTGCTTTAAAAACAATACATTACCGTTTTAACACTGGGAGCCGGGGGGCTGTCAGGAGCCTGCGTTTAACAGTCTGTGAGGTTCCGTGCCGTGGTGTAAATGTGACGCCGTTGACCTTTGGGAAGTTCTGTGGGCAGCGGCCCGGGCCCCTGTGAGCGTGTGGAGGTTGACATTGTGAGCCCGGCACCCGATGCGGAGTGCTGGTTCTACAGCGTGAGGGGCTGTGTAAAAACAGCCTTACTGACCTCACTCATTTATGGATAATAAAGAACGTTATAAACTAATGAACAGAAAGATAGATATAGTGATAGTAAAGTAACAAGCAGACTGTCAAATGTCAGCGGGGAGGGTAGGGAAACCTGGGGGAGATAAGAGATCAACCGAAGGACTGGTATGCATGCATATAAGTACAACCAATGGACACAGAACTCTGGGGAGGGGGGCATGTATGGGAGGTGGGGGGGGGCAATGGTAACCTATGTACACAGATAATACCTTAATAAATTTAAAAAAAAAAAACACAAACAAAAAACAGCCTTACAATGAAAAGCAAGCGTAGGAATGTGACACTTTTCGTCCAAGGTGGCTTATAAGAAGCCAGAACGCTGAGGCCCTCTTGTTGACCCAGTTGACGCCGCTGGGCCGGGCATGGTGGTCAGGGAGTTCAGTGGCGGCTTTTCCACGGGAAGAGCTGGTGCAGCCTTTCCCGGAGTAAGACACGTGCACGGACGGCGGCCAGTCCCTGTCCTACTGCGTGCTATTCTTGTCCTTTGGACGTCGTTTCAGCCACTTTCTAAATGTTAAAAGGCAACAGGTAAATGGCCCGAAACACATCTTCTCAGGAGTTTATCGAAAACGACAAGGCTGTTCCCCGTGAAGCTGTCGGTAACATTTAGCCCCAGGAGCAGGCCGGGTGACGCTGCGTGGGGCAGGTTGGATGGGTTGTGGGGATCCCCCTGAAGGGGCGGCACCGGCCGCTGTGGGAAGGGGGGGTGTGAGCCCGGACGCCGCTGCGGGGGGAGCGCTGGGTACAGGGTCAGGGAGCCAGCCCCGCGGGGGAAGGGTGGGGACGCACGGGCTCCCGTCTGCTTAAGGGATGAGACTCTAAAAGCGTGCCCATATTATAGGTAACTAAAAAAATAGGAGCAACGTGAAGGCAAGCCATTCCAGGTGAAATAAATGAGCCTCATTGTCTGTCTAGTGGCTGGTGTGCCCCGTCCCACAGGGAGGGGTCATTCCAGGTGGTCTGAAGACAGACATTGGACAGTATACTGTCTGCTCCGAGGTCTGGAAATAGGGGGAGAGGAGTTGGCCGCCTCCTCGCGCTCTCTCTTGGCTGCGGTGGTAGTTTTGGGAAGTATTGTGTGGCCCGGGCTAGAGAAGTGGGCAGCCGGGCTTTGATTGGGAGGAGGAAGGTAGAGTGTAAGATCAATGTGGTTGAGTAAGTCTCTCAACATCCTCTATTCCAATGAGAAGTATCAACATGAATTTATTTTAAAAATACGGATTTCCTACATTTCTTGTTTGAACTGCCGGGAAGTAGTTTCCACCTAGTAGCAGGGAGCACTGCTGGGTCCACCCTGAGGTCCCCCCAGGGACCGAGCTCCATGAGGAATCGGCTGCGGCCGTGTCTGAGGGTGTCACGATGTCTACCACACCCTCACGTCTCTGTCGACAGTCTCTCCTCTTACCAGTGTCTTCCCAAGCTGGGCCGTTCCTAAGGTTAGTAACGGCAGCGGGAGAAAGGAAACTAGCCCATTTGGTCATTGCTTTGAAAATCCTATATAATAAAACCGTGATATGCAAATCACCCGAACAGTGGAACACCGGGTCGCTATGACATGCACTGTCCACCAGGGGGAAGAGGCTCAAAGCAGGGAGTGTTGAAGCTGTGCTCTGGCGGACATCCCCCACGGGGTCCTGGGCTGTGAGAGGGCACAGGCCGGGCTGAGGGGCACCCCCTCAGTGCACCAGTGTCATGCACCCGACTTCTAGTTGTTGAATAAAGGATTTATTTTGTGTGTTCTTTTAATATAATGACTAGACTACCCATTAACTCAGTGTATGATGAGATGATGCGAGTAAGTTCCTTCCTGTAGAAGCACCGCTGCTAATAAACGAAGAAGGAATAGTAGAAATCGCTCACCACCGTCTAGCATCTCGGTGGTGAAATGGTGGACCTCGGCAGTGATCACCAGTGACCAAAACAAGGAGCTTGTCCTCCTGATAGGAACAGGCAGCAGCCTCTGGGACCGGGATTTCCTCTCCCCTCAGAAAGCAATCAGCCCTGATCCGCGGGGTCTAAGAAATACGGGGGACAGAGGGTCAAGCTGCATGACGTTAGAGAACCGCCATCAGCAAACTGCAGACTGTGGGGCACGCCTTGGCACGCTGATCAGCTTCCCTCCACGGCGGAACCAACACGGAAGGAAGAGGGGTGGAGGGCCTGCACTTTAAAGGAGACCTTCCACTGATCTCACTGGAGTCGGACTCTAACAAATGGGGATGCGTGTGCAGGTTCATGTTAGACTAGAGGCCGGGTGCGCGAAATCCATGCAAGGGGCTCGGCCCTCTCCGCCCCGGCTTCGTCCGGAAGGTCTTCCGGACAGTCATTGTGATGTTTGGACTAATTAGCATATTAGCTCTTATTATATAGGATATATCTGTGTATATGTGTGTGTGTGTGTGTGTACACAAACGTATATACACTGAGTGGCCAGATTATGATCTCTGAACGCATAATAATCCGGCCACTCAGTGTGTATCCTATACAATAATCCTATATAATAAAAGGCTAATATGCACATTGTCCCCTTGACCAGGAGTTCCACCAGCAGGCAGGCTGGCCAACTGCCCATGTCCCCTGGCCAGGCTGGCTGGACCAGCCCCATGCACGAATTCATGCTTCAGGCCTGTGATATGTATACACACACACACACACACACACACACACACACTGGCGAGATTATTATCCATTCAGAGATCATCAAAACCTGGCCACTCAGAGTGTGTGTGTGTGTGTGTGTGTGTGTGTGTGTGTGTAATACAATATTTATGGGGCAGAGAAAACCTGGACACGTGCGTGTTTGTGGATGTCTTAGAGAAACTGGATTACTGATTTAACACACGGCATTGAGAAATGACGGCCACATTAATTTGCCTCGTTATGAATGGTTTTAGCGTGTTCAGCATTCAGAGTGTGTGAGTTTGCTGGCTCGGTCCTGACAGAATGTCCTAGAGCGGGAGGCTGAGCAACGGAAACGTAATGTTCTCAGTTCCCAAGTTTGTGAGGCCAAGGCCGAGGTCAGGTGCTGGCAGGCGTGGTTTCCAGAGGCCTCTCCGTGGCCGGCAGATGCCCCTCCTGTGTGCCCCACGGTCTTCCCTGTGTGCGTGCTTCTGTGCCCTGGTTTGCTCCGCTCATCAGGACCCGGCACACGGGCCGGGCCTCCTCCCGGGACCTCACCCACCACACCACCTCCGTCAGGGTCCAAGGCCCTGAGCGGGACAGTTTCCACGTATGACTCGGAAGGTGACAGAGTTCAGCCAGCACAGCACGGAAGATAGGTTTTTGTTGCTCTAAAGATGAGAGGTTAATGTTTTTAAACTTCCAAAAAGCATTCAGCTAGTTTCAATGAACTTTTTTATATATATATTTTATTGTTTTTGTTTTTGTTTTTTGTTTGTTTTGTTTTTTACAGAGAGGAAGGGAGGAGAGAGAGTTAGCAACATTGATGGGAGAGAAACATTGATCAGCTGCCTCCCACATACCTCCCACTGGGGATGTGCCCACAACCAAGGTACATGCCCTTGACCTGAACCGAACCTGGGACCCTTCAGTCTGCAGGCCGATGCTCTATCCACTGAGCCACACCGGTTAGGGCCAATGAACTTTTCTTGATGTTGAGTGAGTGGAGGCCCCCAGTGAAACCCGGCCACTCTGTCCTGGCTCGTCTCTGCGGTCAGCCTTCCGGCACTGGCGGCTTTGGCCTATGCTGCCTTCCTGCCTCTTGGTGTTCTCTCTCTCTCTCTCTCTCTCTCTCTCTCTCTCTCTCTCTCTCTCTCTCTTTCTCTCTCTCTCTCAATGATGCACTAACAGCACTGAAGTTAGAGCATTATTTAATAACTCCAAAACACTTCCTGCAGTCTTTGAAACTTCTCTACCTTTCCAAAGAAGTGTAAGATAAGACCTTGTAGAGAAGGAAACCGTTACATATGTCAGCTTTTTGTTTAACTTAAGAAAGAAGGTGTTTCAGTTCACTTCTCTTTGTTTTTCAATGACAGTGAACTCTGAGAAAATTAATTTTAATTTTCTATTGTTATAGCCTAAACATAAACTAAAATTCAAATAATAATTTATCTTTATCTGCTTAATTACAAGATTGATACGGATATCAATATCATGTATTCTCTTTTTATGTCTCTTACTCAAATTACGTTCCATGTGTAATAAATTGAGAATGGAAGTTATGACTCTCCTAATTACTTTTCCATTTCTTCATTTTTCCTTTTTTTCGGAAAAGAACTGTAGTGCTGAGGAATAGGAGTAATGTTCTCGTAAAAGATTTCATGTGGGAAGACAAGCTTGCCTTGGACTCATAGACTACTTACCCCGTGATGCACAGACACCATTATTGTGTTAGGCTGTAACGGCTTCGCGATTCTCTCAGATGCACAGTGCAGCTGAGGGATCAGGCTTTTCTTTAACACACCTACACTGGGACAGCAAAGGGGCAGGTGAAACGCATGTAGCAAGTTCTGCTAACTGTCCTACTATCTGGATGATCTGTGTGAGTTTATTGTATCATTCTTTTTGCAATTACCCCCCAGTAAAAATCGATGCCATGACATAAGTATTGTTACACAGTGATGTCATAGAAAATGTGGTGACATGCCAAAGCCGTGTGGATAGACCGTCGGCCTGCGGACTGAAAGGTCCCAGGTTCCATTCCGGTCAGGGGCATGTACCTTGGTTGCGGGCACATCCCCAGTGGGGTGGGGGGGGTGCAAGAGGCAGCTGATTGATGATGCTCTCTCATCGATGTTTCTGACTCTCCCTCTCTCTCTCTCTGTAAAAAATCAATAAAATATATTTTTTTAAAAGAAAGAAAAGAAAATGTGGTGACATAGCAATGTAATAGAAATGTGGTGACATAGTAATGCCATAGAAATGTGGTTACATAGTGATGTGATAGAAATGTGGTTACATAGTGATGTCATAGAAATGTGGTTACATAGTGATGTCATAGAAATGTGGTTACATAGTGATGTCATAGAAACTGGTTACATGGTGATGTCAGGAAATATGGTCATATATTGATGTCATAGAAATGTGGTGACATAGAAAATGTGGCAACAATGATGTCAGAGATGAGGTTCATAGATATGTCATATAAGATATGGTTACATAGTGATGTCGTAGAAAATGTGGTTGCATAGTGATGTCCTAGAAAATGTAGTGACATAGTGATGTCATAGAAAATGTGGCAACAGTGATGTCAGAAATGAGGCTCATAGATATGTCATAGAAGATGTGGTTACATAGTGATGTCATAGAAAATGTAGTGACATAGTGATGTCATAGAAAACGTGGTTGCATAGTGATGTCATAGCGAAATAACTAAGTATGGACCACGTTCTGGCCGTTGATTCATAGTTGCTGTTCTGTGGACTGAGGGTCTGCCCGCCTCGCGGCGTGTGTGCTGGGAACGGAGGGGCTCCGTCAGGAGCAGCGGTCGGCAGTTCAGGGAGCGTGTCCACAGCGTCACCCCATTCTCGGTCACCTTCGGCGGGTGCTCTGAAGAGCTGATGGAAGGCGCTCTCACTCGGTAGAAATCCTCATGAACCGATAGACGTCCTATGCTGTGCTGCTGTGGGTCCTGTGAGACACCGAATGTCTGCCGCCTTCCACACATGCTTCTCATTCCTAAAATGCAAATTTAGATTCCTTCGACTGTCTGCTGCCTTCTGCTGCCTTCTGTCCCCGGGCCAGCGCTTCCTGGGCTTGTCACGTGCCAGGCCTGAGCCGGGCCCAGAGCCCCTCACGGAGGCAGGCATGGCCGGGCCCTCCCTCTGGGGAACAGGCACACGCGTGTTCCCCACGTGCCTGGGCGCGAGGAGTGATGGGAGTGTCTAAGGGTCGTCCCTGTGTGTGTGGGGGGGGGGCTCTCTGCCAGGTTTGTCACGACGAAAGTGACCCGGAGAGAGGCATGGTCACTTGGGGGGAGGGGCCGGGTAAGGGGTCCCACTCACTGGGATGCCGCAGGAAGAAGGCAGAGGCAGTCAGCAGTGTCTGCTGAGTGTGCACGTGGGTGTGAGTGGGTGTGAGTGGAGTGGCTCGCTGACAGGTGGGTGAGAGGACCGACTGTGGGCCATGCCCGTCGTAAGGGACGTGTGGAACAGCCGGAGAGAACATGCGTGTTCTCTGTCAGCGAGGGTGATTCACAGATTTAACCGGGATCAGATTCAAGTTTTAGGTTTTTTCTTGTGTTTGTTTTTTTTTAAATGAGGACCCAGGTCTTAGGGCTCCTCTGCTCTCTTCACTACAGCAGGCTTCCTCCTCATTAAGTGTGTGTGTGTGTGTGTGTGTGTGTATGTATATATATGTGTGTGTGTGTGTTTTGTTTTTAATTGATTTCAGAGAGAGAGGGAGAGAGGGATAGAAATGTCAAGGATGAGAATCACTGATCGGCTGCCTCCTGCACGCCCCCTCCCCTCCAGGAGGGACCAGCCTGCCACCTGGCGCACTCTCGCTCTGAGCTGGAGTGGAGCATGAGCTCCGGTTCGCAGGCCGACGCTCAGCCACCGCCGCTGGGCCACACGGGCCGGCAGCTCCGGGTTCTAGAAGGACGGGCCATGTCTGTCGGAGGGCAGACTGGGGAGCATCCGGAGGGCAGAGGAAGCTGCAGTTCTGGAAAGAGGTGCCCAGGATGTGGTGCCAGAGAAGGAGGGCGGGTCCGGGGAATGGAGGGGTAAAGCCCAGGGCGGGGGGAGCAGTGGCGGGGAGAGAGTCTCCCTCAGGCCATCACGCTGGGGCTGGGCCGGTGGCTGGCGGTGCCGTTCCTCAGCTCTGAGGACGTCGGACAGTCCAGGGGGAGGAAGGAGGAAGGAGGAAGGAGGTGTTGACCTTCTTTTGGTACAGGTTGACTTGGAGGTTTTTCCACAAGGACAGATCCTATAGGCCTGTGGTCGGCAAACCGCGGCTCTGGCTCTTTGGCCCCTTGAGGGTGGCTCTTCCATAACATACCACGACCTGGGCGAGTCTATGTTGAAGAAGTGGCGTTAGAAGAAGTTTAAGTTTAAGAAATGTGGCTCTCCAAAGAAATGCCAGTGGTTGTGCTGTGGGTATTTGGCTCTGTGGACTGTCGAGTTTGCCGACCGCTGCTATAGGTGCTTCAATCTGTGCCTGCATCTGGGGGAGGATTCCGGATCGGAGATACAGACTTAAGTTATAATGAGATACAAACGGGCCTCCTTTACTGAACGCGTTCCGTGAGCCAGAGCCTGAGCCAGGTGGTCTGTGGGGATGGTCCTTTTAAGTCCTGAGTATCACTCAGGTAACAAGACATTTTTATCTTCGCTTTATTAGGGGGGAACGGGGGCTTACCGCCTGACACGGCCGCCACCCCTCCTCCTCGGCGGGGCCGGCACTGCTGCAGACCCTCCAGGAAGTGACGGTCACCGTCTTCCCCACCAGCATGCCCCATGGCGGTGCGGGAAGCAGGGGAAGCGGACGAGGGGGCGGAGCGGGCCATGCTGTGACCTGGGGTGCCGTGCAGTGAGCAGTGGGGGGGGGGGGGGTACATTTGGCTTTTATCTCCCTGGCAGTAGGGGACATGAAAGTTTTAATGGGATTGGGAATGAAAAAGGGAAGGGCTTTGTGTGAGGCGTGCAGCACAGGCTGGGGGTGGGGGTGGAAGGGCGACGCGCCGGAATGCTCTGTGGGTGCAGTGAACGTAAGCCGGGGGGGGGGGGGCTGCACTGGGGTGACGCCACACAGGTCTCGGGGGAGCCAGCAGCCAGGGAGAGGGTCCCTGGTGGCAGCTGGCGTGGGCACCCTGTCGGCGGGCCCCTGTGGTTCTGTCTCCTTCCGAAGTCCCAGGGCTGAGGAAGGAACCAGTGGCCAGCCATGGGGGGGAGGGGGGGATAAGGGGGGTCCCAGATGGTTCCCTTGTAAACACAGCTCCTCCCACGCCTCCCGGCCGCCTGTGCAGTCGCCTCTTCGGTCTGTCTGTATTTGTTCACTCCACGTGGAGTGACGTTGTAATGATCATTAGAAGAGCGGGCCGGTGGGGTGTGCATCGGGAAGCCCGACCGTGAGGGCGAAGTGCAAGGCAGTGGGATGGATGCTCAGGGGCATAAGGGCCCTTAGAAATCAGAAGTCCCGGCAGCACCTCCAAACCGAGCCTGCTTCCCCGTGCTCCCCCCCTCGCCCTCCTCCCCCCCTCGCCCCCCCCCCCCCGGGGAGGAGCGGGGCGCCCCCTGCCCCTGCCCCTGGGGGCTGCTTTCCTGGAGAGGCCGCTGGTGGCGGTGCCTGCGCCTGTCCCATTCTCCTCCGGGGCGGGAGGCGGAGACGGCCCGGTCCACAGGCCCGGCAGGAGGAGGGGAAGCTGGGCTTTTAGACCTGCGTTTTCTGCCGTAACGTGGTTCATCAGGGCAGGTGTTTTCTTAGTTTCCCTGACGTGGTTTCTGTGTGAGTGTGTGTGTGTGTGTATGTGTGTGAGTTTGTATGTGAGTGTGTGTGTGTGTGAGTGTGTGTGTGAGTGTGTGTGTGTGTGTGTGGTGTGTGTGTGTGACTGTGTGAGTGTGTGTGAATGTGTGTGTATGTGACTGTGTGTGTGGTGTGTGTGTGTGACTGCGTGACTGTGTGTGTGTGAATGTGTGTGTGTGACTGTGTGTGTGTGAGTGTGTGTGTGTGTGTGTGTGTGTGAGTGTCTGTGTGTGTGTGTGTGTGTGAGTGTGTGTGTGTGTGTGTGTGTGTGTGTCTGTGTCCCTCGGCTCAGCGGTGCCTGGCACATGGCAGGTGCTTCCTAAGCAGTGGGGGACTGCATGGACGGTTTATTAGGATGTCTCAGTGAGGGGATCGTCTCCTTGTTTTCAGGTGGAATCTGTATGTAGAAAAGGCTCGTATGCAGTGTCCCCTCGGGAGATGGATGCTCGCTGTGATGTGCGCTGACCACCAGGGGTGGCGTGGCACAAAGGAGGCCCGGGCCAGCAGCGGGCAGCCGGGGAGGGTAGGCCCAGCCGGCAGCCAGAGGGCCCCGAGGCCTCGATAGCCAGCCAGGCCGGGGACCCTGCCGGGCATGAAGGGAGTGCACCAGGCCTGCGGGAGGACTTATAGACGTGTAATGTGCCCAGGGCTGGGGGAGTGTGACGTAGACCAGCAGGGTGCCCAGCTCTCACTCCGTCCCGTGAGGAGCGGGTTTAAGGATCACGGATCACCTCGGGTGTCCTGGGAGGCAGGTTCCCCACGGCGTTACCAAAGATCCTCTCACTTAGCACAGGCCGAAGGCGGAGTAATAGAGCAGGTTTCAGCCACTCCAGGGGCCATCACCGGGGCCTGTAAACTCGGAGGCCCCGGCCAGTGTGGCTCGTGTTGCTGAATGTCCCCCGTGCACCTGGGGGCTGTGGGTGTGATTCCCGTCAGGGTACAGACCCAGGTTCGATCCCTGCTGGGTCACATATGGGAGGCAGCCCGTCGATGTGTCTTCCTTTCTCGCCCTTCCTCTCTCTCTAGGATCAGTGAAAAGCTTAGCTGAGGGTGAGGATTTAAAACAAGCGCAGAAAAGCTTACCTCTGAGCAAAGAGAAATCAGTCGTTCTGATGTTCAAAATGCTACGTTTCCTTCACACATGTAGTCAAGAGATGTTAGTAATAAAAGGCGAAAGCACACATATCACCGCTAATAAAACGTCCTCGGTGGCAGTGTGGTCCTTCAGATCCACCAGCCCTTCCAGAACTCTGCGGTCCCCGGTTCTCGCTGCGAAGGGCAGAGCACAACCTCAGGGAAGCTACAGAGAGCGGAAATAAATGCTGGTGTTAATTAATTTCTTGCATCAATACTTTATATTAAAACTTTCAGCTCCAAGATGGATAAAGCCTGGGACTTCCCTGGGCACCGTGGCGACGGTAGTTGATAACTGTGCTGTGTAACTGAAGTTTATAAAGGTGGGAGGACTTGAATGTTCTCACAAAAATATGTGTGTGTGTGTGCGTGCGTGCCTGTGTGTGTGTTTACATATATATGTGGTGATAGAAGTGTGAATGAACTATAATGGGGAATCATTTCACAATGTGTTCATATACCAAATCACCACAGTGTGCATTTTAATAGCTTAACATTTTATTTGTTGATTGTACCTCAGTGAAGCTGAAAATTATAAATGTCGATAAAATCAAATGTAATGTTATTAAGATAATTGGAAACATTTTGATGGAATGGTATACTTTCGTGTATTTATTTTTATTTTTAATTTTTTAAATTTTTACTGATTTTATTTTTTTTATAGAGAGGAAGGGAGAGAGATAGTTAGAAACATCGGTGAGAGAGAAACACTGATCAACTACCTCCTACACACCCCCTACTGGGGATGTGCCCGCAACCAAGGTACATGCCCTTGACTGGAATCGAACCTGGGACCCTTCAGTCCGCAGACCGACGCTCTATCCACTGAGCCAAACCGGTCAGGGCTGTGTATTTATTTTTAGAAAACATTTATTTTTTATTTCATTCATTCTTACCATTATGGGAATTTTATAAGTTGGTTATCCTATATAATAAAAGCCTAATATGCAAATTGCCCCCTTGACTGTAGTTTGACCACTGGCTATGTGGTGCGCTGACCATCAGGGGGCGGCGTGGAACACAGCGGCATTGGCAGTGCGGCTGTGGCAGTGGGCAGCAGTGGAGATGCTGCCGGCCCCATTGGGCCCCCATGTGAGTGGGGCCGGGCGGGATGGTGGAGTGGGCGGCACCAGGCCAAGGCAGGCACGAATGGGGCCGGATCTCCCCACCCATGGCCCGCAGATGGTGGCCAGCGGCAGGGTGGGCGGGGGCTGCCACCGGCTCCCAGGCGCTGAGGGCACTGGGCGGGCCCCTGGCTCAGGCGGAGGGACGCTCAGGGCCCAGGGGGCAGCTGGGAGCTGCCCTTCCGCCGGATGCTCCTGCAGAATCATGTGTGTTCCCCTTTCCGGTAACTAAACCGCCTCTCCATCCCGACAGTGACTTAGCTAAACTGGAAAACAAAACCTCTATGAAACGAGAGGGCTTACGTACCAAGCACATGGTTATCCTCTAAACCAGTGTTTCCCAAAGTGTGGTACGTGCACCCCCGGGGGCACGGGAAGAGTGCGGTGGGGGTACGCGTCGCACCGGAGTTCGGTGGGGATGTGCACTGCACTGTGCTTAGCTGGGCCTCATTCTACGTTCTCATGAGTCAAGTCAAGACAGTCTTATGAGGCGTGAGATGGTCCGGTGTGCAAGTAAATGTTATTTTTAATAGAACTTTTATCTATATTTTATTATGAAAAATTTTATTTTTCGTTTATTATTTTGTGTATATACCAAAAATAGAAAAAATACATTTTGATTGCTATTAAAATGCATCCACTTTTTTTTTGACGAGGGGTATTCAGGGGTGCACATATATCAAAAGTTTGGGAAACACTGCTCTAAACCAAGAACGCAGGATTCTATGAATTTCTGTTATTACAAAGTCAGCAAGGGAGGGCGGTGGGAAGAGATCCACCAGTGAGCTTGTGTGGATAACTGCCTCGCCCACGGACACGCACAGCGGGTGGTGAGGGCCTTGGGGGGGGGGGGGGCGGGAGCGGGCTGGGAGAGGTTAATGGGGGGAAGGAGGACCTATGTGATACTTCCAACAATGAAGATTTAAAAAGTAAAATAGGAGGGAAGATCGTGCAGGAGCAGGCTGCCTTCCTCCGGCTGCCGGCACCGGCTTCCCCCGGCACTGGGAACCAGGGCTAAGGGCCGCGCCCAGGCACGGATTGCATGCATGGGGCCTCGGCGCATCACAGGACACGGTGTGAAGTGCGGGCTTGCGATGACGTGCCGGACAGGCAGCAGGCAGCGCTGGCTCTGATCAGAGACCGGGACAGGGTATCAGGGACTCGGGCTCTGGCCTCATAGTGCTTCAGGATTCTCCGCTCTCTTCTGAGCCCCCTGTTAGAAATGGGCAGAGAGGCCGGTGGGTCTCAGGTCACCTCTGTCTGAATTCCTGGGAGGCTGCTGGCAGGTTGCTGGGCGGCCGGGCATTTCCCCGTTGTCGTGGACACTCAGCATTGGGGACGCGCAGGCCCCGCCGACGGCCCGTCCCGCCGCCCGGAGCCGGGGGCCAGCGCCCGCTGGGGCTGACGCGGAAGGCGTGCGGCAGGAATGCATTGTTCTTCCTTTGGAGGAAAGGAGGCAGGATTCCAGGGAGAAACCAGCTGCATTCCGATTTTGTTTCTTTTTGAGAAAAGCGAAACATGCTTAGGCGTCCCCCGTGTCTGAGGCTGTCTCGTGAGAAGTGGAACGGGCGGCTTTTCACTGGGGAAGCCGCTTTTGTTCACACGCCGGTTGGAAGAGGGCGTGTCGGGAGGGGGACAAATGACAAGGTCGTATTATTTTATAGACGTACGATTTCGCCGCGGTTCCAAGGGGAAAGCTACTTTCACACGTAAAGATGCTAATTTGTGGCCGGTGTCTTTCCTCGCCACGGGTGCTCGCCACCGACTTCTCTCCCGGGACCCGAGGCTTTGGACCCCACGGCCCAGGTCACACACCAGAGCCCCGCTGTGCGGCCTCGGCCCCGGCCCTGGGCCTCCTCCTCAAGAACAGCCTCCACCGCCGAGGGTCGCTCTGGGGACACGGGGATGGTGTGTGCCGTGGGTCTGGCTGTGTCACAGATGTGTCGCCGAGTCGGTGGACCGGAGGTCTTCTCATCTGAGAGCAGTGAGCGGCGTCCTTGGGGAGGTCGGTCTGCCCTGGCTGTGGGTCTGCAGGGCGGGCACGGAGGCCCCAGTGTGGCTTTCTGCGTCTGACCCGGTCACGCCACGCGGGGCCATCGCTACCACCGCCCCGAGGTTTGCCGGAATCCACAGGCGCAGCTAAGCACGGTGCAGTGCATACCCCCACCAAACTCCGGTGCAACGCGTACCCCCCCCAAACTCTTCCTGTACTCCTGGGGGTATGTGCACCACCCTTTGGGAAACGCTGCAAACCAAGAACTCAGGGATTCTATGAATTTCTGTTATTACAAAGTCGGCAGGGGAGGGTGGGTGGGAAGAGATCCACCAATGGACTTGTCTGCCACCGGCATCACCCATGGACGCGGACAGCGGGGTGGTGAGGCCCTGGGGGGGGGCAGGGGATGGGGGACAGGAGCGGCTGGAAGAGGTTAATGGGGGAAAAGGAGGACCTATGTGATACTTACAACAATAAAGGTCTAAAAAGTAAAATAAAAGCAAACCTCATCACAAAACCGCACAAAGATAATCCCGGGCGGGGGTGTGTGTGTGAGGGTGAGGGAAGGAGTGTTGTAGAACCCGATCCCCTTGGCCGCCTTAGAGGCGCGTTCTGAGATTGGGCCTTGGTGTCTCCCAGCAGGGTGCCCGTTCCCTCACCAGCTGGCGGGACTCTCGGGAGCGGAGACCTATTTTCCTACCAGCGGGAGGGGCATTAAAACCCCCCGTGGAAAATATTTGTTGTGGCCACCTTCATCCTTCTTTGTAGTGCGCTGCCGAATCCTGGGCTTAAAGGTCACCGCCAGCTTTTTAATTTCCTGGCCTCGTTCCTCTAATCCCCACCGTGCGGACCGTTACCGCAGGCCACAGAATGTGCCGGAGAAGCGTGGAGTCGGCGTGTTTCCTGGTGGTGGGAAGCTTGCCCCATTCCCTTCTATGTTCCCTCTTCCCCTCTCGGTCCTGTCCTGTACTAAGCCGTGTCCGCTTAGGCGGAGAACAGAGAAAAGGCCAGCATAGCATGTCTCTAGGAGAGGGAAGTTTTTAAAATGAAAACCATTATTAATGTCCCTTCAGATTTTAGTTCTGATGCCTGTAGTTGGATAAGTCTGATTTATTTTATGCATGATTAACGTGCATGTAGATGCCCTGAAGTGTTTAAGAGAGTCTCACATGCTTTTTATATTAGGATCTACCTTGAACTTAGATACTTTCCCAAAGGGAAAGGAAGTCAAGTTTGAAAGTCCTTGACGATGAGTCACCGCTAATGAAGGGGCTGTGTTCACCCGAGTAATTCCCCAAGTCTGAGAAACGAAGGTTAGCCTCATTAGTTTTGCAAAAATTTGCCAAACATCAAGGGATTTGAGACCGCCTGGAAAAACAATAAGGCATTCAGCGAGGTTGCTTGTGTTAACGTCTACCCTGTAATCCATGGAATAATTACCAAAGGTAGCATGTGCATATCAAACAGGCCGCTCAGGAAAATGGCTTTATATGGAGAAAAGGAATCCTCTCCTATTAAAAGCCAAGACTTGCAGCAGAAGGCTTGCGTTGTTTGGCTATTGTGATAAGAACTGAATAGAGAATTTCTGTTGTATGGCTAATCCTGAGTTTAGTTGATTAGAAACTTTAAAATATGCCATGTAAGAATTAACTTAAACCCGTCATAACTTAAACCCAAGGTAGGGTCAGATTGACTTTCTGTCATAACATCCAAGGGATTTTGTAGGTTTAAGTTTATCCTTTTTTAAAAATATATTTTATTATTTATTTATTTTTTCCAGATAGGAAGGGAGAGGGATAGAGAGTTAGAAACATCGATGAGAAACATCGACCAGCTGCCTCTTGCACACCCCATATTGGGGATGAGCCCGCAACCAAGGTACATGCCCTTGACTGGAATTGAACCTGGGACCCTTCAGTCCGCAGGCCGACGACGCTCTATCCACTGAGCCAAACCAGTCGGGGCTAGTTTATCTTTCCTGAGGAGCATTTATCCCATCAAAACTGTAAATTTGGAAGCCTGGGACAGACAGACTGCGGAACCTCAGAGGGAAGGGAAGGTGGGGTGGGGGGGCTTTTGATGCTGGCATAGGGAAGGTGGAGGAGGTTAACCAAAGACCTTATATGCATATATATATATGCGTAACCCGTGGACAGACCGTGGGTGCAGGCCTGAGGAAGAGTGGGGATGCAGTGGAGGAGAAAGCAGTATCTGTCATACGTTTAACAAAGATAATTTTTTAAATGATTAAAAAAAAATCCCACTATCAATGCCATTTATCTCTGTTGAAAGAAAGGGACGCTTTGTTGAGAGGATGGTTCAGCAGGGATTAACATCACGGCGCGTTTTATTGGAGATTACGTACAAAATACACGAGATTAGAGTTGGCCTTTGTCCAAAGCCGGGCCTCTGTTCGGAGTCCTTTAGCTTTATTAGTAATCCGTCTCCTTATGGGGAAGTGTCTGCTGCCGGTGCTCCGGGTCACAGCGGTCCGGGCCCCTGCCGGCCGGCTGTCCTCACATAACAGACCCCATTCCTCCCTGCCATGGGCGGACCCGTCCCGTTCCTTCGGGATCACAGCTTGCATAGAATAGTGTTTTTTTTTTTTTAATAGTTCCCGTGCTTAAAAAGGGCAGCTCATGGTCCTTCTCAGATTGCTCGGCCTAACCCAAGGATGGGTAAACTTTTTGACTCGAGGGCCACCATGGGTTCTTAAACTGGACCGGAGGGCCGGAACAAAAGCAACCTGACCGTGCTGGCACTCTCCTCTTGGGCTGCTGGGGAAGGAGCGGAGGGGAGAGCAAGAGAACCCACGGCTGGCCTAACCCAGGGGCCCGGGAGGAGGACGCTGAGCCTGTTTATGAGGACGGCAGGGCATCGGCGGGCAGCATGAGTCCTGCCGTCCGGCCCGAGTGTCACACACGCTGCCCTCACCCCAGCGAGCCCGTCCCCGTGCAGCAGTGACCAGATCCCCAGCCGGTGCCTCTGCGGGCACCCCTCTTCCCGCCTCAATGACTTCTGTGACCCCAGGCTGCTTCCCCAGGAAGAGACCCCAGCCCTTAGAAACCCCCAAACAAAGAGAGTTTGTCCTCCGCGCACCTCGCCTGACAGACTCGCCCTGGGGAACAGCCCTTCACAGAGACTCCTCCTGCCAAAGCCATGGAGGGGGAGCGATGAGCTGCTCCAGCCACCACTCTCATTGTTTAGTTATTGAGAGAGAGAGAGAGAGAGAGAGAGAGAGAGAGAGAGAGAGAGAACCATCGATGTGAGAGCGTAACGTGGGAGCACCGATCGGCTGCCTTCTGCATGTGCCCTGCAAACTGCAGCCCCTCGTTGCTCAGGCCGGTGCTCAGCTGACTGAGCCACTTGGCCGGGCTGTTTCCTTCTATAAAAAAATTAAAATAATAAAATAGGGGTTTTTTTTTAGGAGAAAACTTCACATTTCATAACTGTTTTATCGTTCCCATCTAAACGTGTGTGTTTTCCTGTCACTGTGCCAATTACTTACATCTGGTGTCTTATTCCGCTTGTCCGCCTCTGGAAGGCGGCTGTCCGCTCCAGGTTGATTTTGGAAAGTAGAGTTTTAATGTCATTCTGAGACGGAGTCCGTCTGGGGGCGCTTAGGCTGGAAGGCCCCCCGCTCTCCTGCTGGCCAGGACGGGGAGGGCACCGGGGTGTCGCTCCTGCAGACGCTGGGAAATGCTGAGCTGAACGCAGAGAGAGCATGTGCACACAGGACACCTACCTTCCCACCAGCGTGGTTAATGCCATAAAAACCCTTTCACACAGCCTGGGCATCTAATGGGGTAAATTAAATGTGCAAAACCGCCATCTCTGTAACAGTTAAAGCTGCCTTTTCCTCCCTGAGTGTGCCTGCGCGCCGCCATCAGTGCGGCCGGGCCGGCGGGAGGACATGAACGCTCCGGGCAGACCTCACGGCTGCACCTGAGGTGCTTCCAGCGGACCCACGGCAGCAGCGAGAGGCCTGCGTTACAGTTAATCCCACCTGCTTCCCTGTGACGGATGAGAATAGCCGAGGAGAAGCGGAATCCCTTCTCCAAGAGGAAACGTCAGCCCCTTAACGAGGAGGAGGCTTCTCATGTGGGAGCAGCTGGGGTGGGACCAGCTGTGCAAACGACAGGCAGTGTGTCCACAGCCACAGGGGGCGGGGGGGGGGGGGTCCGTGTGGGGCTGGGGAGGAGGGAGGGGACTCTTCCGAAGAGAATTTTTCTGGTGTTTTCTTTCATTTGTTTTTGCACCAGTGGGAGCGTTCTGAAATGACTGCAGTTCTGGACACTGTGCTAATTTAGTAAGCACCTATACTAATAAAAGGGTAATATGCAAATTGGTCAGGATGCTCTCACAGTAACAGCCGAACAGCAGGTTGTGTGGGGCAACCAGGTCAGTAGGGGAGCAGTGAGGGGTGACCAAACAACTGACCAGCAGGCTGTGTGGGGCAATCAGCCCAGCGGGGTGGCAGTTAGGGGCGATCAGGCAGGCAGGTGAGCAGTGGTCCCTGATTGTGAGGGGGATGTCCGACTGCTGGTTTAGGCCCGATCCCTAGGAGACATCGAGCAGTCGGACATCCCCTGTGAGGGGTCCCGGATTGGAGAGGGTGCAGGCTGGGCTGAGGGGACCCCCCAGTGCACTGGGCCTGTGGTAGAATATAATGTCTAAATAGCCGTGGCCTTCGGGAGAGCATTATTCAACGTAAGGGCTCACACGACGTGTAAAATCAAACCCTGCAATCTTTAAGTAGCTCTTCATCACCGTTACGTTAGCGCATTACAACGCACAGCCCACTTGCGAATGGCGTGTCGTAGATCGATCGCCCTCGTTTTCCGTGTGGCTTCACGGGCAGATCAGAGCGAGCGGAGCCGGATCTAACGCGCACTGTCTGTCTGGGTGGCTGGCGGCGTTCGCTCATGGTTTTCGAGCAGCTTCGCAGGGTTTGTGCAGGCACCCTTAGAAAGCTGGGGAACCGTGGACTGAGACGAGAATAAAAAGGCGGTCTGAGAGACGGTGTGTTTCTCCAGCTTACATAGTGGGTGTTTGTCCGGTAATAACGCATTAATGGAACGTATATTAGAATGTGCTAATTGCCCCTTAAAATGCCCTAAATTACCAATGTTGAATTGCATTGGTAACTTAGGGGATTTATGCAATTGCTTCGAATAACTTCATTGGCTTTGTGAAATAACTAATCACGTGGATGAAATTTTTATGGAATCCCGCATATACTAAATACTTAATGCACATGTTGCTAATGTTCAGAAAACAAAGCTTTTAGAAGTAATGTGTGTAATATTGGGGGTTCGGTATTGCTTTGGCTAAGTTTCTATAGTTTGCTTTCTGTAGAAAGTCCAGCTCTGCTAGTTATGGAGCGATTCCCGGTAGGTGGTGAGCTGATATATCTTTTGGGGTAATAGGCAGTAATGACTGGGAATTCGACGTTTAAACTATAAGTTGTATGTTATTATGGCAAATTTCCAAGAGCTCTTTTGTATATATTATTTCTTTGTATATGACCATGGTCTTTCTCTTCTAATAGGGTGCATAAAGAAATTAATATTTCTTAAATTGCTTTTTTTAAGTGTTGAGGATGAAATCTTACCATTTTGTTTTATAACTTTACAATCAGCAAATGGTATTGGATGTGATAGTTTAAGAGTTCAATGGACTTTAATCTGAGTTATTGATATTTCATATCAACATGTAGGGCTCGTCTGCTCAGTGAGCACTCTATTCTTTTGTACCTGCTTAATTCAAGTTCCATAAAACATGACACACGATTTTTACCCTCGTGTGCCCATGTCTTATAGTAAACATCCCTCTTTGGGGGCAGCATTTGTTCTTTCCGGTCTCTGCAGCACATTCTGAGGCCGCGTTGCTGAACTGATTTAGAGACAAGGATTATTGTTCCTTTTCTAGTGGTGGTTTTGAAAACTCCCGTTAGCAAGAATTTCCGTTTTCAGTAAAGTTTACCATGACAACTCTTGGATTTCTGGTTTCAGTAAAACTTATTACAAAAACTCTTCAAAAATTAACATCTATCTTGCTGAAACGGGTTTGGCTCAGTAGATAGAGCGCCAGCCTGTGGACTGAAAGGTCCCGGGTTCGATTCCAGTCAAGGGCATGTACATTGGTTGCGGGCACATCCCCAGTGGGGGGGTGTGCAAGAGGCAGCTAATCGATGATTCTCTCTCATCGATGTTTCTAACTCTCTGTCCCTCTCTCTTCCTCTCTGTAAAAAATCAATAAAATATATATATTTTTAAAACATTAACATCTTTCACAAAAATTGTGAATTAGGGTTCTATTTTTCTTTTTAATTGAGATGAAGAGTGGGAAGTAGAAGGCCTGCTACATTGCATCAACTTTCATGGAATAATAGCTGTGCTGTTGGGAGAAGTTTGCCCACACCCTGTGCCCCGCGGTCAGGGCATCAGAGGCGGCGGCCTTGCAGTGCAGTTGGCTCATCAGCCCCTTCTTTCTGCACCGGCGTGGCGATGCTGCCGGGCCCCGAGGGTTCTGTGTCCGTTCAGCTGGGTTCTGTGGGAGGAAACGTCTCTGCGGCTGCCGTGGCGTGGAGCTGCCCGGAGGAGGGCATCGATGATGAGCAGCAGCTGAAGGTCTGGGAGCTGCTGAGAGGCCGCGCGGGCGGGGAGACCGAGGGCGCCCCCTGCGGTCTCAGCGGTCTGGTGGGCAGAACGGGGCGCACTGCATCCTGGGAGCACGGAACGTCTGCATGTCATCGTTTCCATGTCATGGTCATTCCTTCAGGTCATCTCTGCGGGGTGTTCTTCTGTTTCCCAATTTCAGATCAAAGACGGGTGTGGTAGATCTTTATTTCTTTATCTGTGGCAGCTTGTGTACTGGTGTTAGTTAAATGTCACATGACTTTCCCTGGAAAGGGAGCGAAATGACAGTTTCTCTAATAGATCGCATAACATTTCAGAGATTATAATATTGGGAGGGGGACCCTCCGGGCAGCGCGCAGTGGGTGCTCCCCAGCCAGCTGTTGCGTCTTTTTGTTGTTCATTTCCACTCGAGGATATTTCTTCATTGATCTTTTAGGGAAAGTGGAAGAGAGGGGGAGACAGAGAGAACACGGATGTGAGAGAGACACACCGATGGGTTGCCTCCCGCACACGCCCTGCCCAGGGCCGAGCCAGGGAGGAGCCTGCAACCAAAGCCCATGCCCTTGGCCAGAATTGAACACGGGACCTTTCGGCCCACAGGCTGACGCGCTCTCCACTGAGCCACCCCGGCCAGGGCCCGGGCGTCCCCTCTCGGGTCACCTCCGTGTCACGTGCTCTCCCACGGCTGCCCCTGCGGAGAAGGGGGTGTCGGCTCCTCGGTGCTCCTCTGGGAAGGGGGGTG
Source organism: Vespertilio murinus (assembly GCA_963924515.1). Taxonomy (NCBI): domain Eukaryota; kingdom Metazoa; phylum Chordata; class Mammalia; order Chiroptera; family Vespertilionidae; genus Vespertilio; species Vespertilio murinus. The sequence goes on along the minus strand of OZ004709.1, from coordinate 2,311,871 downwards.
TGCACCCCAGCCCCACGTCTGCATGGCCAAAGCGAACCACGTGGTCTTGCCTAGGCGCTGGGCTAGGGAGACAAGACGGGGCCTTTCTGACTGTCCGGGAAGGAGAGGGAGATGGAAGCTGCTGGTGACTCTCTGTCCTGCCTCCGGGAGCCTTCCTATTCGGGCAGTGTGGCCCCTAACGTGAGCGCAGCCTGACCGGAGGCCAGGAGGGGCCGGCGGGCCACAGTGAGCTGGGTGCCCACCGAGAAGGCGTCTTGAGGATGAGGCAGTTTACTCCCGAACTGACAGCACCTGAGACATGCTGTGTAACCAGCACTCAGTGTGGGAACACAGTGTGAAAAGGCAAAGGCGTGTGTAGGAATAAACATATCTTGCAGTGTTTCTTACCATTGTTTCCAAACACGATGCGATGTTTTACTTGAGCAAAAATTACAAGCCATATGTTAGTTAATATTTGCACCTTTTTATTCACACAGTTTATGTAAACTGCTCATGCATTTGGCATGTCAGATCCGTGGTTTCCTGTGAATATTTTATAAGGACATTATGGTTTTATGGTTAACATTAATTTGAAATACTGCTTTAACAGTAAAAGGTACTTCCCTGGTGTTTAATTTCGTATTAATCACCTTAACACAATAACTACGTATTATGTAAACGATGCAGTAAAGCTGTAATAATAAACTTCCTGTTTAACATTATGTTTTTAGCCAAAAAAAACCAAAACCCATTTAATTCTATATAGCATTTTTAATAATAATTAAATAATCTGGTGGATCAAGACTTTATTTATTTATTTGTTTGTTTATTTTTTAAAATATATTTTATTGATTTTTTTTACAGAGAGGAAGAGAGAGGGATAGAGAGCTAGAAACATCAATGAGAGAGAAACATCCACCAGCTGCCTCCTGCACACCCCCCACTGGGGATGTGCCCGCAACCAAGGTAGATGCCCTTGACCAGAATCAAACCTCGGACCCTTCAGTCCGAAGGCCGATGCTCTATCCACTGAGCCAAACCGGTTTTGGCAGATCAAGATGTTTTGTAGTTGTACCAGGAAATGGATTTCCCTCTCTCACAGGTTATGAAGTCTAGAGGTTGTGCTCTGAGAGGGATGCCCGTGTGAGCATCCTGCGTGTGCATCCGTGGGGTGCATCTGAGAAGTCACAGCCAATAGGACAGACACACCATTAACTGAGGTCCACCGAGGACACCAGGATGCACTCCGGGCTGTACAGGTCCGTGAGTTCTGACAAATGCATAATGCCATGCATACACGGGCGATCACACTAAACAGTCTCACTGCTAAGTGTGTATTTATTTATTTTTTTCTGTATTGTCACGTTTTCTTCAGAAAACACATTTTAAAAAGTGACGAGACCGCTGGCCTGGCTCAGGGGCTGAGCGTCGGCCTGTGAAGCAGGAAGGAGCTCACGGTCTGATTCCCGGTCGGGGCCCAGGCCGGGGTGAGGGCGTGGTCCCCAGTGGGGGGCGTGCGGGAGGCAGCTGTGACCCACTGGGCTCTCTCTCCGTGGCTGCTGCAGGGGTTGCCCAATGCGTGCGTCTGTCGGGGCTGCCGTACATAGTGCGGGCTGGTGGCTGACCCAGACACCTCCCTCCTCTCAGCTCTAGGGCCGGCGTCCCGGTCGAGGGCCAGCAGGTTCGCTTCCTCAAAGACCTTCCTCCTGGACCCGCAGGTGGCCTCCTGGGTCTTTCCTCCATGAACGCGACTCTCTGTGTCCACGTTTCCTCCTCCGATCGGACACCACGAGGCCCCACTCCTAGGGGCTCATTTAACTTCGCCGCTTTAGAACACACGCCTCCATGGCAGTCACCTCTAAGGTCCTCGGAGTAGGCACGTCAGCCTGTGGGTCTGGGGAATGCAGTTCCGTCTGGATCGCCCATTGAAGTTAGCATCTTCGCCCGTGCCTGGATAACGGTCCCCAGTGCGGACGGTGAGGACGGATGCGGAGAGGGAGGGCGCCGGAGCGGCTGCCCAGGTCCTGGTCCAGATGAGGTGTCCCCCGGGCCGTGAACGCCACTGGTGACAGGAAGGGGCTTGTATACACAGAGATGATGCCGGCTTTCCACCTCGATGGCTCAGCAGGGTCCTCCCCAACAATACTCCTCTTCGTTTTCGTCGTCGGACAGAAAGGATAAGCAGCCGGTGGCATTGTTCTAGAAAAAGGATCCCCATTTTTCACTTCTAAATCCCAGGCCGTGCGAGTTGGGTGATGAAGCATCCACTGGGACGCTTCTGTTCCGGAGACAACCGCTGTTGGTTTAACATAATGCAGTGTCGGGCATGATAACGTGGGGTGAGGTGCAGCTTCTTATTCTGAATTGCGGGAAAGATGATGTATGTGGGATTATGTGGCAAACCATCTATCCAGCGAAGTATTTTATTTCTGTTAGCAAGGGCTTTATGGTTATGGAGGGAAATAAACAGGCTTGTTATGTGTGCTCCTGAGAACATCTCATTGAATTCGCATTAATAAAAACAAAAGAACTGTCATCAGGTCGTATGTGGGACGGGGATATTAATAAATTTACTGCCATCTTTGAAAGAGGCAAAAGGTGTGTATGCCTCTGCTTTGTGACGCGTGCCTGTTGATGCCCTCCCAAATGCGCCCTGCGGAGTTATGGTTAGGACGCGATCATCTCACATTGTTTACAGAGCTGAGAAAGAACTGCCTTCTCTTTGATTCCTCCTCATGCTGTTCCCGTGTAACTTTTCTTCGGAGAGAATGATTAAGGGTTCCAAAGCAAATGATCTATCTTGAAGAATACTTTTATTACTTCATAATTTAATGCTGGCTTGGACATGTCTAGTTCTACATTTGTAAGTTACGCGGATTAACTTCTGTCACCTGATGAGATGTAAGTGATGGAGGTTGTTTTTAAGAAAACACCTTTTTTTTTAACTTTAAAATCATTGCATGTAAGATAGAGATGATGAAAATCCTGAGGGCATTTTTTTATTGTTCCACTCTGAAGGCATAGATATTGCTAGTTAAAATTTATTTTGAAATACACTTGTATTTTTATTTGTTTGAAATCCTGTAAAATTCGCACTTCTTTAAGGAATTACGACAAGTGCCCTAAAGACTAGACATTGCAAATTATTCACCTTTTAATTACCACAGGTTTTGCAGTTCTAGAGTACAGTGGGCATTCCCCTTTAATAAATGCCACTGCTTTCTTCCTGGTAGTGTCCATTCAGAAATGAGGGCTTAACTCCTGAGTTCCAGGCGGTGGGCAGGGAGTACAAGATAGCTGAGAAAACTTACTCGGGCACTCGCCCCGTGAGTGTCGAGCTAGGACGCTGTGCTGGCGGAGTTCAGGTGGCTGCCTGCATGCAGGAAAAAGGGGTTGGTTCTGCCCTCGGGGCCTTTGCGGCCGGGTTCTGAAGGATGCATAGGAGTTTGCTGGGAAGGGGGAGGCCATGTCCACGTGAGGCCCGGGGAAAGCGGTGGGTCTGAGGGCCCGGGGCCCCGGGGAGGGGAGTGGGAGGCTGAGGCTGTGGAAGGATCCAGAGCCAGAGCCCGATGTTCTCTACGCCGAAGACTCCCCGCAGGATGTAAAACGCACTTTTGCCTTCCGTGTCACCTGCCCCTGGCCCGTTAGCCCGAGCAGGAAGCAGACTTTGATAGGCGCTGCTTCTGCCCGTGGGTGTGACGGACGCCTGTGTGCCCTCTCTCTCGCAGTGAGGTTCAGCAGCTGCGATGGGAAGCGGAAGGTGCGGTACGAGAGCAGCGAGCCGGCGGACTTCAAGGTGGACGAGGACGGCGTGGTGTACGCGGTGCGGAGCTTCCCCCTGTCCCCCGAGCGTGCCCGCTTCCTGGTCTTCGCCCACGACCGGGACACGCAGGAGAAGTGGCAGGTGGCCGTGAGCCTGAGCCCGCGGCCCCTCGCACCCGAGGCCGCCCTGCAGGTACGGCCCCCGGCCCCCCGTGCCCCCCACATCCCAGACCGCCCTGCAGGTACGGCCCCCGCCCCCCACATCCGAGCCCGCCCTGCAGGTACAGCCCCCCCCCCCCCCCCACATCCCAGGCCTCCCTGCAGGTACGGCCCCCGCCCCCCACATCCCAGGCCGCCCTGCAGGTACAGCCCCGGCCCCCCGCATCCCAGACCGCCCTGCAGGTACGGCCCCCTCCCCGGCCCCCCACATCCCAGGCCGCCCTGCAGGTACAGCCCCGGCCCCCCGCATCCCAGGCTGCCCTGCAGGTACGGCCCCCCGCCCCCCACATCCGAGCCCGCCCTGCAGGTACAGCCCCCAGCCCCCCGCATCCCAGGCCGCCCTGCAGGTACGGCCCCCCCCCCATCCCAGCCCGCCCTGCAGGTACAGCCCCCGGCCCCCCCGCCCCCCACATCCCAGGCCGCCCTGCAGGTACAGCCCCGGCCCCCCGCATCCCAGGCTGCCCTGCAGGTACGGCCCCCCGGCCCCCGCCAGAGGCCTCCACTTTGAACCGCACCTGCCCTTGGCTTCACATCCTGTGAACCCAGGCCTGGTGTTTGAATTCTCGCCAGCTTCAGTCCCTTCACTTGTATTCCGTTGTGTTTTCAACCTTTTTTTTTTTAATATATATATATTATTGATATTTTACAGAGAAGAAGGGAGAGGGATAGAGAGCTAGAAACATCAATGGGAGAGAGAGAGATATATCAATGAGCTGCCTCCTGCACACCCCCTCCTGGGGATGTGCCCGCAACCAAGGTACATGCCCTTGATTGAACCTGGGACCCCTCAGTCCGCAGGCCGACACTCTATCCACTGAGCCACACTGGTCAGGACTGTGTTTTCAGTCTTATAAGCTATTTAGACAAAACTTATTCTGAGCACCCAGAACGCATATTTGAAAGGTTTGTTTTACACCTGGAGACTTATAACTGATGTTAGCAGTCGCCCTGTGTTTTAAATGTATTAGAAGCTTCAGCATGAACCCCAAAAGAAACAGTCCCTTGCAAGATGTCAGCAGCCAGAGGTGTGAGGTGTGCAGTGCGGACTTGGAGTTGTGACGGGAAAGCTCTCCCAGCGGCCGGTGGGGCTTCTGCTTGTCAATCAGTCGGGATAATCCGCCGGGAGTAGGAATTACGTATTCACAGCACGACTCCCAAGAGAGCTGTGATCCCCTCCGGGGCCGCGGCTATAAGCCAGGATGGGGTAAATAAGATCCATTTCCTACAGAGCACGGTCCCATCCAATGCTGCAAAAGTGCATGGAACCCTTACTTGGGACAAGTGACCACAGTCAGAAATGTGAACGAGACACAGCAATGCCCTCAGCATAGTTAGGATACCGCTCTTCATTTGGATATTCTGTCTTTGAGTTCATTGGAAACCCATATGAATTGCGCATATAGTCTGGCTTACGATTTTGTAACCCATGACTCGTACATTCTCCGCCTTCATGGTATTGGAAAAGACAAAAGGACACACTTTCCTCCCTGGTATTCAGTGGTCAGTGCGGTATGCGCACCGGGAATCAAATAGGAATAAATATATCAGAGGAAAACTGGGTATCATTTTTCTTTGAGGCCAGTGCCCGGCTTTCATTGTGTGGAAATGAAATCGGTGAAGCCCTTACCTGGTAAAGGGGAGCCAGGCCGCTAGGCTCAATGGTTGTGCTGTTGACATTTGGCTCTGTGGTCGGCAAACTCATACGTCCACAGAGCCAAATGTCAACAGCACAACCATTGACATTTCTTTGGAGAGCCACATTTTTTAAACGTAAACTCCTTCTAACGCCACTTCTTCAACATAGACTCACCCAGGCCGTGGGATTTTGTGGAAGAGCCACACTCAAGGGGCCTAAGAGCCGCATGTGGCTGGAGAGCCACAGTTTGCCGACCACAACGCTAGGACAATAGAAAATGAGGAGCAACTGGTAGCTGATTGAGGGAAGGGCTGCTTTTGTTGATGACGATGCTCGGGGCTTTCCGCTGGAGCAGCCAGGGCGGCCCGCACCGGCCACCAGTATGCGGGGACGGGAGCCGCCGGCGGCCCGCACAGACAGATGCCCCGGGTGCGGAGCGGGCCAGGCCGGCATCCATCACGGCTGGCGCGGGTTCGGAATAATTACAGCATTAATTCTGTGCGATTTAATGGGGTCATAAATATCTGCGACATCCCCTAGCAGGACGCGTTAGAATTCCCTCGGAATTCAAATTATGTTTTCGCACTCGGAGATCTGAATTTAGTGGACGGCAGAGCATTGCCTGAGCTGTGGTTTAAACCAATGAGAAACAGGTAAAGGGGTCTTTTCCGTGTTGCCTCCGTATGTATGAACTGCTGTCCCAGGTGGTTTATAGAAACTGCGCGTGGTTCGCCCAGCCGGGCCTCATCATGAGCTCTTTGGATCTCAGTTTTCCAATGAACAGGTTAGCCTGAAAGTCTTACCGTGCTTTCTATTACTTTCCTTTAAGGTTTTAAAATTGATTTTGAGATAGAGAAAGGGAGAGGGAGAGAGAGAAACGTCGATGTGAGTGTGAGACATGGACAGGCTGCCTCCTGCACGCCCCCTGCTGGGGATGGAGCCTGCAGTGGGGACATGAGCTCTTGGGGGAATCGAACCAGCAACCCCTCATGCACAGGAGGAGGCCCAGCTCTCGGAGCCACGCGGCCCGGGCGTCTGTGTTCATAGGGGCCGAGGAAAGGGCCTCCGAGCTTTGGTTCCTGGTGGTAATAATTGATGCTACGCGCCCAGCTGCCCCGGCACGGAGGTCCTTCCGGAAAGCCTTCCTCCTGGTGCTCAGGTCTGTCTTCTTGTGTCTCCACGCAAAGGGGCCGCCAGGCGTCGAGGAGATCGTGTTCCCGCGGCAGCCGGCCAGCAGCGATGGGCACCTGCGGAGGCAGAAGAGGGACTGGGTCATCCCCCCCATCAACCTGCCTGAGAACTCCCGGGGCCCCTTCCCGCAGGAGCTGGTCCGGGTGGGTGCGCGGGTCTCCTTGTCTCGGTGGCGGGCAGGTGTGTGTGTGTGGGGGGGGGGGGGGGGGGGGGCTCTGGTCTGTCCTTCACCAGGAGGAGTTGAGGGCATGTATCTACTAAAAATGCTTTTTTAAACTTAATTTAATTTTTTAATATATTTGTATTGATTTTAGAGAGGAAGGGGGAGAGAGAGAGAGAAACATCCATGATGTGTGAGAGAGAAACATCCACGATGTGAAAGAATCATGGATCGGCTGCCTCCTGCATGCTCCCATTACACCCCCTCCCCCACCCCGCTGAGGACTGAGCCTGCAACCCAGGCCTGTGTCCTTGACCGGATTCGAACCTGGGACCCTTTATCAGCAGGCTGGTGCTCTATCCGCCGAGCCACACCGGCTGTGGCTATAAATACTTGTCACAGATGTGATACGTTACGTTGTGCGGAGCCTCTTCTCATCTGACTGTCCTCTCGGAGGGTTCTTGTGGGTGGAGCTCCTGAAGCTCAGAGCTCCGTGGAGGGTGACGTTTGTCCAGGGGGTGCAGACAGAAGCCCCGAGTCCGCCGCCATCAGCCTTCTGCCAGGATGCACGCACACCTCAGCGTCCCTGTCCCCCACCGAGCTGGCCTCACCGTGGCCTTTGCCCCCTGCAGAGAGCGTTGGGGCCACAGGGAAAGGGAGGGGGCAATCGCTGCTAGAAATGCAGGCCAGCGCTAAGTGCATGGGAGGGTTTTTAGGAGGAAAAAAAAAATGACCTCTGATACCATTAACAGAACCCCAGGGGCCGAGCAGAAATGCAGGCTTTCGCATCTGAGGAGTCCTCTAAGTGCACGCCATCAGCTGTGTGCGTTTAGAAATGACAGCTCTGTGTGCAGACAAACCAGCAACCCATTTTTATTTATTTTTATTTTTTAAATATATTTTAATTGATATTTTACTGAGAGGAAGGGAGAGAGATAGAGAGCTAGAAACGTCGATGAAAGGGAAACATTGACCAGCTGCCTCCTGTGCACCCCCCCACTGGGGATGTGCCTGCAGCCAACGTACATGCCCTTGGCCGGAATCGGACCTGGGACCCTTCAGTCCTCAGGCTGACGATCTAGCCACTGAGCCACACCGGCTTCAGCAGCAACCTATTGTTTATTACAAAAGAAAAAGAAGGGAAAGTCGTGGTATTTTCATTTACGAGGAAATAAATGTTCCTGTAGACGATGGATTTGGTATTCCAGCTCACACTTACTGAGAGCTGTGTTTTTGATGAGAGCTGGGTCACTTTCTGGGCTGTGGATGCTGTTGTGTTGCACATTATAATTCAATGTGGCAGCGAATGGCATCCACGCTAAGTAAAGGCATGTCTTGTTTTTCCACCTTAATGGAGAGAGAGAGACACAGCCTTTACAGAGACACACCAGGCTCTGTTTCTGGGCCGAGCGTCTGTGCCTGATATCTGCGTCTCCCTCGCGGCCCCGCCAGCAGGACGGCGCTCCGGGCCCGCTCTCGGCTCTGTCCCTCCCCCTGTCCCTCCCCCTGTCCGTGGCCCGAGCCGGGGGACCCCGATAAAAACTGGCCTGTCCAGGGAGTTGTGGTCTTTGGAGGAGGAAGAAGTGAGCCCCTGAGTACACAGTTCTGGAGAGGCTAGAAATACGTTTTAAAATCACGTCTTGTATGACTTGTCGCCAGTGAGGAGTTTGCGTGTGTAAGTGCCACCTGGAAAAGACAGGGGAACCTCACTTCTGGGGCCCCAGCGAGGCTGTTCCACACTCTACACGACTCCTTCTTATCCGAACCGGTGCCCACAGTCCACCCGCCTGCCCAATCGGCTGTTACCTGGGGGATTCCCAGGAGAGAGGCCCACGCCCTTCATGTTGACTTCGGGCCCTGCCTCCAGGGGGCGTGCTGTCAGATGTTAGCATCGTCCCCGTCCTGTGGTGATGGGGACCTCTCTTTTAGGAGTCTGTCACCAAGAAGGCAGGGCACGGGGCAGGCGGGGAGCATCCCCTGGGTGTCAGGGAGGCGGGGGGGGGGGGGGGGGGTGGGGAGGGGGGAGGCAGGTTTATAACTGCAAAGGGCATGAGGCGTGGCTCGCTGTGTCTCAGGTAACACGCTCACGTGGTCTCTCCTCTAACGGGATTGTCTCCTGGACCCGCAGATCCGGTCCGACCGAGACAAAAACCTCTCCCTGCGGTACAGCGTCACCGGGCCCGGCGCCGACCAGCCTCCCACGGGCATCTTCATCATCAACCCCATCTCCGGGCAGCTGTCCGTGACCAAGCCCCTGGACCGGGAGCAGATCGCCCGCTTCCACGTAAGGTTTCTGTGCTGGCATCCTGTGCGTGCGGTTTTCTACGTGTGCGCGCCTCATATCATTTTTAAAATATGGATCTACACAAAAAAAAGAGAAACATGCAAATTAACCATCACTCCACTACGCCCACCAACCAATCAGAGTGGATATGCAAATCAGCCCAACAAAGATGGTGGTTAATTTGCATAGGCAGGCCAGAGTGAAGACTGATGACAGTGTACAAAGAAGAGGGAGGGAAAGGAAAAAGCGGGGCATCCATGTTGGTGGTGGCAGGAGGGAAGCCCTCCCTCAGCAGGCTTTGATCCCTTCTCTGCTTCGCTAAGGCCACAGGAAGCCCTATTCTTTCAGGAATCTTCCTGCAACAGGCCTCTAGTGTGTGTGTGTGAATTTCAGAGAGGAAAGGAGAGGGAGAGAGAGAGAGAAACATCGATGATGAGAGAGAATCACTGATCGGCTGCCCCCTGCACGCCCCACACTCGGGATGAGCCCACAACCGGGGCGTGTGCCCTGATGGGGAATTGAACCGTGACCTCCTGGGTCAGAGGCCCACACTCAGCCCTGAGCCACGCCGGCCGGGCTCAGATCCATCTTAAAGCTTTGCTTCCGAGAGTTCTACGATGGGAAATGTACTTGGGGCCTTTTCCATGTACTTTCCTCATGGTGGTGTCTTGGTGGAACTGATGAGAATCCTCCAGGTTACAAAGCACATGGCGCGGAGAAAGAGAGTGAAACTGCCCAGACTGCTTCGCCCTGTCCTCGTTGATGGTACTGCACGTGGCCCAGGCCTTCTGAGGACAGACGTACCCCCGGGGTCAGCCCGTGCTTGGGAATGTTAGAGACCACAGCGTTTTTTTTAATAGCGCGACAGGATCCCTTGGATGTACAGGTTGCGATTTTAAGACAGTTTATTACTGATAGACATCTGGGCAGGGCACTCGCACGTGGTCTGATCCTGCCGGCATCGTTACTGCCGTTAAGCAGAGGCCTGGAATGTGGACAGCGTGCTCTGGTTCTGTGCTTTGCTGGTGGTGCTCCCTCCCTCCAGGAAGCTGGCCACGCGGGTGCTCCCGGGAGCGGACCTCTCTCCTTCCCCACAGCCCCGCTCGCCCGGCGCTCCTCTTTTCTCAGACCCCGTAGCTCATTACGTTTCTTAGGCCCATTCCTGTTTGTTATTTCCCCAGGTTTCTGTTTTCGTATTGCGTTACAACCACCTTTTGCTTACAGTGATACTTTCATAGTTTTAAGTATAGGCAGGGCGATGGGGCAGGAGAAGGTGCACAGTCGTGAGCACACACAACCTGTATTATTACTTATTAATTACTGAATTACATTCCATACACACGACTGTAGGCCTGCTTTTGCCCCTCCCTGTGTATGTTGGACACTGATTTTCCCAACTTAGCAATAGCGCCGGGCTGAGTGTTTTCAGATGCAAGAATTACCTAATATGAAAAGGTGCGTTCCAGGAAGCCTGCTTCTGTTTTCTGTGTTGTTGTTTTTTGTTTTTTTTCTGGTCATACTTGTACATTTTCCTGGAACAAGATTTCAACCATTTTTTTCATGAGTTTAAATATAGAAACCTAGATTGATCTTTATGACGTCTTTAATTTTCAGAGGAACAACTAAAACGTTTGATGAGATTGCTAATTTTTAGAGGAATGCATGCTTGTTGCAGAAACTTTTCAAATAACACAAAAAAATAAAACTTTTGAATTAATACAGTGAAAACAATTTGTAATCCTCGTTTGTAAAAATAAGGGTTATTTTAAACATGTTGATGTCGTGCTGTAAGGTGTTTTGCTGCAGGTAAATTCATAAATGTTTTCTTTCAGAATTAGAGCCATTCTCTGAAAAAAGTCTTTGCCACTTCGCTATCATAAGATTTAACATCTTCTCCTGTCAGTAAACATTATTTCTTTGCCCTAGCTGGTGTGTCTCAGTGGTTAGAGCGTCAGCCTGAGGACTGAAGGGTCCCGGGTTCAATTCCGGCCAAGGGCACATGCTCGGGTTGCAGGCTCAATCTCCAGTGGGGGCTGTGCAGGAGGCAGCCGATCAGTGATTCTCTCTCATCATTGATGTTTCTCTCTCTCACCCGTCCTCTCTGAAATCAATGAAAATACATATTTTTTTTTTTTAATTCCTACTGAAATCAAGCATGTCAAACTCATGCTGGGCCTGCCAGCCGTGAGCTGGACATGCCTGATTTAAATAACAAATTTTGCTTGCTCCAAAGTATTTAGCTGCATGCCTGTAACGTAACGTGGCACCTGTGGGTGGCTGTTGGTTTCGGGTAGTGGGTAACCTCTAACAAGAAGGGCGCGCTGGCGCTGCGGTAACGCGGTAGAGCGGGTCCCACGGGAAGCAGCTGCCGCGTCCTCCTAGACGGGAGCACCGGGGAGCATTCCCGTCAGAAGCAAACCGCTCCGTCGAGCGCGGGGGCTGGCGCACAGGACGAAGCGGGTCTCTGTGCGGAGGGCAGGGTGCTGAGGATACCCTCCCAAGAGTAGCTGAGTGATTATATTTATTTAAAAAGAAAGAGAGAAAAAAAATGTCTAGAATACCTACACAGCGAAGACCTTGAGCTGGAGAGAAGGGCAGCGGTCTTATGCGCCCAGGCACGTGTAAGGCTCAGGAGTGCCCTTGACGGGTACAGAGGCCAAACCTGGTGAGGAAACTCCCTCCGCACCCATGCTTCCTGAGTGCTCCCGCTCCCGTGTCCGTGTGAGTGCTCCGTGGAGGACGCCTTGTGCACCCGACGTCCGCAGGACGGGCTTGGCCAGGGATCTGGGCGCGGAGGGGTCCTGGCCTTGAACTCGGGCCCCGCCAGCGCCCACAGCGGGTGGCTTTCCGGGCTGGCTTTTCCCTTTCACACGCGGGTCCTTCTGCCTCGTCTCTTGCATTTGGGTTCAAGAGGCAAACCCATCAAACGGGGGCGCCGTGCCTGGCGGAGGGTCCCCGGGGGCCGTGGTATGAGGGTGGGGGTGGTTCCCGCTGACAGACGTTGCTGGAAGAGCCGCTCTGAGCTGCTGGCCGGTGCCTGGGGGCTGGCGGGAGGCAGGGTGCGGGGTGCCAGCTCCTCACCGCGGGGGGAACGCCCACGAGCCCGCGCCGGTGGCTTTTGCAGCTGCGGGCCCACGCGGTGGACATCAACGGCAACCAGGTGGAGAACCCCATCGACATCGTCATCAACGTCATCGACATGAACGACAACCGGCCCGAGTTCCTGCACCAGGTCTGGAACGGCACCGTGCCCGAGGGCTCCAAGCCCGGTGAGTGCGCGGGCGCTGGGCGGCCGAGGGAGGGGGCGCCGGGGGCCTCGGGGCGGCTGTGTCTGTCTTTCCTCCCCCGTGCTTCTGGGGAGAGAGGAAGGTAGCTTCGGGGAACCTGGGAGGAGAGACGAAACGGGAAGGTGCCATTCGGCCTGGCACTCTGATCTTCCCGCCTTTGAGGGAAGAGACCTGCTTGACAGCATCACATCCTTCCTGCTCCGCCAGGGCCCAGGGCCTCTGCCCACCAAGTGCGGAGCGTATCCTGGAGCCACAGCAGCTGCTAAGGTGCAATGCAGAGTCCAAAGGGTACTTGGGCCCGGCTGGTGTGGCTCAGTGGTTGAGCCTCAACCTAGGAACCAGGAGGCCACAGTTTGATTCCCGGTCAGGGCACAGGCCCGGGCTGTGGGCTCCATCCTGTGTGGGGGGCGTGCAGGAGGCAGCGGATTCATGATTCTCTCTCATCATGGCTGTTTCTCTCTCTCCTTCTCCCTTCTTCTCTAAAGTCGATACAAACATATTTAAAATGTAATAATAAAATGTACTTGGTTCCTGGAACCAGCGGATGTGGTAAGACCAGAAGCGGACTGGGCCACAGTGGCCACCGTAGGTCCCTTCCTTTTGGGACTCTCAAGTCTCCCGCTGCCCGGCGGTGAAACAGGCCAGGGGTGGCCCCCCTGACGGGCAGCAGCTGCCCAAAGCCTCCTTGTGGGACGGGTGACTAAGGTTTCGAGTCTGATCTCGAGTCCGCTGTGGGCGCGGGCTCGGGGGCAAGCCCAGGAGGCCTCTAACGGGAGCACCAGTGGGCGGGAGGGGAAAGGAAGTGTTTGCCAGCTGTGGTGTTTGGTGTTTGGAGAGATTGCAATCGCTATATTGTCATACGTTGTTTTTTCTTTCCGATTTACAACGCCTCAATGTGTAAAATGGTGCTGTTGCCGAAACCTGTGTTGCTCAGTGGATAGACGCAGGCGTGGGCAAACTATGGCCCACGGGCTAGATGGCTGTTCTAAACTACCATATTTGCCGGCATATAAGACGATTTTTTGGCCCTGAAAAATACGTATTTGCCGGCATATAAGATGACCCCCTAACATTTCCACTCAAAATACAGAGTTTGTTATATACTCGCCGTATAAGACTACCCCCCACTTGGAGGCATATTTTTCAGGGCCAAAAAATCGTCTTATACGCCGGCAAATACGGTATTGAAATTTAAACAAAAAAAGACCGTACCCTTTTATGTAATGATGTTTACTTTGAATTTATATTAGTTCACACAAACACTCCATCCATGCTTTTTGTTCCGGCCCTCCGGTCCAGTTTAAGAACCTATTGTGGCCCACGAGTCAAAAAGTTTGCCCACCCCTGGGATAGAGCGTCAGCCCCCGGACTGAAAGGTCCCAGGTTCTATTCCGGTCAAGGGCATGGACCTTGGTTGTGGGCACATCCCCAGTAGGGGGTGAGCAAGAGGCATCTGGTCGATGATTCTCTCTCATCGATGTTTCTAACTCTCTATCCCTCTCTCTTCCTTACTGTAAAAAAATCAATAAAATATATTTTTTTAAAACCTAAAAAAAAAATAGTAATATGGTGCTTTACCGCTGCCATCAGTACCAGCGTGTGCAGCTCCCTTGTGCTGCACAAACCAACACACAGGTCTGACCAAATGCGCTTTCCGCTGGTATTGTTCCTCTCGGCCCATCGCACTGTCCGTGTCCCCAGAGAAGACGCGGAGGTGGGGCTGGGCCGCAGGAGGGGGCGGGGCCCGCAGGACGCTCAGCCTTCGGGGGCGCCCCTGTCCCAGTGCAGAGGAGACCCCGTGACAGCACAGTGCGTGCTGTGAGCCGGGCCGTGTCTGCCTGGGGATGTTTTTGCTGTTTTATTTATTATGCATTTGACCACGCACCTCCATAACCCCCGACCACAGATGAAAGACTTCAAATGATCCGTGAGAAGCGGAGACATGCCGAGAGTGTGTTTCCTGTGGTGGTTTTGTCAGTTTGAAAACATCCCTTCTAGGCAAGGCTTCCTGATAGCACGAGCCTGGAGTTCATTTGCATTGCAATCAGCATTTTGGCTGAAGGTTCTGAAACGTTTGCCTTAGCAATCCATTCGTTCACTCATCCGTTCAGTCATCCCGCCCGAGCCTGTCGAGCACGTGCTGTGAGCTGGGCAGGCGGACCCCGCCCCGGCGAGCACGTCCCTGTCCGGCCAGAGCTTAGGTTCTACGGGAAGAACAGTGCGAGGCCCACGCAGGCAAATACACAGAGTTATGGGGGTGGGGGATGTAGTGGTGACATATAACCCCAAAGGGTGTCTTGTTTGGAGGGTCAAGCTCTGGGAAGAGACTTGAGCAGTGTGGCCTCCTCGCCTTAGTGAATTCTGCAAACACTGCGCCCTGGGGGAGGGGGCCACCGTGCAGGCCCCCAGGAGACCTGGGGATATTTGCGCACTGAGTGCAGTGAAGGAGGTGAGGGGAGCGAGAGATGGGGTCACCGGCTCTTGTCACTGTCCCAGGGAACGCAGCCAGTGAAAGAGCAATTCCTTTTCTCTTTCTCCTCACCGTTACCGCGTGTCCAGCTGGTCTGAACTGGCTTGACCCCCGTGCTTTGTGCCCAGTTCCCCCCGAAAATAAGACAGTGTCTTACATGAATGTTTGTTCCCAAAGATGCGCTAGGTCTTATTTTCAGGGGGTGTCTTATGTTTCCATGAAGTAGGTCTTTTCGGAGGATGTCTTATTTTCGGGGGAACGCAGTAGATCTCCCTTCAGAGTGTCTAAGAATGGAAGTCCCCCAAGGTGGGTGCAGCATTCCTTCAGCCTCCCGGGGAATGGGAGCTGCAGCGCCTCCCCCGGGCAGTGTCCCCCGGGCAGTACCGCACGGGGCTCTCATGGCCTGGCCCAGGAGCCCTGGTCATCGGGCCCGGCTCGCTTTCCCTCGGTGACCGAGGCCACGGGGTGGCGGCTCAGCGTGCCATTCCCGGTGCGACTGCAGAGCGGGAAGACGGGTCCGGGAGGAACCGGGCAGCTCGCAGGCCGCTAAGGGCACCCGTCTTCCTCGTTGGTTCCTTCTTCCTGAAGGAAGGTCGGACGTGGTCGTTTATTTAATCTGTAGTGGACTCCTCTTCGGAGTTACGGAGGAAGGGGGTCTTTCTAGATGTACAAATGCTTTGCAGCGTTCCTTTCAAGTACTGAAGCCACGGTTTCTGTTTGTGAGGTGTGGCTCGTGCGGCCGGCGGGCGTGGCTCCGTGGTTGAGTGTGGACCTATGAGCCAGGAGGTCCCGATGGATTCCTGGTCAGGCACAGGCCCGGGTGGTGGCTCGATCCCCATGATTCTCTCTCACCAATGATGTCTCTGTCTCTCTCTCTCTCTCTCTCTCTGCTCCTCCCTCCTTTCCTCTCTGAAATCAATACAACTATTTAAAAATAAGAATAACAAAATAAAGTGAATACTCTTTTTTAATTTAAAAAAAAAATATATATATATACATGTATATACACACACACACACACACACACACACACACACATATAATTGATTTTTTACAGAGAAGAAGGGAAAGAGGTAGAGAGTTAGAAACATTGATCAGCTGCCTTCTGCACATTCCCAACTGGGCATGTGCCTGCAACCAAGGTACATGTCCTTGACCGGAATTGAACCCGCCAAAACCAGTTTGGCTCAGTGGATAGAGCGTTGGCCTGCGGACTGAAAAGTCCCAGGTTTGATTCTGGTCAAGGGTATGTGCCTTGGTTGCAGGCACATCCCCAATAGGGGGTGTGCAGGAGGCAGCTGATGGGTGGATGTTTCTCTCTCATCAATGTTTCTAACTCTCTATCCCTCTCTCTTCTTCTCTGTAAAAAAATCAATAAAATATGTATATTAAAAAAAAAGGACCTTTCAGCGTGCAGGCCGACGCCCTGTCCACTGAGCCACACCGGTTTCAGCAGTGCTCTTCCTATGAATCGTGTTTTAACCAAGCCTGCGGGGAAGTGCTTGCTGTGGGAAGGTGGGCGTGCGACTGAACGCTGACGCGGGGCGCCCGCTCACGCTCCCTGTGTGCTGTCCAGGGACGTACGTGATGACGGTCACGGCCATCGACGCCGACGACCCCAACACCCAGAACGGGATGCTGAGGTACCGCATCCTGTCCCAGGCACCCAGCACCCCCTCCCCCAACATGTTCACCATCAACAACGAGACGGGCGACATCATCACCGTGGCCGCCGGCCTGGACCGAGAGGTGAGCCGCGCTCGGCTGTCTTCCCCTTGGTTCTCCACCTCCCGGGTGCCGGCGTGGCCCTCGGCTTGTCAGCAATCCCACCTTAATAAAGAAATCTGTACTTATAAAAGAGTAATATGCTAATTAGACCCGAGAGACCAGACGTCCTTCTGGACAAAGGCACAGTAGTGGGGTCTGAGGCAGAGGCAAATAGGGGGCAATCAGGCCAGCAGGGGAGCAGTTAGTGGGCAATCAGGCAGGCAGGCAGCTGTGGTTAGGGTGGGCAGAGGTGGTTAGGGGCGATCAGGCAGGCTAAGCGGTTAGCTGCGATCAGTCAGGCAGCAGTCCTGGATTGTGAGAGGGATGTCCAACTACTGGTCTAGGCCTGACCCCTGTGGGACCTAAACCTGCAGTTGGACACCCCTCAAGGAGTCCCGGGTTGGAGAGGTTGCGGGCCAGACTGAGGGACCTCCACTCCCTCCCCCGCCCCGTGCATGAATTCCGTGCCCTGGGCCTGTGGTAGCATATAAAAGGAAAACATATATACTTAGTGGGTCATTTATGCTTTCTTCTCCCTCTCAAGATTGTCTCTAATCCCCTAAATGGGGTAGACAGTCACATGTGATAAAACAAATGGGACCCAAGGGCCCGATTGCGTGCACTCGGACGCTGAGAAGTTCCGAGGGGAAGGGAGGGTGGAGCCGCTGGCAGTGTCCGCTCAGCTGTGCGTTTAACACACTTCCCCATGAGCAGAGATGAAAGCGCAGAGTTCAGCCTCTCCAGACAGACCAGACCTGCCCTCGGCCGGTCACAGCGGCCCCTTCAGGGAATCCCGGTGCCGTGATCGGGCGGAGGAGGCTGCGCTGGCCATGCGGCATGCACAGCGTTTACAGAACGGCGGCCGCGTCGCCTTGAGGAGCTGGTTTGACGAATGTTGCCTCTGCCTCCTTTCAGAAAGTGCACCAGTACACGCTCATAATCCAGGCCACGGACACGGAGGGCAGCCCCACCTACGGCCTCTCCAACACGGCCACGGCCGTCATCACGGTGACCGACGTCAACGACAACCCCCCCGAGTTCACGGCCATGTCCGTAAGTGCGGCCACGCCGGGCCCGGGCCCGGGTGCCACGGGAGGCTGCGTCCTGAGCGACAGGCGTGTGCGTGGAGGCGGGACGCGCTTAGCCTCCACCGCAGACTGGCTGCTGACTCCGGCATTTCCTGTCCTGGAACCAGGGTTCCGGGGAGGCATCCGAGCCACTTTCTCTCTTTTGGTCACCACGTCCGCTGGTGAGGTGGTTAAAATACGCCGCCTCGAAGACACGCTCCCCCCAAAACTATGAGAGCTTACGTGCTCTGACTGGTTTGGCTCAGTGGATAGATCAGCTGTGGGCAAACTACGGCCTGCGGGCTGAGTCCGGCCCGTTCGGCTGTTCTCTCTGGCCTGCGGAACCGAAAGAGCGGAGGGTTCTCTTGCTCTCCCCTCCGCTCCTTCACCAGCAGCCCAAGAGGAGAGTGCCAGCATGGTCAGGTTGCTTTTGTTCCAGCCCTCCGGCCCAGTTTAAGAACCCACTGTGGCCCTCGAGTCAAAAAGTTTGCCCACCCCTAGGATAGATCCTTGGCCTGTGGACTAGAGGGTCCCTGGTGCGATTCCGGTCAAGGGCACGTACCTTGGTTGCGGGCACATCCCCAGTAGGAGTTTGCAGGAGGCAGCTGATCGATGTTTCTCTCTCATTGATGTTCCTAACTCTCTATCCCGCTCCCTTCCTCTCTGTAAAATATCAATCTATATATATAAAAGCTTAAGCGGCTGTTACAACTGGCCACTATTATGGGCACTGACCAACAGGGCACAGGCGCTCAATACAGGAGCTGCCCCTGGGTGGTCAGTGGCTCCCAAACCCTACTTCCCACGGTCCCTCCCCCTGGACTTGGCAAGTGGCCCTGATCGCCGGCAGGCCGAGGCACCCACCAGTGCACAATTCCTGCATCAGGCCTCTCGTAGAACCTATTTTTAAAAAACGACACTTATGCATGAGTCCTGGTACACGGATGACAGCCAGATGTTTACGACCTCATCCACGTATCGTGGTCATCCCCAGTGGAAAAGTGGTCCCTCAGACTCATCCTGTCCCCCCTCCCGCTCATCCCCCCTCCGGATCCCTCCGTGGAGGCTCATTTTAATGTCCATGAAGCGGTGTTACCTCTCGGAAAGTAACCCTGCCTGCCGGTAACATCCTGTCATGTTTCACACCCGCCAGAACCGCCGTGATTGCCTGCTGGGTGGGGGTAGCGGGGATGGGGTGGCCCTTCGGGGCAGGGCGGCGGCCCTCGAACCCGGTCTGCGCTGGCCCTGAGTCACACTGACCTGCTGGGCCCGCCGCTCCTCACCGAGCTCCCCTCCCCGGCAGTTCTACGGCGAAGTCCCCGAGAACCGGGTGGACGTCATCGTGGCCAACCTGACGGTGACGGACAAGGACCAGCCGCACACGCCCTCCTGGAACACGGTGTACAGGATCAGCGGCGGGGACCCCACCGGCCGCTTCGCCATCCAGACCGACCCCCACAGCAACGACGGCCTGGTCACCGTGGTGAAGGTGAGCGGAGGGGGGGGCTCTGGCCGCCGGCCCACGGCCTCCGCCGGCCAGGAGGCCCGTGCTTGCTCCCCGGTCTGGCGGGTCTCTCCTTCCCGCGTGGCTCGCTCGGGAAGGAGTGCCCTCGAGGAGCCGCGTGTGACGTGGGGGCTGTCGTGGGGGCCGCACAGGGTCCCTCCCCGACCTCTGGAGTCCGGCTGTCGGTAAATGAGTTTGGACGCGCTCTCATCATTGATGTTTCTCTCTCTCTCTCCCTCTCCCTTCCTCTCTGAAGTCAATAAAAATATGTATCTAATAAAATAAAAAAAAAGAGGAGAAAGCAGATGGTATCAGCACCCCACGGGGTCCCAGCGCCATTCTGGGGGTTGAGGAAGCCTCCCACACCTGGAGCGCTCACCCCGTGTACCCGCAGCATCAGGGTGTGTCGTGGCAGGGGTGTTCCACGTGGCCCACGAATCCCCTCAGGGGCGTTCTGGCTGGCTGGCTGGCTCCTCTGCTGTCTGTGGGACGTCACTGGGAAGGGGAAGCCGAGTGGGGAGTTGGGAAAGCTGGTGTGTGTGTGTGGAGAGGTGGAGGAGCGGGTGTGTGTGTGTGTGCCAACGAGCTGGTTTTCCCTCCAGCGTCGCTCTGGGTCATTCAGGAGGAGCGCGGGGCTCCCCACGCTCTGTCCATGGCGCCCCCACGGCAGGTGGTCAGGGGGAGTTAGGAGTCAAAGTTCAGGCTGGTCCCTGGGCTCCTGGTGACTTCCCTGTGGACAGGAGGCGCCAGGGAACGTGGGAAGCTACTGTTTACACGCAGGGTTACGTGAGCATTGCCTTTCTCCAGAGTGCTGTTCCTACAGATCAGGAAAATACCCACAATTCTTTTGGAAAACAACGAGAGTTTTTGTTTGCTGAGTAAGAAAACAACAACAACACTTTCCCCGCTTATAAGCACTATTATTTTTTAAATGTAAATATGCATGCACCTTAAAACATGTATATCAGAGTGTGATTGAACTTTCCAATTGAACGAGTTTGGCTTCATGAAAAATTAACCTTGTCTGGGTGTGGTCAGTTTCTCTGTATCGCACATGGGGCACAGCTCCCTGGAGAGCCACAGCCTTTCACAGGGTTTGAGGACAAGCCGTGTTCTCTCAGGCGGCCTGTCGGTGGAGTGTTTTTGAGCAACTATACTGTTTTTCAAAATAAGACTTCAGAGGTAGCTAGGTACGTTCAGTCATGACACTAGTAATATGTGTTATTCTGTGGCCATAAATCTTTGAAGGACTCAAGGTGTGTAAACATCTCAGCTGAGTTGTGAACACCTTTTCCATCACTGGCCATGCAAATGCGTCTTTTCCAGAAATCGGAGAAGCAGCTATGGCAGAGCGAATGGACAGGGAGTGTTTTGGAGAAGGCGTTGATAGAAGGATGAACTGCAGAATGAATGTGTTGCTTCCCACCAAACCATGGTTTCCCTCTTCTCCCCCCTCCCCCAGCCAATCGACTTTGAAACGAACAGGATGTTTGTCCTCACCGTGGCTGCGGAGAATCAAGTGCCATTAGCCAAGGGGATTCAGCACCCACCGCAGTCGACGGCAACTGTGTCCGTGACCGTCATTGACGTGAACGAAAACCCTTATTTCATCCCAAATCCCAAGATCATTCGCCAGGAGGAAGGCCTTCACGCCGGCACCGTGCTGACCTCGTTCACTGCTCAGGACCCGGATCGATACATGCAGCAGAGCATCAGGTACCGACGCCACTGATGCTGGCCTTGCCGTTCCCGGTCTGTTCTAGGCTGTGCGTCACAGGGATCGCCGAAGTCAGAGATTCCCCCTGGGACCAGAGCTCCTTATGACGAGAGTATTGTTAGTTCCCTGATGAACTTTCCTCGGTAGATCAATGCACAGAGCGCACTGGAGACATAAGAATGGACCAGCTCCAGTCTTATTGGGAGAACATGTGCTCTGGTTCCTTTCCTTTTTTAAATATCCTATATAATAAAGCGGTAATAGGCAAATTGACCACCACTCCAACCTATAAGATGGATGTCCCCATGTGGTCAAAGATGGTCGCCCCCATATGGACACAAGATGGCCACCACAAGATGGCTTGCAGGGGAGGGAAGTTGTGGGCGATCAGGCCAGCAGGGGAGGGCAGTTAGGGGCGACCGGGCTGGCAGGGGAGAGTAGTTAGGGGCAATCGGGTGTCAGGGGAGCAGTTAGGCATTGATCAGGCTGGCAGGGGAGTGGTTAGGGGGTGATCAGGATGGCAGGCAGAAGCTGTTAGGGGCAATTAAATAGGCAGGCAGGTGAGCGGTTGGAAGCCAACAGTCCTGGATTGTGAGTTGGGACACCCCTGGAGGGGTCCCTGAATGGAGAGGGTGCAGGCTGGGCTGAGGGACACCCCCTCCCATGCACGAATTCCGTGCACCAGGTCTCTGGATTATAATACCGTATTTACCGGCGTATAAGACAATTTTTTGGCCCTGAAAAATACGTATTTGCCGGCGTATAAAACGACTGGGCGTATAAGACGACCCCCTAACATTTCCACTAAAAATACAGAGTTTGTTATATACTCGCCGTATAAGACTACCCCCCACTTGGAGGCATATTTTTCAGGGCCAAAAAGTCATCTTATACGCCGGCAAATACGGTAATAAAATCTTAATATGCTAATTAGACCGGACAGCTGAATGACCTTCTGGACGACCTCCCGGGTGAAGCTGGGGCTGCGAGGGCCGAGCCCCTTGCATGAATTTTGTGCATCGGGCCTCTAGGTTAGCTGGTGCTTTCATACCCATGTCACGGAGAGCTTCTACTGTCAGCAGATGGGTGACACTCTGAGGCTCGTGGCATGGGTCTCCTCTCCATCAGAGAGAATGCTCGTCCAGAACCAGGAAGTGAAAGCTCATGGTTTTCATCCTTTGCCTGCGCAGTACTTACAGGCCTTACACAGTGTGTCTGTAGAGACGTCCTACCTCAGCAGCCTCAGATGCACCCTTCCTGGTGAGGCCCGTGACGGTGGGCGGAGCAGGCCCCACACGGCCTTTCAGTGCTGCTGGCGATAACTTTTAAAACCAGCTCCTGTTCTCCGTACCTCCTCGTAGCTCTCTTGCTAACTGATAGCTGCATGGCGTCTCCATCTCGCTGTACCTTAAAAACCAACATACAACGCTAAGCCATTGCTGGATTGAATCCTACAACTTTTTACATCTCAGCATGTAGGGAATTTTTTGCAGTCTGTGTATCAGTGTTCTGAGCGTAAGAAACTCCTCCCCCTCATGCTCCTCCCCCTCATGCTCCTCCCCCTCATGCTCCTCCCCCCTACAAAGGAAGGAATTGCAGATGGTCAGGTCTGCTTCCTACAGACTCGGGCTGTGGCCCCTCCTTTGGAGAGTATAGTTCCAAAGCCTCCTTGGGGGAGAACCCACTGGGGTTAGGATTATGCCCCCGCCCCCACTACGACCTCATCCATCTCCCCCATGATGGCAAACACTTATAAGTATTCTGTGATACAAGATTTCTCTTGAGTCCTATACATGAGGGCTGCCGCTCCTGTAGGAGGTACGGTATATGTGAGCTGGTGTGTCTGCACCATTGCTAACACTGACAAACTTTAAATGGGTAAGAAGCCCGGCTCGCTGGCGTGCAGTTTTATCCGGTAAAGCAAATAATTAGAGGTCTTGGGGCCGAAACTATCTCAACCTATTCTCAAACATTGCTAACACTGAGCTAGACAGGAGGTTAAAACTCGGTCATCAAAGCCCCCAGAGCTCGCCTCTCCGCTCAGACACCTGCGTTCCCCGCGCGCCTGCGTAGACAGCCCCTCCCGGCCTCTGAGCCTCGGTCTCGGAAATACTTCCCACATGAACCATATCTTTCCAGCCTTCACCTGCAAACGTTCAAGCTGACTCACTGGTTGCGTTTGGAACTGACCCAGTAAAATATGCTTCCCCCCCTAAGTCTCATGCACAAAGAAATACATGCAGGCGCTTTGCTTTTGTAGGTACACGAAACTGTCCGACCCGGCCAACTGGCTGAGGGTGGACCCCGTGAACGGGCAAGTCACGACGATCGCCGTGCTGGACCGGGAGTCCCCCCACGTGAAGAACAACATCTACAACGCCACCTTCCTCGCCTCGGACAACGGTGCGTCCTGTGGCCCGGCACCGGGGCGGCCCCCCGCGTGTCCTCAGAGCGAGGAGGGCGCCCGGGGATGCGTCCTCGGGGCACGAGGTCTCCGACAGAACCCGGTGGGCTGGCACACTCAGGCCCCAGCGCCCAGGCTCCGAGTCCGCGGGGTGCCGGGGACGTACCCTGTGCTTCTTGACGTTCCCCCCTCCCGGCGGCCTCGTGTGACCACGACAGGCCTCTGGGGTCTTCCGTCCTGTTGCCTGTCGGTGCCCCGTCACTGCAGGGGGTCCGCCCTCCGTGGCCCGGACGCGGCCGTGCCTGGGGGGGGGGGTGTCTCTGTATGTGTCTGCTGCCGTCCGTCTGTCCGCCTCTGGCATTTTCCCTCTTTCTGATTCTTGCCTCTCGTCTGCCATGAGCTCAGAAACTCTTAATTCGGGGCGTGAGCTGGGCTAACTGAGGACGGCAGCTTTAGGGTACGGGCTTTGTGACCTCATTTGGTCTGTCTCTTGGGTCTCGGCCGGGTTCTAACTACCTTGTTTCCCCCAAAATATGACAGTGTCTTATATTAATGTTTGCTCCCAAAGATGCGCTAGGTCTTATTTTCAGGGGATGCATTATGTCTCCACGAAGCAGGTCTTGTTTTCGGGGGATGTCTCATTTTCGGGGAGACTCGGCAGTGGAGGGGGCAGGCAGCGTGTGTCCCGGTTCAGGGAGGCGGGGCGCGGTGGCCGGCGCTCACCGCGGCCTGTGCTTGTCCCCAGGCATCCCGCCCATGAGCGGGACGGGCACGCTGCAGGTCTACCTGCTGGACGTCAACGACAACGCGCCGCAGGTGCTGCCCCAGGAGGCCGAGACGTGCGAGACGCCGGCCCCCAACGCCATCAACATCACGGCCCTGGACTACGACATCGACCCCAACGCCGGGCCCTTCGCCTTCGACCTGCCCCTGTCCCCCGCGAGCATCAAGAGGAACTGGACCATCACGCGGCTCAACGGTAAGAGCGGTCAGCGGTGTGCGTGCCCGTGGCCTGGAGCAGCCTGGTGCCCTCAGGCCGTGTCAGGTGCTCTGTGATCTTCTCGTGAAATCTCTTCGGAGCCACGTGGCGTGCAAGACTGCAAAGCCCTGCTGAAACTGGTGGAGCTCAGTGGATAGAGCATCAGCCTGCGGACCGAAGGGTCCCAGGTTCGATTCTGCTCAGGGCATGTACCTTGGTTGCGGGCACATCCCCAGTAGGGGGCGTGCAGGAGGCAGCTGATCTGTGTTCCTCTCATAGATGTTTCTAGCTCTCTCTCCCTCTCCCTTCCTCTCTGTAAAAAATCGATAAAATATCTTTAAAGGAAGGAACCCCAAAGCCCTGCAAACAGCACGCCTCCCCGGGCAGCGCTGGGTCCGCGTGCTCGGTACCGTCAGGGTGGGCGGCGTCCCTTCCAGAAGGTGCTGGCGCTTCCGTCGGGTGCGGCGGCCCCGCTCACTGGCCTTTATTTCACGCAGGTGACTTCGCTCAGCTCAGCCTGAAGATCAAGTTCCTGCAGGCGGGCATCTACGACGTCCCCATCATCATCACGGACTCGGGGAACCCGCCCCGGTCCAACAGCTCGGTGCTGCGCGTGAAGGTGTGCCAGTGCGACTCCAACGGGGACTGCACGGACGTGGACCGCATCGTGGGCGCCGGGCTGGGCACCGGGGCCATCGTGGCCATCCTGCTCTGCATCATCATCCTGCTCGGTGAGGCCCGGCCCGGCCCCCTCCCCGCTCCCCGCTTCCCTCTGGGCCCCGCTCCCTCTGCTGCCGGACACCGGGCGGAGGGGCGTGTCCATGTGGCCTTTCCCAGGAGCCCCCAGTCCCACCGGGGACAGCAGTCCCCTCCGCAGGGAGGGGCGCCCGCCTCCGTGCTGCTCTGACCTGCTGGCAGCAAGCCCCGCCCAGGCCCTGTTCCCATTTTCTTAACTTTATTTTTCTTTTGTAATATATTTGTACTATAAAAAATCAATTAAACATGTTTTTTTAGAAATTAAAGAAATATATAGATAGATTGATAGATAGATTTCAGACAAAGAGGGAGAGAGAGAGAGAGATAAAGATGAATGGTGACAGAATCATTGATCTGCCTCCTGCACACCCCGCCCTGGGGGTCCAGCCAGCCACCTGGGCCTGTGCCCTGACCGGGAATCAAACTGGGACCTCCTGGTTCATGGGTCGATGCTCAACCGCTGAGCCACACTGGCCGGCAGATCATTTCATGGGGATGAGCACCCGCCAGCAGGCCCAAGGGGAAGGCGGAAACGGTCACCGGCCAGGGCATGGGCGATGGCTCTGAGCACAGGCATCCCCCGGTGAGTCCCGGGGCACCGGGTCTGGGGCCCGGGCCTCCACACCGGAACCCGGAGGCGGGCCCTGCTGTCTCCTCTCCATGTGAGGCCGGGAGCGGGGCCAGGGAAAAGGCGCCACGGACATGGTCACAGGCCTCGTGCCCGCCTTACCGTCCGCCGTCCCCTCCCACCAGTGCTGGTGCTGCTGTTCGTGGTGTGGATGAAGCGCCGGGACCGGGAGCGCCAGGCCAAGCAGCTCCTCATCGACCCCGAGGACGACGTCAGGGACAACATCCTCAAGTACGACGAGGAGGGCGGCGGCGAGGAGGACCAGGTGAGCGGGGTCACCTCTCGGGGGGGACGCTGACGATGGGACACGCTGAGGGACAGGAGGGACAGACAGGAGGGCCGCGGGGAGAGCAGGTTTCTGTGGCCGCATCCTTAACCCGGAGTTCTTCCCAAAGCTCCAGCCTCGGGCGTATTGTGGGAGAACCTCACCGCCATGGGTGAAGGAGCCTGGGTTGCAACCCAGTTCTAGTAACGTTTGCACTAGTGAGGTATTTTCATTGACAGTTTTTCTCCATCAGATATTGAAAATGTTAAGTAAAAGTGGTTTCTTACATTGGGGTTTGGATATGCACAGGGCGTCCCTAAAAGGTATGCGCACTGTGAATAATCACAAAGGCGGTGTTCGTTAAAATGCATCTCATTTCCAAAACTGAGCTATCGGCGGTTAAAGCGTGTGTACACTTTTGGGGGGACACCCTGTGTGTGGGCATGTGGTGTATCTGTGTGTGTATACATAGATACACACTCACACTCACACACACACACACACACACACGCGTGTGTGTGTGTGTGTGTGTGTGTGTATAGAGAGAGAGAGAGGAGAAAAAGCACTGGACTGTTCATTTTACACATATTTTCCAAGCAAATTCGACATTCGGGGTGCCATTACAATCACGGGGGATACAGAGGTGGGCAGATCCCACAAAACCTGCCTTCCAGAGCCTGAGATCCTTGAGAAACACGTGAAGTGGGGGACAGTGCCTCGTTCCTCTGTATGCGTGCCACATCTGACCTGGTGCCCAGCTCATCTTTCTGTCACCGTGACGTGCGTGTGCCTGTAGATAGTGTGAGCGCCAGGGCGTGTGCATGCAGGAATAGCGTTCTTGCGAGGACCAGAGGGACCCGCAGGCGGAACACAGAACCGCGCCTGCTCGGAAGTGGCATTTGGGGTGTCACGCTAGCTAACGCTCACGAGGTCTGTTCTATGTCCCAGGCATCCCGCCAGGGGCGTGGAATGGCACCGCTTAAACCTGGTGACAGTTAACGCCCGCGGTGTCCGTGTGGAGACAGAGCCGGAGGGGTGTGAACTCTGGTGTGAGCTCCCCACCTGGGGGTGACGGGTGCAGCCTCCCTCCCGGTCCGTCCTGTGCCATCGGGAACGGCTGCTCCGAGGTGCTGCTTCTGAGGTGACCGGGTGGCTGAACTCAGCCCTGGGAAGTCACGCGTGTCGGCGGCACCTGACAGCCTGGCCGTGCTCCCTCGTGACGGCCTGTGTGGAGGGCACAGGCAGAAACAGGAGCCGGAGTTCATGGCCTTGGGCTGTCGGCGAGTGGGGTGTGCTCCGGCTGAGGCACACGTAGGCGTTCCTGCCTCCCGGCCACTCTCCGTGGACGCGCTGCCCCTCCCGCCGTCCCGCTCTGGGGCGTGGAGACGCTCTGTGTCAGGGAGCCGTGCACACCCACCGCGTGTTTGATCGCTGGGCCTGGGGTGAGCGCTCCGTGGCGCCTGTGGGCAGGTTGCGGGTGGTCAGGGAGGGGCCTGGCCACGCCGGACCGGCTCAGCGTCCCGCTGCCCTGCCCGCCCACGCTCGGCGCCTCTCATTCAGGAGAGGATTCGGGGTCTGTGGGAAGGAAGCCGGGGTGTGTGAGGCTGCCGTGGATGCTGGCTAATTAGCGTGGCCCCGTGAACGGACCCCGGCGCTTCTGCCTTGGAACCGCCTTTGGATATTCAAATGCATGTTTGGCTTCCTCCGTAATTAATCTGGCTCTCACTCTCCGAGCCGTGTTCAGGATTAGCAAAAACTGCGTCGATCGCGTCATTTCATAAATCTTCTACTCGTGTTTCATGTTCCATGTCATTCTTTGTAATTTTCTCGGCCTACACTTACACCCAGCTCAATGATGCTTCTCTGAAAGTAGTCACAAGTGCCCAGGCATCGTGGCTCCGTGGTTGAGGGTTGAGCTGTGAACCCGAAGGTCCACGGTTCGATTCCTGCTCAGAGCACACGCCCGGGCGGAGGACTCGGTCTCCAGTAGGGGGCGTGCAGGAGGCATCCCGATCAGTGACTCTCATCACGGATGTTTCTCTCTCCCTTTCCCTTCCCCTCTGAAACCAATAAAAATATATTTTTTAAATAGTCCTCAGTGGAAGGACACCGGGCACAACTGGGTGCTGCTTGGAACTGGAGGCCGAGAGGCAAGGGCCACGGGATTTCTCAGCATCCGCTGGTCTGGACCGGGGCCGATGTGTCACCTGCCCTGGGTCCTCCTCGCCCCCACTCCGTCCCTTTGGGAAGTTGTTTGATGAGAGGTGACGGTTGTAGTTATTTCAGGAAAGACCGCTTCCTTCCTTCATTGACTTGGTGCCCTCACATTGATGCTGGCGATCACGTGGCGAACCGTGTCTGTGGCCAGGATGTAGCCACATGATGGCCATAAATCCTCTGCCCGTTCTCCTCCCGACCTCTGAGGCTTCCTCTGCTCAGAGATAAACCCTCGGCCTGACTGGGCTGCTCTCCGTCCGCTTTCCCGATGGGGGCGCTGTGCCGGGCACGCCTCCTTCTACCGGTCGCGGTGGCTGGTTTCCTTGTGTGGTGCTCGCCTTCCCGTGGCGTCCTCGCGTGGCCTCTTGGTTCTTGATGGCCTTTTCGTCACGACCGAAGATCTGTTTCTGATCCTCTGTTATGATTCTGCTTGCCGTTGCCGTGGTAGAAAACGGAGACAGCATGGCAGAGTGGGTTCCGTACATTCTTGCCGGGCTGTGTGGGGCGGCGGGTCCGAGGGGCACGGGGACCACGGGCGGAGCTCCTGCCGGGAGGGGCCGTGGGAAAGCGGCTGCTTCCCTCGCTCCTCGGGCTGGGAAGGGCATGGGGCACCAGGAGGCACCCGCGGTCCCCGCGGAGCCAGAGTGAGCACGGGCGCCGCTCCCCGGGGCACCTCCGCTGCGCATCCCGTGGATCGGCCACCGTTCTCCTGGGATTCCAGAATGTCCGTGTCTGCCGGGGCGGCGTTTCATGACGCATCTTCTCTAACGCGGCCGGACGCCTGCAGGTGGGCCCGTGGTGTGGTTCTCTGAGCCAGCCACGAACCACCGCCAGGCAGCGGGAGGGAACAGAGACGCCGGGCCAGAGCTTCAGCTGCTGACTTCTTCATAACACTCCCAAAACGGAATCCTCGTGAAGCCATTGTCCATCAAGGTGGGAGGAAACATGTTTCCCCCCCCACTTGCAGCGTTAATCTTTTAAATATATTTTATTGATATTTTTTACAGAGAGGAAGGGAGAGAGATAGAGAGCTAGAAACGTCGATGAGAGAGAAACATCGACCAGCTGCCTCTTGCACATCCCCTACCGGGATGTGCCCGCAACCAATGTACATGCCCTTGACCGGAATCAAACCTGGGACCTTTCAGTCCACAGGCTCTACCACTGAGCCAAACCGGCTTCTGCAGCAGCGTTAATCTTTTAAAAACCCAATCCCAGGCCTATTTCCAGGGGGCGTTGCCGAATAGCCCGTGTTCCAAACCTTAGGGCAAACAACTGTCCTTGGCTCCTGTGGCAGTCCCTTTCTTTGGGAAGTTCACGTCGTAAAGGTGGACAGACGTACCAGGATTTTCCGGCTCCGCTTTTTCTCCAGAGTTTTAGGAACCAAGTAAAGATTTTTTAAAAATATATATATATTTTATTGATTTTTTACAGAGAGAAAGGGAGAGGGATAGAAAGGTAGAAACATCGATGAGAGAGAAACATCGACCAGCTGCCTCCTGCACACACCCCACTGGGGATGTGCCCACAACCAAGGCACATGCCCTTGACCAGAATCGAACCTGGGACCTTTCAGTCCACAGGCCGACGCTCTATCCACTGAGCCAAACCAGTTCTGGCCAAATAAAGATTTCTTGTCGGGTTGTTCCTTCTTTATAATCTTCGGACTGCTAGGAACCCAGTGATCTTGAGCATGGTTTGAAGTCTCTGTAATTCTCTTTGTCATTCTCATCCTCCACGTTGTAATTTGTGTGAGGGGAGCCGTACAGGCTTGTAACGACGTATAATTTAGGGGGTTTGCGTAGAGCGACCCCTTATCAAAGGGCTTAAAATGGGAGCCTGGGGTCAGGACCTCTGCCCCGAGCACCCACATGTGGACACAAGCCCCCCGCCTCCCCCAGCAGCGGATTTTTTATCCCGTATTTGCCATAGACCAGTAGAAACCATTAGAGAAACTTTATTTTTTTTTAATCTTTATATAGCCCTAACTGGTTTGCTCAGTGGATGGTGCATTGGCCTGCAGACTGAAGGGTCCCGGGCTCGATTCCGGTCAAGGGCATGTACCTTGGTTGCGGGCACATCCCCAGTGGGGGGTGTGCAGGAGGCAGCTGGTCGATGTTTCTCTCTCATCGATGTTTCTAACTATCTATCCCTCTCCATTCCTCTCTGTAAAACATCAATAAAATAAATTTTTAAAAATCTTTACTGTTGAAAGTTTTACATAGGTTCCCATTTTCCCCCATTGACCTCTTCCAGCCTGGCCTCATTCCTCCCTTCCCCCTTTCTCTCCTCCTCCTTCCCCTCCCCTCTCCAGCCCTCACCACCCCGTGGGCCGTGTCTGCGGGTTATGCCTGTGTGCAGCAGACAAGCTCATTGGTGGGTCTCTTTGCACCCCCCCTCCTTCCCTCTGAGGTTCCCCAGTCTGTCCGTGCTTCTGTGGCTCTGGGTCTGATTTCGTCCATCGGTTCATTCGGTTCGTTGGCTTCCACAAACGCGTGAGATGACCTTTCTCACCGCAGAGAAGCCTGTGTGCACCCCAGCTCCCAGCTCCCAGCTTCCCGCAGGCGCCGGGAGACTGCGGGGCGGACAAATCCCGTCACTCCGGGGACTCGCCATGGCAGGCGTCTCGGCAGTGGGACCCAGGGTGCCCCCCCCCCCACTGTGCGTGTGGCCGTGGTGGGTCATGTGACCCAAGAGGGGTTTCTTGAGTTAGGCTGCTCTTCTGGACATCCGGCATGGCGTGTGCGGGAGCGTCACATGAGCAAACACGTAAAGAGCTAGGCCCGTGGTCGGCAAACTCGTGAGTCCACAGAGCCCAATACCAACAGGACAACGACTGACATTTCTCTGGAGAGCCACATTTTTTTAAACTTAGACGCCTTCTAACACCACGTCTTCAACATAGACTCGCCCAGGCCGTGGCATTTTGTGGAAGAGCCACCCTCAAGGGGCCAGAGAGCCGCTATGGCTCGAGAGCCGCCATTTGCCGACCAGGGGCCTAGACCATCCCGAGCCTTGAATAGATCAAAGCTGCTGTCAGAGCTGGTTTTAGACAGAGAGGAAGCTGCGTGATAAAGGCATCAGAAACGGTAAACGCCAGCATTACGTTGGGGGATTTCCACTAAGCTGGGGGCATGGTACCTCATGTCACTGGAATGGGGGGGGGGTGTTCCATCTGCTGAGCATCTGCCTGCACCTGAGAGTCCGATGTGTCTCACAGTAGAGTCTGTTTCTTTTCTTCTATTTTTTCTCTTTTTAATATATTTTATTGATTTCTTACAGAGAGGAAGGGAGAGGGATAGAGAGTTAGAAACACTGATGAGAGAGAATCATCGATCAGCTGCCTCTAGCACCCCCCCTACTGGGGATGTGCCCGCAACCAAGGTACCGTATTTGCCGGCATATAAGACGATTTTTTGGCCCTGAAAAATACGTATTTGCTGGTGTATAAGACGACTGGGCGTATAAGACGACCCCCTAAAATTTCCACTCAAAATACAGAGTTTGTTATATACTCGCCGTATAAGACTACCCCCCACTTGGAGGCATATTTTTCAGAGCCAAAAAATCGTCTTATACGCCGGCAAATACGGTACATGCCCTTGACCGGAATCGAACCTGGCTCTATCTACTGAGCCACACCGGTTTTGGCAGAGAATCCGTTTCTTTACACTCGGTCCCGCTGGGGGGTGTGAAAGCTGGACGTGGTGCTGAGGGCCTGGCCTGCCCAGACCTTCCCCACCAGCTGGGCGGGGCCTGTCCCCAAGGGGTCAAGGGGTCAGGCCGCTTTCTGAGGTCCCACGGGGGCCAGAGGGTGGCAGACCTTGTCCCCTGTCCGTGACGAGCCATGCGGCAAAGGTTGTGGACCACACACAGTCTCTGAGGCGCATGCGTCTCGTGGTGGTGGCTGGAGTTCTAACAGTGTGAACGCCGGGCTGGGCAGACGGGCCCACATGCCAGAGCCTGCGGATCTGGATGGTGAAGGCACAGAGGGGCGAAGCGAGGCGCTGGGACCAGCCTGGCTAACACCCCCATTTGGGGAAGGGAAGCATACCTGCATCCGTTTAACACAGGTTTTAATAAACATCCTAATAGAGAAACCAGTCTTCCTTTGCCCCAGGGGGGCCGTGGCTGGGGCTGGGAATTAAAGGAGCGGAGGAAGGCGGGCAGGAGACGGCGTCCGCACATGTGGCACTCTTGGCACGTGCCCGGGGGCCTTCCCAGGAGAATGAAACCCGAGATGTGGCTGTGCCGTGGCTGTGGCCGTGGCCGTGGCTGTGGCCGTGGCAGGAAGCTAGCAGACGGGCGGGGCTGGGCTCTGCAGGAAGCAGTGGGAGCCCAGGAGGAAGGTGATGGGAGAAGCAGGAGGAAGGTCGGGGACTGAATGCCCCTGGCCCAGCTTGTCCTCCCCCCTCCCGGGCCACGAGGGCCCCTCCATGGGGGAGCTTCAGGGAAACTCCTTTCCCAGGGAGACCGGGGATGGGGAGAAGGCCGCAGGGACCTTCCCGTTTCGGTCGTTTTGAGAAATTCCTCCCACGTAACGCACATCACGTGTGAAGGTGCCCTGTGGGAGGGCGGTGGGTGCCGTTGTCACCTCTGCTGCTTTGGTGTAAGTGTGTTTCCCAGTGCATCTGTCACCGGTGGGACCTCCTGTCACCGCCCTCCCCGGGAACGGAGGAGGAGCCGCAGGGGACAGGGGGAGCACGGGCTGTGGGGGAGAAACCAGGGCCAGAGCGAGGGGGAGAGATCTCATCCCAGCCGAGCGCTGCCCATGGCCGCCGCCGTGGTCCCGCACTCACGCCCCCGCCGGCCTGTCCCCGCAGGACTACGACCTGAGCCAGCTGCAGCAGCCCGACACCGCCGAGCCCGACGCCGCCAAGCCCGTGGGCATCCGCCGGCTGGACGAGCGGCCCATCCACGCCGAGCCCCAGTACCCCGTGCGCTCCGCCGCCCCGCACCCCGGCGACATCGGGGACTTCATCAACGAGGTACGGCTTCCCTCCCCTCCGAGCGCCTCGGTCCTCCTCACGGCTGGTTCTGGGGAGCCCCCGAGGGCTGGGGTGCGGTGTCCTGCGCACTAGTTCCCCTCCCGTGTGTCTGTCTGGGTGAGAGAACACGGCTGCAGGATCACAGACCACGTGGAGGTGCTTGGTCAGCCCGAAGGGGATCTGTCGGCGAGAACCTGCCTTAGGAAAGGCCTGCATTCACAGGGTGTTCTGGAAACATCTATGCACATGCTCCGAGTAATTAATTATAAGGGCCGTGCGGATTAAAACATACTTCATTTTCAAACCAAGGCTCTCTGCCGTTACAGCGTGTACATTTTAGGGGAACACCCTATATTATCAGTATGGACCAGTGGCCGGCAAACCACGGCTCGCAAGCCACATGCGGCTCTTTGGCCCCTTGAGTGCGGCTCTTCCACAAGACGCCACAGCCTGGGCGAGTCTATGTTGAAGAAGTGGCGTTAGAAGAAGTTTAAGTTTAAAAAATGTGGCTCTCTAAAGAGATTTCAATCGTTGTCCTGTTGATATTTGACTCTGTTTGCTAATGAGTGTGCCTACCACTGGTCTAGGCTGTTTTCTGAGATTATAATCCATAGACTAACAATATGAAAGAAGCGTGTTCTACTTCCTTCTGATAGCACTCATGAAGGTCATAATAGTTCACTTTCATTCCCCTCGAGTTGCACCCTCTCAATCCACAAATGGGGAGAACCCAGCCGCTCCCGGGACCAGAGAGCACTGTCAGAGGCCGACCGCAGGAAGAGAGCTAAGTTCAGTATCTGGGCAGTGATTTAAATGCGTGTCTGGTTGAGGAGTTGTAAGAGCACCTGGAAGAGGCAGCTTGCTTCTCTCCTGAACGTAGTGGATGTGATGTCCACTGTCAGCTCCCTCCCGGCACCCCCGTGGGTCGGGACTGGCCAGGAGGTCTGCGGCACGCCTTGCTCCAGTTTTGAAGGGATGTGACGTGAGCTGCTTCACTTGGTCCTGTGTGCCGCCGGGCCGCGGTCCTCTTTGGCCGTGGGCTGGGAGGGTGGGAGCGGAGCCTGTGGGTGCTGCCTGCGAGTGCACGGCGGGCCTTGGTCTCCAGGCAGACGGCCCCACGCGCGGGATGTCCGAGAGGAGGGCTGGGCCTCAAGTGTTTCAGAGGGGCGAGCGCTGGTGGCGTGTGCCCCTGCAGAGGGGGGTGCACTGGTGGCATGTGCCCCCTGCAGAGGGGGGTGCGCTGGTGGTGTGTGTGCTGGTGGTTAGTTATTCCCTGGGCTGCTGTGACGTAGCCATATATTACGTTTACCTCTCAGGCCACCGTGGGTGTTTAGATGCACTTACGGTTTGGGGGGAAAAAAAAGGTTTCGACACCCACCTAGAATATTTATCTGTCCCCGCAAGTGTGTGTTCCTGTCCGTTTCTGAAGCGCCTGCTGCTTTCTGAGCGTACGCGTTGGCGCCTGCAGGGCCAGCAGGTTGAGGGGCAGGAGAAGCTACTGACTGAGAACAAATAGGAGTCCGGCACCTCCTCTTCCACAGAAGGCTGCCCTCGCCTCCGGGGGGGGGGGGGGGGCGGGGAGGTGACCTGCTGGCCCAGTTAGGGGCGCTCAGTGGCCTCCTTCCCACACAGACCTCCTCACCTCTAGGGCTCCTGGCAGGGGGTTCCCTCTGCCTCCCTTGGGAGGGGGGGACCCCCCTCGGTTCACATCCCCGGGTTATGGGGGGCCTGGTCTTGGGCCACATGGGTTTGCTGAGCCCATGAGCGGTTGGAAGACTGCTGAGGCGCAGGCATTGGCTGTGATGATGAGGTAGGAACTGTGTGAGGGAAGGGGAGCAGAGTCTAAGCCAGCCACGGCCTCCGCTTGGCCAGGAAGCGAGTGCAGGAGGCGACGGTGTCAGGGCCCTCGGTGGAGGGTCCGGGTGTGACAGGCAGCTCGGCGGGGGCGGCAGAGCAGGAACTGCCACAGGCCCGAGTCAGAGTGACTTTCAGACACCCTGGCGCCCGCCCAGGCCCTGCCATCGGGGACACTCCTCGGGGGGTGCCCGTGGCTTCCCGGAGCCGGCGGACAGAGGCAAGCCCAGCCGGGGCTGTGCGGGGCCGAGGGTAGGAGGAGGGGCTGGAGCACATGGTAAACGCTTTTCAAACGTCAGCAGTGCTCTGTCCGGGTCTTTATTTGACTCAGCACGGCACCCAGGGGCCCAAAGGAAGAATAATTCAGCTGCGATGAGAGTCGGGAGCTTTTATAGATTGGGGAACAGGTAAGCTCAGGCAGACGTTTTACTGTTTGTTTATATAATGAATGAATGTTGCCCCAACTCTCAAGAACGGTAACATTTCCAGTCTGGTAGGCAAAGGAAAACAAATCACAGGATGTCTAATGCCCGCTGCAGCCTTCCGTTCTGTTTGGGGTTTCTAAACGTGACCTTCGGAGTTTGAGAAGAGGAGGCACATCTGTTCCATCCCGGCCCAGCCACGGGCGTTAGCACACCCCAGTCATTTCTCTAACCCCACGCGCTCCTTCACCCGGGAGCACGAAAACCCGGGCGTCCTTCCGTGAAAAGGCCGACGTCCGATCGTCATCATTTAAAAACGTAGGGAGGTGCTTCCGGAATAACCTGTTTGAAGCTATGGGAATGGAAAACCTGGCTTTTGTGCCTGCGGGTTAGATTCCGTCCACTCTCTTTAAAATACCTCTGCCCGCGCCGACCGGGGTTGGGCGTTTGGGTTCGAATCCAGTGGCCTGTGACCTTGTCCGAGGTCAGGATCCTTGGCGTCACCTGTGGGGCTCCCAGCCTGCTTCCTGTACAGGAGGGTAACGATAGAGTTTCCCTTTAAGATGGCAGCCAGGCTCACGTGAGCTAATCCACGTGAAAGTGCTTGGTGTGTGCCTGTCAAACAAGACAGTCTCTTAATTATTGTCAGCATTGTGTCACTACTGGAGGCACTTGTCCCTCAGCCCAGCCTGTGCCCTCTCAGTCTGGGACTGCCGGCTCCTAACGGCTCGCCTGCCTACCTGAGCGCCCCTAACCACCTCCGGCCTCGGAAGACCCAGGCTTCCCTCCTCTGGCCTCAGGACCCGGGACCAGAGGAGGACGCTTCTCCCAGGCTGCAGCCACAGCTGCTGGCACCCAGGACTGCAGGCCCGTGGCTTCTCCCCAGCCCAGCTCTGTCAGGAAGGACGCATCTTGTCTAATTAGTATAGATTGTTGCAAATCATCTTCCTACTGTCTTCTAGTTATCAATAGAACACACACACACACACACACAAAACAAAACAAAAAAAACCTCCTCTTTTTTAAAAAATTGCTTTTAAGCAAATGAAGTTCCCAGAAAGGGCTGTGGTAAGGACCGACCCCCGCTGTGCGGTGAGCGTGTGCACCCGCAGTCCATGTGGTATGCACCGCCCGCGGTGCTGGCTTCTGCACTAAGCTTAATCAGATGAAAAAACATTTCAAACAAAGGGACGCGCCTTCCGCTCCCAGGAAGCAAGGAGCAGACCCACAGCCTGGAGGACAGGAGCATGGTGTGGGGGTGGGTCTGGGGGGATCAGAGGTGGGTGCCTCATGAAGCGCACCGGAGCAGACAGGTGCTGGCCTGACCTGTGTGGCCCCCCGAGGCCCCCTGAGACCCTCCCCTCCGGCCCCCGGACGGCAGGCCTCGGAGGAAGGACCTCAGGTTCCCCAGGTCTGCACACCCTCCCCGCTACCTACGCTTTTTAATCAGCTCTGACTTAATTTCTTATTAAAGCGGATTACTGTAAGGCTCCTGCGCTGA
This sequence comes from Vespertilio murinus, assembly GCA_963924515.1. Classification (NCBI taxonomy): domain Eukaryota; kingdom Metazoa; phylum Chordata; class Mammalia; order Chiroptera; family Vespertilionidae; genus Vespertilio; species Vespertilio murinus. Next base: position 2,274,814 of record OZ004709.1, on the reverse strand, counting down.
TTAAAAACCGCCCTGCACGTCCCCCGGGAGACGCTCCTGTCCTTGTAGCTAGGTGGTGGGGGCAGTCAGGGCTGGGCCGGGAGAGGGACTCCCAGCATGCAGGAGAGGGAGCACACCCAGCATAGAGGGGAGGGAGCACACCCAGCATGCAGGAGAGAGAGCACACCCAGCATACAGGGGAGGGAGCACACCCAGCATACAGGGGAGGGAGCACACCCAGCATACAGAAGAGGGAGCACACCAGCATACAGGGGAGGGAGCACACCCAGCATACAGGGGAGGGAGCACACCCAGCATACAGGGAGGGAGCACACCCAGCATACAGGGGAGGGAGCCGGGGGAGCAGGGACCCTCCAGGGAGGACTGTGAGAGAGGCCGTGCTGTCCCCGGTGAGGAGGTGATGGGCCCTGAACCGAGGCATCGGCAGGGACAGCAGACAGTGAGGGAAGCAGCCGGCCTCGGCCCCGGGCCTCCCTCCCGCCGGCTCCTTCGCTGAGGAGGAAGGTGGGCTTGGCTGGTCCCTGTGACGGCACCGCACAGGGTCAGAGCCTGGGGGTGCCCGCCCAGCTCTCCTCTCACAGAGGCGCCGGGACTCCGGGAGACAGGTAGTTCAGGGGCTGAGCTGAACCAGGCCTGTGAACCAGGCCGGGGTTCGATTCCCAGTCAAGGCACGTGCCTTGGGGTTGGGGCGCGATGCTCAGGGTCGGGCGTGCAGGAGGCAGCCGCTCAGTGAGTCTCTCTCATCATTCACGTCTCTCTCCCTCTCTCCCTCTCCCTTCCTCCCTGAAATCAATACAAATATACTTTAAAAAAGAAGAAGCCATTTGTCTTGATTCGAATAAATAAGTGCCAAAGATATAAATAAATAACGGTGCATTTCTTGGCTACGGCTCCCGAAGGCCACGCCAGCGAGCCGCCTGCGGTGCTAGCTGAGAATGACAAGGCCCTTCTCAGTCACGGGGTCACGGGGCGGCAGTGGCCCAGGCCGGGGTGTGGGCATCTCAGGAGGGGGAAGGGGAGCTGCCCTCCATGGTGGCCCTCCTCCCGCTGAGGAGAGGGAGTGAGGATCAGGGAGAGGAGCCGGCGGAGACATGGCTGGACAGGCCGGGTGCATGCGGAGGCAACAGATTAATGTGTCTCCGTCACACTGGTGTTTCTCTCCCCCCACCCCGCCCCTTTATCTCTCCTTAAAAAAATAAAATAAAATAAAAATCGAAGGAAATAAACCCTCCAGTGAGAATGTAAAACTCACAGAATCTCATCTACACAGGGGCCTCCACTCACTGGCCCGCCTGCGGCCGGCGGGGAGGGCACGCTGGCTGCCCGGGCCTGTGTCTGTGGCGGGCTCTGCCTGCGGGAAGGCCTCCTGAGTCACCGAGGAAAGAAGTCCTGGATTTGGAGAAAAATTACAGCTTGTGGTCCCCGGCCTCCGCAGACGTACCCTGTGGTTTATGCTATAAATATGACGAAGAAAATGCCATCTCAACGTGTTTGTTACAGGCGGTAGTCACTGCCCTTAAAAGAGAATGATACCCGATCCCATGTATCCGTTAGCCTCCCACGCCCCGCTTTGGAAAGACCACAGGTGGCTTCCCGTGTGCGTTACCTTAGTCAGAACCCCGTGGTCAGGCCTTGTCTTCCTCTTCCTCCGAGGTCCTCCGAATGCAGGTCAGATGCGGGTCTCGGTGGTTTTTCCTTTTTGTTTTCTGTTGGCAGCTTCCCGAGGCCCTTTGGCCGCACTTTCTCCAGTTAAACCCCTCCCAGTGTGTGTCTTGGCTTCGCCGGCCTGACTCCCTAGGGCCGTGGTCAGCAAACTGCGGCTCCGGAGCCACAGGCGGCTCTTTGGCCCCTGGAGGGTGGCTCTTCCACAAAACACCACGGCCTGGGCGAGTCTGTTTTAAGGAAGTGGCGTTAGATGAAGTTTAAGTTTAACAAATGTGGCTCTCCCAAGAAATCTCATTCGTTGTGCTGTTGGTATTTGGCTCCGTTGACTGGTGGGTTTGCCGACCACTGCTCTAGGGGTTCTTGCTTTATAGAGGAGTTAGATTTTATCTAATGTTTTAAAGTTTATCTTTGTTGTGGGAAGTGATACAGATGCCCTTTTTTTTCTCCCATTGACTCTAGCCTGCCCCACATCACCACCCTCTGTCTGTGCCCATGGGTGGTGCATACAGGCAGACAAGTGCTTTGGTTGATCTCTTCCCACCCATCCTCCCTCCCTCCCTTCCCTCTGAGGTTCCACAGTCTGTTCCATGGTTCTGTGTGTCTGGATCTGTTCTGTTTATCAACTTACTTTGTCCTTGGGTTCAACAAATGTGCCATCTGGGATCCACCCCCCTCCTATTCCTCCTCCTCCTCTTCCTCCTCCTCCTCCTCCTCCTCCTCCTCCGCCCGGCTCATTTCGCTTAGCGTGCTGACTTCTGAGACCCGGCGGCCCCCAGGCTCAGGGTGGAAAGGTTGCGGTCTGCAGGTGGACCGTGGCCGGCTAGCCCTGGGCCCCACGGAGCCCCGGGCCCTGCCTGCGGCTCTCCCGCGGTAACCTGTCCTCCTCGTCCCCCCCCTCCACACCGCAGGGCCTGAAAGCGGCGGACAACGACCCCACGGCGCCGCCCTACGACTCGCTCCTGGTGTTCGACTACGAGGGCAGCGGCTCCACGGCCGGCTCGCTGAGCTCGCTCAACTCGTCCAGCAGCGGCGGCGAGCAGGACTACGACTACCTGAACGACTGGGGGCCGCGCTTCAAGAAGCTGGCCGACATGTACGGCGGCGGCGACGACTGACCGGCCCGCCGGCCCGCTGACGCTCCTTCCCGCGATCATCGCCGGCCGGAGCGGCCTGGACGGCCCGGCCGGCGGCTGGCTCGGCCCGGGAACGTCGGTGCCCGGGCCGCCGTCCGGCCGTCCGTCCGTCCGTCCGGAGGACACCGAGCTCAGCCACACTTGAATTTTGCAGTACAGAAGCACTGGGATTTTACGTGCCTTTTTGTACCTTTTTCAGATTGGAATTAGTTTTCTGTTCGAGGCTTTAATGGTACCGATTTCTGACACGAGACGTAGAGGACAGACTATTTTGTGGGGGGGGGGGGGGAGCAGGGAGCCGAACCATGACACACGCTGCAACACGCTTTGGTTCCATCGCATTTGCTTTGATTGAGATCCCGAGGTTAAACACGCCAACAACACGCAAACATGCAAACAACTCATGGAGCAGTTTTTATTATCTGGGGGGGGGCGGGGGGGGAGTGAGGCCCTGAGATTGGAAAAAATGTACATTACTTATAGTTTTAGACGTTAGATTTCCTTTTTTTCCACTAAAATCTTAAAAACGTATGCAGCTGGTTGCGAAGAAAGGGAGTTTTCATATCACCCGTTTGTAGCGAAATTTGGATTTTTTCATAAACTAGGATGTTAGGCACATTTGGTCTTAATCCATGTACACTTTTTTTTTTTAATTGACTGTGTTGTTTTTTTTTTTCACTTCACTGTACAAATGGTATGTGTACATAATGTTTTATCGGCATAGTCTATGGAGAAGTGGAGAAACTGCAGGACACGTGTATGTATTATTTGGACAATGGATTCAGGTTTTTTGCATGTTTATATCTTTCGTTATGGTAAAGTATTTACAAGCCAAGTGACATTTGATTCGATTGTTGAGCTGTAGTTAGAATACTCAATTTTTAATTTTTTAATTTTTTTTAATTTTTGTTTTTGTTTTGTTTTTGTTTTTTTGTTTGTTTGGGGAGGGAGAAAAGTTCTTAGCACAAATGTTTTACATAATTTGTACCAAAAACAGAAAAAAAAAAAGGAGAGAGGAGAGGAACGGGGTGGCCTGGTGTGGGCGGCACTGCTAAGTGTGTGTTTTTAAGGAAAAAAAAAAAATGGGGGAAAAGCTTTGAAACTGGAGAGACTTCTGACAATAGCTTTGCCTCTGTGTTGTGTACTGGAGTATACACGAACACCCCAGCGTTCTGAATAAAATGCTAATTTTGGATCTGGTGCCTGGTTTGAGCTTTTTTCCCACTTGAGCTGCTGTGAACGGTCCAGAAATCCTAGGTTCTGGTGTTGCGGTGAGAACAGCAGCACAGAGGTGGGTATTGGCTTTTCACCCTCGAACCCTTGGCTGGCAGCCGGCCCAGGAGCAGCAGCAGAGAGGACCCTGTGGATCTTCCCATTTATTCCCACAGAGACGGGCACGAAGGGAGGCAGGAGTGGGTGGGTCCGGGGACCACACCTCCATCCTTCCCTGCAGGGCCTGGTGCCGTCCCTCCCGTCAGCTGTGCTCTGATCTCCTTCCGCTCCAGCGTGTGCTGATGGGCTTTCTCCTTCCGGCCACCGCAATGGGAAACCCGCAGCGCAAAGGGGCGGGCTGGCCTGGAGACTAGATTTCTCAGCAGGTCCCGAGGCCATTGTTTATGTACGTGGTAAAATGTACGTGGGTTTGACCTACTTCTGTTGGTTGACGTGATAATTGTTTCCCCCAGCTTTATTGAGGTGTAATCTACATTTAAAAAAAGAGAGAGAAAGATGCAAATTGACCGTACCTCTGCCACACTCGCCAGCCAATCAGGAGTGAGTATGCAAATTAACCCAACAAAGACAGCGGGTTGATTTGCATATGCAGGCATGGAGCGAAGACTGAAGGCTCTGACCCTACTGAAGACTGAGAGGCCTGGCTTCTCCACGGCGGAGGCCTGGGTCCCAGGTGCCGGAGGAAAACCAGTGCCGGCAGCCAGGGAAGGAAGGCCTATTGCAGGAATCTTCGTGCAACGGGCCTTGAGTTGATAAATAAAATCGTGTGTGTGTGTGTGTGTGTGTGTGTGTGTGTGTATACATATATATGTAGTATGTGTGTCTGTGCAATATGGTGATCTGATGTATGTGCACATTATAAAATAATTTCCACACAAGGCACCCATCGCCCCACATAGTTACCTTTGTGTGGCTGTTTGGGTGTGGTTGTGTGTGTGTGTGTGTGTGTGTGTGTGTGTGTGTGTGTGTGGTTGTGTGGTGATAACACTTCAGATCTACTTGCTAAGAACATTTAAAGTGTACAGTACAGTATTAGCCTGATAGGGTCACAGAAGAAGAAAATGGAAATGATCTTACTATCTTTTGTGAAATGGTTTCTGTGTGTCACTGTGACCAGTGAATTTTAAGAGAGGAGGGAATTCTCACTGTGTTTTTCTGTTTGCTTCATGATCCTTATTATGCCGTCTATGCCTGTACTGTCCGGTCTGAGAAACACTCACACAGTACACCTCCTCTAACGGACTCCAGCACTTCTGTGCTATTTCGGTAATAATTAAATGCCAGAGCGTGCCTCTGGGGTTTCCGTAATGAAACTTACTGAACTCGCTAATTGAAATAGTCTTTTCTGAAATGTGTCCCCAGCCCGGGCCTGGGGTGCTGTACACCCAAATGAAAACTGAACTAGCTCTGTTTTTACTTTATTCACTCACTGATGACACTGGTACTGATTTTTATATCAAATTTTGCAATATTTCAAATTTTCCTCCCTTAGGTAAACACTCTAATAGCTTTCTTACAGTCACTGTACCGTCACAGCCACAGACTGCATCTCAGACATGCATAAACTTTGAGCATTAATAAGCATTCTATATATAATCAGCAAATGTAAACATCATCTTTCAAAACGTACCGTTATTTGCAGAAGTAATGCATGAGTCTATTTCCTTGAGAAGTCGCTTTTCAAAAGATCACAACAGGAACCAATAAAGAGTGAAGGCCCCTGCCCTGCTTTTGGAGAAATTGTCGTTAGCTGTTTGATGTGTAATTTCTAATTTTTTAATAAGCACTGTTATTCACACACCATAGGCCCAGTGCAGGAATTCGAGCACAGGTGGGGTGCCTTGGCCTGGCCAGTGACCGGGCCTGGGAGAGGGGTGGTCAGCGGGAGGGGGGCTGGCCTGGGGAAGGGGCCGTGGATGATTGGTGGGTGGTGGAGGGGGGTGCAGATTGGGGCCGGATCCGGCCAGTTGGCTGCCGCAGTGCGCGTGATAGTGACCAGCTGTTCCGGCCATTCCAGTCAGTTGTTCCGCTGCTCTGGTCACCGAGCTTTCGTATGTATAGGTTTCTAGAAAGACTGTATTTTGTGTTCATGGAAATTGCATGTGATATATTTTCTGTAACTTGCTTTTTTCACTAAAGCATGTGTCTTGGGTGATTTTTTCCATATTAGTATAAATCCGTATATATCATTTTAATTGCTACATAGCATTTGTTTAATATGAACACAGTTTATATTTAACCATTTCTTAAGTTGTTTTCACTCTTTTTTTTCACTACTTGAAACCGTAGGGCATCTCACATCCGTGCCTCGGCCCGGGGGCATTTCCGTGAGGTGGGTGAAGAGGGGGTTGCTAGATGAAAGCGTGGAGGGAAGAAAATTAAATATGGCTGAAATTACAGCGTTCCCACGTCCCTTCATCCAGTGCCCTTCAGCTCAGAGGAGATGGGGCTGTCCAAGCCCACCACTTCCTGCTTGGGCAAGAGGATTGCGGGCAGCCCAACACGGTGACCAAAGAATTTATGAGAAGCTCACCAGGGCCTTGGTCCTTTCCCTTTGGAGGTGAGCCAGGGAGTGAGGCCACAGTAGTAGTTTCAGGTCCTCTGTGAAATGAACGGAATGATGTGGCAAACTATTTCTGAGTGTGGTTGGTGGATCCCGTCCAAAGCCATGTCTCCCCAGTTGTCCCCAGTGACCGGGATTTCTTTGCAATGCAGCCAATAAAACACATCACCCTGGGTGCCGGGGTCTCGGTGGGATGGGTCCTTTCCCAAGACAAATGTGGATGCATTTTGAGTGTGGATGAAACGTGGCCAAAAAAAGTGTCCTCATTAAAGACCGCACCAATTGACACTCCTATCAACACTCCACAGAAACCTATTGACCCTCGTCCTCTGCATCCGGGGACGTGGCACGGGGTTAAATGTTTTGCCGATACGATGGGCAAGGAAAGATACCTCATGCTAATTACGGCTTTCCTGATTGCTATTGAGATGGACTGGAGATTTTTCTCTTGTTTATTAGCTACTTGTGTTCCTTTAAATTGTCTGTTTTAATTTCCCTATTGAATTACTTGGTTTTTTCCAATTAATTAGTAAGAAGTCATTATATGCATTACCTACCCACCCACCACCCCTCCCCGGTCGTTCACTAATCCTGTGAATTCGTCTCTGGTGTTTTTGTCTCACCGAAACTTTTGTTTGAAAGTGGGTTTCTCTGTCAGTATTTTCAACTCTGGATTTTCTTAGGTCTTCCCCTCTCCAAGGTCTAAACTAATTTTCCTGTGTTGTTTTCTGTACTTTTATTCTATTACATTTATTTAGCTCTTTGATTTGATTGGGAATTGGTTTGTATCCGGTAGAAATCTAACTCATAAAAATCCCACGATTCACCCAATCATCGGAAATGCAACGTGAGTCACAGGAGCAGTTCCCATATAAATGTCTGTGTCTAGGTCATTTGTCCTGTTCCATTGATTAATTTAATTCCTGCACAATGCTAGATTGTTATACTTGAATCATCAGTTCTGACAAGCCATTTCACCCACTGTTCTGTTCTTTCATCGCATCTGCCATGTTCCTTTTCAGAATTTTATTTTGTGCATGCATTTTAGGAACATGTCACGTTCCATAACAAATTTTATTGGAAATTGCATTGAGCTGTGGAATGTTCATAGTTTCACCTATCATCTCATCCCTCACGCGGATCATAAGAATTGTTTTGGGTCATCTTACAAAGGTTTTGTATATTTAATCATTTATATAATACTTAATGTAGGCATAGATGTATCCCATGGTATTTCTAGCTTACTTTGAGATTTGATGAATATACATGTTACATGTTATAAAATTCCTTTCCTTCATATACAGAGATGATATTAACCCATTAATCATGCAATTAGATTTGTGAGTATTAAACTTTGTTTAGTAAGCCATCCCTGGTCATTATGTTATTTTAATGGGCATCTGCCATATTCGATTTGATGCTATTTTACTTAGGAAATGTAAAATCCTATGTGATTTTTATGCCCTTTTCTGGTTTTGTTTTGTTTTGTTTTTTTTCACTATTCTTGCTCAGTTTTAGTTTGAGTTTTATGCTGTCCTCAAATAAAGAATTAAGAAGACCTACATTTTTTTGTCTGCTCTGAAATCATTTATATAGAATGGATTACCTAATCATAAACATGTGTCAGCGTTCCATAATTTTCCTATTGTGGGGATATGTTTTTCCCTAGTTGTAATTAGTGTAAAAGCCATTGTGGTTTTTTGTTTTGTTTTGTTTTCTTTGTTTTTTCAACTTTCACATTTTACATCTTGAAAAAAAAATTGTCTCTTTGATCTAGCTTTTTAAAAAGTGTGTTCAAAGAAAGTAGTCTTCAGTATGTTAAAAATCTGGGTCATACCTGAAGTTCCTTTTCTCCTTTGTCTTTTACTTGTTTTCCCCTTCAGCTGAGTAGTTTAAAGTGTCTATTTATTGTTCTATTAAAACAGCTAGCTTTGTGACTTATTGATCTAGCACAGTGATTTCCGACTGGTGAGCTGCAAGAATGTTTAAAACATGCAATCCCTGACTGTTTGT